>JAOPSE010000527.1:0-482579 GCA_029449295.1 Zea luxurians | reverse complement strand
TTGCCAGGAAGCCTCCTCAAACTTTGGAGAAGCTGCTCCAGAAGATGGACGAATATATTAGAGCTGACAATGACTTCCGCCAAAGAAGGGAAGAAGCATACATGTTCTCTAAAATGACCAGGGGCTTCGGAGGAAGATTCTATCCGAGGCACGTCAGGTCAATTCACAACTCTACTCAGAGTGATGATAGAGGGAGTCAACAGCAAAGGCCACAGTACTCCTCGCAAGCTTCGGGGCAGCAGTAAAGCTCTTTCCGGCCGCCAGCTCCAAGGGCAGAGGCGCCAGGGGCTTCGGAGGAAGATTTGGGGATCAGCCAAGGAAAATTTATTGTCTATTCTGTGGTGAGGACAAGGCCATACCACCAGGATGTGCCATGTTACCATCCAGAAGCAAAAGGAGATAGCAGAAGCTGCAGCACAACAGAGTCAGCCGAAGCAAGTCATGCATACTGCTTCGTACCATTCGCCTTACATTCCAGAATATGTAGGCAACCACCCTGCAGCTTCTGTTGCTTCGGCAAGTCAACCCCAAGCATCTTGGCAACAGCCTCCACCTCCACCACCAACGCGACGCGGCCAGCAGCCAGAAGGGAGTCAGCACACTCACCACCAACGGGACTTTAGAGAAGAGTCCGAAGCTCGCACAGTCAATAGCACTGTGCCAGAGTCGAAGCATATTTACTGACAAATATCCTACCCCGACAGCAGTTTTTTCGCATTCAGTATTATTTTCTTTTTAATAAGGAACACTTACGGGAGGCTTAAGTGCTTTTTTGTCGTTTTTAATCTCTTGTAACAGTTTCGCTTTTTACCATAATGAAAATATATCTTCTCCACAGGCTTAAGTTGCCGAAGCATAAGAATTTATGGTGGCAAGGAGGACCTTCGAATTGTCAAAAATTTGTTCTAAGGAATGCAGCGTAATTTCGTCAAAGCAGCAAAAAGTCGTTCCTAAGGGAGCGCAGTGTAAGTCTTTTGCTCAAAAGTCGTTCCGAAGGGAATGCAGAGCTTACAGCGAAAAATAAACGCTGATTCCGCTGAAAGTAAAAGGCGAAGAGCTCCTAAGGGAGGCTTACAGCGAAAAATAAACACTGATTCCGCTGAAAGTAAAAGGCGAAGAAGCTCCTAAGGGAGGCTGACAGCGAAAAATAAACGCTGATCCCGCTGAAAGTAAAAGGCGAAGAAGCTCCTAAGGGAGGCTTGCAGTAAACGTCGATCTTCAGCAAATATCACTTTGCATAACATCACATCATTACATCATTCGCATAGCATAACATCATACATCATATTGCACAACAACGCAAAGAAGGGGTCCCAGTATTGACATTCGAAAATTGTTTCGAAGAAATAGTGACAAGGCTCAAAAAATTGCTATTGAAGAGTTATACTTTCGTCAAATGGAAACATCTATTGGTTATTAATGTTACGAGGTTTGGTTACTGATCATATGAGAACACGGATATTATTTACGAAGCATGAAAAGAAGGGAAGGTATTTTTTCGCCGAAGGCTAAAAACGGTATGTATATGAAGTTTCATGCATCGTAAAGAATAGAACCATAAATAGTTAATATATTACATTCAAAGTTACAAAATATTACACATGTTTCTCAACAAACATTATATTCTAAATGTTTTTACAGCAGCATCTAATCTTCCCTTAGAACTACTTCTACAGCTTCGTTTAGTAGCTGATCAACAACTTTATCCATGATGGCTTCGGCCATTTTCCTAATTTCGTCATCCCATTTCGCGTGGGGGCCCGCAAATGGCTCAGCAGGTTCTGAGGGAGGAGAAGATACGGCTATATTACTATTACAAACCGTGAACAAGTTCGAATCAAAAATTACAACAAAGAGTCAAAACTACTAGTCAATACCTATTTGCCCTTTGGGCTCTGCACTTTTCTCAGCGGCCTCTGCTACTTTTCTAGCGTCATGAATGCCTTTTTCGCTTTTTCGTATAATTTCTTGGGCCATTTCCCGGCCACCATTGTCCCAGATGTCGGTGAAAAATTTTCCACCGACCAGGCTTGCTTCGGCCGAGGGGTCTTTTATATCTTCGGAGGATAAGGCGGCTTCGGATTGTGCCAAAAATTTCACATGCTCACAGCCTTTCCTCTCCAAAATGGTAGCAATCTCCCTGGCACCCGAAAAGGCACATATGTCTCCGCGCTATTCAAAATTTCTTCAAAGGCCTCAGCTTCATGACTGATCCAGTCGATTGGGCCCTCGGGTCACCCTTTATGAAGTTCTCTTCACTTGAAAAAGCGCCAACCCTGGTGAAGCTGGTTTTTACTTTTTTAACACATTCTATAGATTTCTCATAGCATCTTTTCTTAGATGCACGAAGCTCTTCAACGCTTTTTTCCAAATGGTTTGCCCATTGTTCACTGATTTCTCGTTTCGTTTCTTCAAGTGTGCGTTCCTCTTTAGCTCTGGCTAGTTGTTTTCGGAGATCTTCAATTTCACGCCTCTGAGCCTCAGCTTGAACTTTAAAAGTAGCTTCATCTTCTTTTATTCTATCTATCAATGAATGCAATATTTTATCTTTTTCGAGACCTTCGTTCCTTAGTTCAATTACTTCGGAACGAAGGTTGCTCAGGGCCATAACACACCCTTCGTCTTCGACATCTTTTTGGGCCCTGAGGGCATTGCTAAGTATAAGGCCCTGCAAAGAAAAATGTGTGTGCGTCAATAAATTTAAGCAAACGAAAAATTTTGGTTTCAAGAAAAATACGAAAGCCTTATTCTCTGCACCTTTAAGCTATTATATGCCAGGCTGTCGGCTAGCTCGTTTTTCGACAGCACCGAGAGCCCGTCTTCTAGTGTTGGGAATCTGAAGCTCTTGCTCATCTCCCGACAGACAGAAATCTCCTTGCTGTCAGGGAGACAATACAAAAAGTCTTCTTCTCCACTGCCGTTGAATATCAACGCCCCCTTTGGATATTTCAATTTTTGGGCATAAAACAGGGCCTCTTGCTGTTCTTTTTCAGTCAATTTTTTCCCCAAAGCATGACGTAGAATATAATCGAAGGCTTCGGAAGATGCTTCAGGGGCGGCAGTACCAGTTTCTTCAGCTGAAATTTGTTCTGCTGTTTCTATTTCTTCGACTTCCAAGGATTTCACCTTGGTGGGCTCTGAAGGCCCAGCTTCAATCTCACACTGATGTTTTGAAGTTTCGGCATCAATGCTTCAATATGCACTTCGGAAGATTCAACAATTTTCTTCGGAGTTGTGCTTGAAGACTTAATTGTCTCCAAAACATCCAGCACATTAACCATCCTTTTTCTTTTGGGGGTCACTGCTGGACCCTTTTGGCTTTTTGCTGCCTCAATTTTTGCTGAAGGACTTAGAACTTCTGATGTCTTTGTTTCTTCAGCCCTCGGTTTTTCTATTTTTTCCGTCGCCGGCACTTCGGCCAGCCCTTCAATATTTGGCAGGGGAGTTGGTTCTTTAGCTTCGGTGGTCGAAGAGGTCTCACCGGCAAACTCAGGCACTGTGGCCGGTTCAATATAACGTGGCCGGTGTGTGAGAACCTTTACCATTTTCCTCTTCGGCGCCGGCTCGCTAGGAGCGGCTGAAGCAGCTTCTTTCGCAGAAGATGTATTCTTTCTTTTTGACCCCGCGTTGGATAACGGTAGTCGGGGTAGACAAACCCAATTGCATCAAATACTCGGTTGAGTCTCTTCTTCTTTCGGCCTCCGAAGGCCGCTGATAGTGCAGTGTCTTCGGCCTTCGAGTATAATCCAAGCAATTCATCACTTATGGCCTCAATACTTTTTAGCCAGTCATCATCTGGCTCGATGAATTTATCTCCATATTGGAATGTGTATTTTAGCCTAACTAATCCACCTTCGTCAGTTTCTCTAACGGTCTCCTTCGGCATTTCCCACTTTTCTACAAGTGGCCATATTCTAAAGGCAATATGTTCTTGGATCAAATCCCTTGTCCTAATAAAAGAGCAAACCACGCCGAAGGCTCCTCTGGCATTCTTCGGCTGCTTCATTCATTTCCACCTTCGGCCTTCGAAGGCCGAAGCGTTGCCAGATAGGGCGCATAATGATATCTTTAATATCTTCCCGTGTTTTCAAGTCATTCTTCACATAAAACCATTCCGTCATCCAGTCGTCGGGCCACCTCTTTCGAAAAGGTTGGCACGGGACAGCTTGACCCAGACCGGGCGCCGAAGCTGTAGCAGCCAAAATTGTTGTGATACTGCTCTTTACCCAGGGTTTTGTCTCATACAATAGCTCATGTATGTGCAGAAACTTTTTGCATTTGGTTCTAAACCTTGGCTCCTCACGGCCCAGACGAAGATGCCCATTCTTATGATTGCTTCGGGAGTAAGTTGATGAAGGTAGATTTCAAATATCTTCAGTACTTCCACGACAAAACTGCTCAAGGGAAACCGCAGTCCAGCCTTTAAGAAGCTTCGGAAGATTACGATTTCATTCTCTTCGGGAGTAGGCACAGTCTTCTCCCCGTCATCTGCCCTCACAGTAGACATGTCTCGAAAATATCTTCCCCTCATGTTATCAAGATGACTCTGTTTAAAGCTCGATTTTCTGAAGACTGTGTGACTTGGTCGCCACGGTCGATCTTCGGAGTCTTCACCCCCCACTTTCTACATCATAGCTGTCACTGTCACCAGTGTCTTCAGATAAACCCTCCAAAATCTCCCTAGTGATCTTCTCTGTATTGGTCTTTGCTATTGATTGAAGAAACCCGAGATGCATCTCCTCAGAAAGACTCAGCTTCGATTCAGCAACAGCTTTCTTATCTTCAGACATCTTCGCAAACGCTGAGAAAGTGCTCTCAAATCCGAAGCTTAAAAATTTAAAAAACCAAGCAAGTGTTATTGTGCATAGGCTAAAAGTCGAGTGAGCAAGAGCAGATGGCAAGAAAGCGTGCCAAATAAACTCGTGGTAAGCTCTTATTTATACACCTAGTGCGTTGAAAACTGGAGGGTCCCGCTTGTCAATGACTGTTGCTATTCTAGCAAAGGGAAGGTGTTTTTTCGGACCTTCGGCTTAAGGCCTTCGTCCATGTCGCAATATGAATTTATCATTCTAGCAAATTAATATTGTGAGGGGCTACTGTTGGGAGCCTTCGGCTTCCGAAGGTCCTCAAAAACATGATTTAACAATATTTTCCAAGTGAAATATGTGAACAGGTATCTTCGAAATCGGGTCATGAGTATACAAGAGTATGGTCAGGACGAAGCCTGAGCGAGATGGAAAGCGATTATGACGAAGGATAAGATGATCACGAAGTTGTGCGCAGAAAAGCTTCGGCATGATAGCAGAGAAGGGGAACCGACTTAAAGATGAAAAGGCAAATTAGACGCCAAAGAATTACTATAGAGCTATTGATAAATGTAAAGGGCACAAATGTAATTCTACACGGGCTGTGTCCCTTGCCTATAAATAGATGAACAGTACTCCCGCACTGTTCAGGGCTGACTTAGCATTCCCTTTTCGCATCACGCCTGTACCTTTACTTTTCGTCAATCTGAAGGTGCATTTATAATTTGTTATTTTGAATATGATAATACAAATAAATATAAGTTGATAATAATATCTAAATTATTCTTTGTATTTGGTATATGAATTCTTCTTTATTATCTATCGAGCTTACGAAGGTTTTTTCCTTCATAACCTTTGTCCGGAATTCATTATATCCGAAGGGATATAATGTCTTGAAGGATGAAGGACTTTAATATTTAACACTTTTTATGTTGCCTTGTTCTTGACTCTTAGCATTTGAGAACAAGTCCCCAACAGTAGGTTTACCCTTTTTGTACCTTTACATAGAGACGCTCTCTTCATTATGCATTGTCCTTAGTCTTGGATGCTTAAGACCTATACTCAATGACAATATATGGAAATATTTTGCACAAGAGAGAGTTCTACAACTAGTGATCCTTTTCTAAGTTATTGTAAGCATATATCAAATGGATCATAAATTACATAAAAGTTTCATGAATTCTCCTTTTAACTTAGTGCATATCAAGAGAGATACTGATTAATAGAATATATGGCACTAAGAAGCATGATTGTTAATTGACGTCATTCAGTGATCAAACAAATGACAAATGTGATCAAAAAGAACAACATACGCATTAGATTATCAATTAAGCTTAGAGTAGGAGAATCCAGCAAATATGCTACTTTAGAGTGAAAGATAAGAATTGGAAAATAGTAGCATACTTCATGAGAAACTTATTCTCATGCAAGAGACTTATATGAAATTACTAAGATAAAGTAATAGTCTCAACATAATCAAGATATAGAAAGAGGCTCCCCCTAAAGATATGCATCAAGTATTTGAATGAATTGGGTGAATGAATTTACTTTAAAGACAAATAGGGAGAAACATTATACATCTTGATCAAGGCTCATGAAATTTGCAATAAACAACTTAGGCCTGGTATTCACAATGAAAAAGGTTTAGAATGCTTACAACCACACCATTGATTGTTTTGAGGATCTTGCTATCCAAGTAGGTGTTGTTGTTCTTGATGTCTTCCTCTTTCATTGAAGTGCCCTCCCTTTGTAGTTGTTTCTTTTTCCTTTCAAACTTATTGAAAATACTTAAGAAAGATGTTAATAGCACAAGGGAGCGTATGATGAAAGATGATCTCTTTAGATAGGAAATATAAACAATTCATCATCCAAAAGTCACACAGACATGAAGTAAAATCCTTAACATTAGTGCACTTTTACTTGAAAAGAGGAACATGCACTATTTGACAATTTGATCACTCATAGGAATTTACTTCTTCATATTGAAATTTATTAATTATTACATAAAACAGGTCAATATGAGAACATTTATAGCAAAGGTATGAATAGATTCTAATGGATAAGTGTATTAATGAGAATGAGATTGAATGCACATCTTAGCCAATTTAAATTCAATAAAGAATCTGTTTCTCACATGGGTAGAATATGATAATTTAGATTAAATACCTATTGAGATGGGAACTAAATTTGATTAAGAAGATGAGTTCCCATACCTTTGTTTTTACCTTTCTTCCTTTGGGTGAAGAGCAACCCATGAGGCTTGTGCACTTTCTCCTTTGTAGATATTTATAAGTAGACTCAAGAGATATGTTGGTAGTAACACAAGCACTAGTTTCCATTTTGTAACCATTTTGATAAGACATGAAAAGAGGATTACTAAAGCATGGAAACTTCATAGCATGAACTAGATTATCCTATAGATGATGTTATGCTCAATTTTAACTCATAAAACAAGCATAAATAATCCCTTAAGATTATAGGAATAAATCTAATTCATGATATGGAAAGCGATAAATGTGAAAGAATCATATCCAATTTAAGCAAGTGGAAATACAACATAAATCATTGGATTGATTTTTATTTTTATGTTAGATTACATGCTTCCAAAGAGAAACTTATTCTCTATAAGTGAGACTACTTGGGTTACTTGGATAAAATCATTAGTCTCACTATTCTAGTTATAGAGAGAGTTTTCCTTTTATAAGTGTCCTAAGGATTTGAATTCCTTACATGACACCTAATTCTTTTAAGAACATGAAATATCTCTCTATATCTAGAATCATGGCAATAATAAGATAATTAGTGTAAAAAACATGCCATGAGGTTTTTGCAATAATTAAAGCATGTAGATTGCCATAGAATGGAAATGATGAGTATGCAACCTACCATATGAGAGGAAATTCTTCAAAGAATGGTAATATAAATTTGAAGACATTTGAAGTGCTACTCATTTCTATGTGACTACACAAGACACATAAGAAATGATAATTTAAAATGCTTGCACTTAAAGGCATAGAGGTTACCATCCTTTGACTTTTCTCCATGTTGTAGGCCTTGATTTTTCCGCACAAGATAATTCCTTATTTCCTACAACGTCGATATCTTCCTTGAGATGATATGAGTTTAAGACATAGTAATTTAAAGAATAACCTTGGGTCAATCACGGATATAGATCATTGAAGATTGATAGCTTGAGTTTATAAGAATTGAATGGACTCTCTCAAGCACCCCAAGGTATCATATCATCTCTATCGGGGACCATAATTAGGGGTACCCTCAAGGCTCCTAATTCTCAGCTGGTAACCCCCATCAGCATAAAGCTGCAAAGGCCTGATGGGTGCGATCAAGTCAGGGATCAGTCCATTCGAGGGACTCGATCACGCCTCGCCCGAGCCTAGCCTCGGACAAGGGCAGCCGACCCCGGAGGATCTCCGCCTCGCCCGAGGCCCCCCTCCAGCGGCGAACATATTTTCGGCTCGCCCGAGGCCCTGTCTTCGCCAAGAAGCAACCCTGACCAAATCGCCGCACCGACCGACCAAATCGCAGGAGCATTTAATGCAAAGGTGGCCTGACACCTTTATCCTGACGCGCGCCCCTCAGCCGACAGAGCCGAAGTGACCACCGTCACTTCGCCGCTCCACTGACTGGTCTGACAGAAAGACAGCGCCGCCTGCACCACTCCGACTGCGGTGCCACTTGACAGAGTGAGGCTGACAGGCAGTCAGGCCCGGCCGCATGCACCATAGGAAGCTCCGCTCCGCCAGACCCAGGGCTCGGACTCGGGCTAAGCCCCGGAAGATGGCGAACTCCGCTCCGCCCGACCCAGGGCTCGGACTCGGGCTAAGCCCCGAAAGACGGCGAACTCCGCTCCGCCCGACCAAGGGCTCGGACACGGGCTAAGCCTCGGAAGACGGCGAACTCCGCTCCGCCCGACCCAGGGCTCGGACTCAGGCTAAGCCCCGGAAGACGGCGAACTCCGCTCCGCCCGACCCAGGGCTCGGACTTGGGCTCAGCCCCAGAAGACGACGAACTCCGCTTCGCCCGACCCCGGGACTCAAATTCCGCCCTGGCCTCAGCCAACGGCCTCCGCCTCGCCCGACCTAGGGGCTCGGACTCGGCCTCGGCCACGAAAGACGGACTCGACCTCGACCTCGGAGGAGCCTCCACATCGCCCAACCTAGGGCGTGGACCGGCCACGTCAACAGGAGGCGCCATCATTACCCTACTCCAAGCTGACTCAGGCTACGGGGAACAAGACCGGCGTCCCATCTGGCTCGCTCCACCAGATAGGCGATGATGGCGCCCCGCACGCTCCCTGACGATGGCGGCTCTCGGCCCCCTTACGGAAGCAAGAGGACGTCAGCAAGGACTCGACGGCCCCGACAGCTGTCCCTCCGCCAGGCTCCAGCGCTCCTCCGACGGCCACGACATCACACAAACCGGGCGCCAAAATCTCTCCAGCCGCCACGATGGCGTGTACTTAGGGCGCTAGCTCTCCTCCGCTAGACACGTAGCACTCTGCTACACCCCCCATTGTACACCTGGATCCTCTCCTTACGCCTATAAAAGGAAGGACCAGGGCCCTCTTAGAGAGGGTTGGCCGCGCGGGGACGAGGACGAGACAGGCGCTCGCGTGAGGCCGCTCGCTCCCTCCCCCGTGTGGACGCTTGAAACCCCCTACTGCAAGCGCACCCGACCTGGGCGCGGGACGAACACGAAGGCCGCGGGATTTCCACCTCTCTCACGCCCATCTCCGGCCACCTCACTTCCCCCCTTCGCGCTCGGCCTCGCGCCGACCCATCTGGGCTGGGGCACGCGGCGACACTTCACTCGTCGGCTTAGGGACCCCTCGGTCTCGAAACGCCGATAGTTGGCGCGCCAGGTAGGGGCCTGCTGCGTGTTGACGAACAGCTTCCCGTCAAGCTCCAGATGGGTAGTCTCCAGCAACCTCTTTGGCCCGGGATGGTGCTCTGTTTCGGGAGCCTTGAGTTCATGTCCCTCGACGGCAGCTACGACATGATACTCTTTCCATCGCCGGGCGACAGCGACAATGGCGGCCGACATTCCGCCCGCCGGCGGCGGGATCGACGACGTCTTCCCCGTGTGGTGGAAGAACAACCTTCGAGCTCGCCCCGTCCTCTTCCCCGTCGACGGAGGAGGAGGCGGGGCAACCAAGGCCAAGCAGGAGGCGGCGCCTCGTCAGCCGTCGAGCGAGTCGACAACGCTAGCACTCCAACGGGAGGCGCGCCGGGCATCGGCCTCGCGCTTGAGACGAAGACGAGCGCTATCTCCCCACGACACGCCAGTCCCGAGCAAACGGATGACGCCAGCACGCTCGCGAAAGGCTTGCTGGGGTTAACCCTCGTACCTGAGACGACGGTGCAGTCAGTCCCCGACGTGGCTTCATCACCGCCCGTCGACCAAGAGGTACCGACCGATTCCCATCCCACGCCTTTCGGATTTAGCCTCGACCCGCCTAGCGGCTCTGCTTTGGCTGACGCTCTCGCAGAGGCGAATCCGAACCCTCTGGGGTTTCGTATGCGGTCACCTTGGGACCGGCTGACAGACGTCTCGACCTACGGGCCCTCTGGGTCCGAGGAAGACGACGAGCCCAGCTTCTGTTGGGATTTCTCTGGACTTGGCAACCCAGTGCCATGCGGGACTTCATGACCGCATGCGACTACTGCCTTTCCGACTGTTCCGACGGTAGCCGTAGCCTCGGCGACGAGGACTGCGGCCCGAGCCGCGAATGTTTCCACGTCGATCTAGGGGGTCCCTCCGAAGGCAACCATCTCGGCATGCCGGAGGACGGTGATCTCCCTAGGCCGGTGCCTCGCGTTGACATCCCGCGGGAGCTAGCTGTGGTCCCCATTCCGGCGGGGGGTCACGACCCACAACTCGAGCAAATCTGCGGGGTGCAGGCCAGGCTCGACGAGGGAGCAGGAGCGCTTGAGCCAATCCGCCGGGACGTCGGGCAGGCATGGGCGGGCCAACCTCCGGCCGGAGAAATGCGTCATCTACCCCAGGGCTTCCGGCACCGCATCGCCGACGATGTCAGGGTCAGGCCGCCACCCGCATCCAGTGGGGGCGGCCAGAACCTGGCTGCAGCAGCAATGCTCCTCCGCGCGATGCCGGAGCCATCAACCACCGAGGGGCGGCGAATCCAGGGAGAGCTCAAGGATCTCCTGGAAGGCGCCACGGTCCGGCGGGCCGAGAGCTCCGCCTCCCGAAGGCAGGGGTACCCCTCGGAACATCATGCCGCGACTTCCCGATCCATGCGGGAAGCCTCGGTCTACACCGGGCGCACGCGCAACATAGCGCCTGCGGCCCCGGGTCGCCTCGGCAACGAGCACCATCACCGCGACCGTCGGGCCCGCCTCGACGAGAGGGTGCGCCGGGGCTACCACCCCAGGCGTGGGGGACGCTACGACAGCGGGGAGGATCGGAGCCCCTCGCCCGAACCACCCGGTCCGCAGGCCTTCAGCCGGGCCATACGACGGGCGTCGTTCCCGACCCGGTTCCAACCCCCGACTACTATCACAAAGTACTCGGGGGAGACGAGACCGGAACTGTGGCTCGTGGACTACCGTCTGGCCTGCCAACTGGGTGGAACGGACGATGACAACCTCATCATCCGCAACCTCCCCCTGTTCCTCTCCGACACCGCTCGCGCCTGGTTGGAGCACCTGCCTACGGGGCAGATCTCCAACTGGGACGACCTAGTCCAAGCTTTCGCCGGCAATTTCCAGGGCACGTACGTGCGCCCCGGGAATTCCTGGGACCTCCGAAGCTGCCGACAGCAGCCGGGAGAGTCTCTCCGGGACTACATCCGGTGATTCTCGAAGCAGCGCACCGAGCTGCCCAACATCACCGACTCGGATGTCATCGGCGCGTTCCTCGCCGGCACCACCTGCCGCGACCTGGTGAGCAAGCTGGGTCGCAAGACCCCCACCAGGGCGAGCGAGCTGATGGACATCGCCACCAAGTTCGCCTCCGGCCAGGAGGTGATCGAGGCTATCTTCCGGAAGGACAAGCAGCCCTAGGGCCACCCATCAGAAGGTGCCCCCGAGGCATCAACTCAGCGCGGCGCCAGGAAGAAGGGCAAGAAGAAGTCGCAAGCGAAACGCGACGCCGCCGACGCGGACCTTGTCACCGCCGCCGAGTACAAGAACCCTTGGAAACCCCCCGGAGGTGCCAACCTCTTCGACAAGATGCTCAAGGAGCCGTGCCCCTACCACCAGGGGCCCGTCAAGCACACCCTTGAGGAGTGCGTCATGCTTCGGCGCCACTTCCACAGGGCTGGGCCACCCGCGGAGGGTGGCAGGGCCCGCGACGACGACAAGAAGGAAGATCACCAGGCAGGAGAGTTCCCCGAGGTCCGCGACTGCTTCATGATCTACGGCGGGCAAGCGGCGAACGCCTCGGCTCGGCACCGCAAGCAGGAGCACCGGGAGGTCTGTTCGGTGAAGGTGGCGGCGCCAGTCTACCTAGACTGGTCCGACAAGCCCATCACCTTCGACCAAGCTGACCACCCCGACCATGTGCCGAGCCCAGGGAAATACCCGCTCGTCGTCGACCCCGTCATCGGCGACGTTAGGCTCACCAAGGTCCTCATAGACGGAGGCAGCAGCCTCAACATCATCTACGCCGAGACCCTCGGGCTTCTGCGTATCGATTTGTCCTCGGTCCGGGCAGGCGCTGCGCCTTTCCATGGGATCATCCCCGGGAAGCGCGTCCAGCCCCTCAGACAACTCGATCTTCCCGTCTGCTTCGGAACACCCTCCAACTTCCGAAGGGAGACCCTAACGTTCGAGGTGGTCGGGTTCCGAGGAACCTACCACGCGGTATTTGGGGGGCCCTGCTACGCGAAGTTCATGGCCGTCCCCAACTACACCTACCTCAAGCTCAAGATGTCGGGCCCCAACGGGGTCATCACCGTCGGCCCCACGTACAAACACGCGTTCGAATGCGACGTGGAGTGCGTGGAGTACGCTGAGGCCCTCGCCGAGTCCGAGGCCCTCATCATCGACCTGGAGAGCCTCTCTAAGGAGGTGCCAGACGTGAAGCGTCATGCCGGCAACTTCGAGCCAGCGGAGACGGTTAAGTCCGTCCCCCTCGACCCCAGCAGCGACGCCTCCAAGCAAGTCCGGATCGGCTCCGGGCTCGATCCCAAATAGGAATCAGTGCTCATCGACTTTCTCCGCGCGAACGCCAACGTCTTCGCGTGGAGTCCCTCGGACATGCCCGGCATACTGAGGGATGTCACCGAGCACTCGCTGGACATCCGAGCCGGAGCCCGACCCGTCAAGAAGCCTTTGCGCCGATTCGACGAGAAGAAGCGCAGAGCCATAGGCGAGGAGATCCACAAGCTAATGGCGGCAGGGTTCACCAAAGAGGTATTCCATCCCAAATGGCTTGCCAACCCTGTGCTTGTGAGAAAGAAAGGGGGGAAATGGCGGATGTGTGTAGACTACACTGGTCTGAACAAAGCATGTCCGAAGGTTCCCTACCCTCTGCCTCGCATCGATCAAATCGTGGATTCCACTGCTAGGTGCGAAACCCTATCTTTCCTCGATGCCTACTCAGGGTATCACCAAATCAGGATGAAAGAGTCCGACCAGCTCGCGACTTCTTTCATCACACCCTTCGACATGTACTGCTATGTCACCATGTCGTTCGGCTTGAGGAATGCGGGCGCGACGTACCAGCGGTGCATGAACCATGTGTTCGGCGAACACATTGGCCACACGGTCGAGGCCTATGTTGATGACATCGTAGTCAAGACGAGGAAAGCCTCCGACCTCCTTTCCGACCTTGAAGTGACATTCCGATGTCTCAAGGCGAAAGGCGTCAAGCTCAATCCCGAAAAGTGTGTCTTCGGGGTGCCCCGAGGCATGCTCTTGGGGTTCATCGTCTCCGAGCGGGGCATCAAAGCCAACCCGGAGAAGATCGCAGCCATCACCAGCATGGGGCCCATCAAGGACTTGAAAGGCGTACAGAGGGTCATGGGATGTCTCGCGGCGCTGAGCCGCTTCATCTCACGCCTCGGCGAAAGAGGTCTACCTCTGTACCGCCTCTTAAGGAAGGCCGAGTGCTTCACTTGGACCCCTGAGGCCGAGGAAGCCCTCGGGAACCTAAAGGCGCTCCTCACGAAGGTGCCTATCTTGGTGTCCCCAGCTGCCGGAGAAGCCCTCTTGGTCTACGTCGCCGCGACCACTCAGGTGGTCAGCGTCGCGATTGTGGTCGAAAGGCAAGAAGGGGGGCATGCATTGCCCGTTCAGAGGCCAGTCTACTTCGTCAGCGAGGTACTGTCCGAAACCAAGATCCGCTACCCACAAGTTCAGAAGCTGTTGTACGCGGTAATCCTGACACGGCGGAAGTTGCGACACTACTTCGAGTCTCATCCGGTAACTGTGGTGTCATCCTCCCCCCTGGGGGAGATCATCCATTGCCGAGAGGCCTCGGGTAGGATTGCAAAGTGGGCGGTGGAAATCATGGGCGAAACAATCTCGTTCGCCCCTCGGAAGGCCATCAAATCCCAGGTCTTGGCGGACTTCGTGGCTGAATGGGTCGACACCCAGCTACCAACAGCTCCGATCCAACCGGAGCTCTGGACCATGTTCTTCGACGGGTCGCTGATGAAGACAGGAGCCGGCACAGGCTTACTCTTCATCTCGCCCCTCGGGAAGCACCTACGCTACGTGCTACGCCTCCACTTCCCGGCGTCCAACAATGTAGCTGAGCACGAGGCTCTGGTCAACGGATTGCGGATTGTCGTCGAGCTAGAGGTCCGACGCCTCGATGCTCGCGGTGACTCGCAGCTCGTCATCGACCAAGTCATGAAGAACTCCCACTGCCGTGACCCGAAGATGGAGGCCTACTGCGATGAGGTTCGGCGCCTGGAAGACAAGTTCTACGGGCTCGAGCTCAACCACATCGCTCGGCGCTACAACGAGACTGCGGACGAGCTGGCTAAAATAGCCTCGGGGCGAACAACGGTTCCCCCGGACGTCTTCTCCCGAGATCTGCATCAACCCTCCGTCAAGATCGACGACACGCCCGAGCCTGAGGCACCCTCGGCCCAGCCCGAGGTACCCTCGGCACAGTCCGAGGCACCCTCGGCTCGGCCCGAGGCACCCTCGGTTCGGCCCGAGGTACCCTCGGCCCCCGAGGGCGAGACGCTGCACGTCGAGGGGGAGCAAAGCGGGGTCACGCCTGATCAAAACTGGCAGACCCCGTACCTGCAATATCTCCACCGAGGAGAGCTACCCCTCGACCGAGCCGAAGCTCGGCGGTTGGCGCGGCGCGCCAAGTCGTTCGTCTTGCTGGGAGAAGGGAAGGAGCTCTACCACCGCAGCCCTTCAGGCATCCTCCAGCGATGCATCTCCACCACCGAAGGTCAGGAACTCCTCCGAGAAATACACTCGGGGGCTTGCGGCCACCACGCAGCACCTCGAGCCCTTGTCAGAAATGCTTTCCGACAAGGTTTCTACTGGCCAACGGCGGTGGCCGATGCCACTAGAATTGTTCGCGCCTGCGAAGGGTGTCAGTTCTACGCAAGGCAGACCCACCTGCCCGCTCAGGCTCTGCAGACGATACCCATCACCTGGCCTTTTGCTGTGTGGGGTCTAGACCTCGTTGGCCCCTTGCAGAAGGCACCCGGGGGCTACACGCACCTGTTGGTCGCCATCGACAAATTCTCCAAGTGGATCGAGGTCCGACCCCTAAACAACATCAGGTCCGAGCAGGCGGTGGCGTTCTTCACCAACATCATCCATCGTTTCAGGGTCCCAAACTCCATCATCACCGACAACGGCACCCAATTCACCGGCAGAAAGTTCCTGGACTTCTGTGAGGATCACCACATCCGGGTGGACTGGGCCGCCGTGGCTCATCCCATGATGAATGGGCAAGTAGAGCGTGCCAACGGCATGATTCTACAAGGACTCAAGCCTTGGATTTACAACGACCTCAACAAGTTCGGCAAGCGATGGATGAAGGAACTCCCCTCGGTGGTCTGGAGCCTGAGGACGACACCGAGCCGAGCCACTGTGCTTCACGCCGTTCTTTCTAGTCTATGGGGCCGAGGCCATCTTGCCCACAGACCTGGAATACAGTTCCCCGAGGACGAGGGCCTATGCCGACCAAAGCAACCAAGCTAGTCGAGAAGACTCGCTGGACCAGCTGGAAGAGGCTCGGGACAAGGCCTTACTACACTCGGCGCGGTACCAGCAGTCCATGTGACGCTACCACGCCTGAGGGGTCCGGTCCCGAGACCTCCAGGTGGGCGACCTGGTGCTTCGGCTGCGACAAGACGCCCGAGGTCGACACAAGCTCACGCCCCCCTGGGAGGGGCCGTTCGTCATCGCCAAAGTTCTGAAGCCCGGAACGTACAAGCTGGCCAACAGTCAAGGCGAGGTCTACAGCAACGCTTGGAACATCCAACAGCTACGTCGCTTCTACCCTTAAGATGTTTTCAAGTTGTTCATATACCTCGCTCCCACGCAAAGTTTGGTCATCAAGGAAGGGTCAGCCTTGCCTCGGCAAAGCCCGACCCTCCCTCGGGGGCTAAAAGGGGGGAACCCCCTCTGCGTCGAAATTTTCCTCGAAAAAAGATCTTTTCTGCCAGAATGTCTTTCGTGCTTTTCGACTACTTCGAAAGTGGATCCTCAAAACGACGGAGTACACGTAAGCAGCCAAGGCTGACCGAGCCGAGGGACTCCTACGCCTCTGGGATACGGATACCTCACTCATCACCTTCTGCCATAAGTAACTCACGTTCGGATAAGTGATTCTACGGACCGAACAAGTCTTCACGTTCGGAAGCTCTTCTGCCGGAGCGATTCTTCGAGACTTCTCGACTGCGTCGGTGACAGAACCCCATGGACGGGTAAGAGTGCGCGTAAGCGGCAAGGCCGACCGAGCCGAGGGACTCCTACGCCTCCGGGATACAGATACCTCACTCGTCACCTTCCGTGAGAAGCAACTCTCGCTCGCACAAACAGTTCTATTACCGACAAAAAAGTCCAGATGCTCGAAACAAGAGGAAAGGAGACGATGGCTGAAAGGTACCAACTCCCGTGGAGTTGCGTTCCTCCAACGACGAAGCGGAAAGACGGCGGATATCCCCCATCCGGGGGCTTGGAAGGTGGAAAGACACGATGCATAAGGGAGCATGAAGACACGGTCGCCTTCCAAGAGGGTCACCCCCCTTTTTTAAAGGTGAGTCTCCCTACTTGCGTCCCTAGCCGTCGTGGGCCGAGTCTTCTCCAACATGCTCCAAGGTCCTCCCCTACGGCGCGGTGGCTGGGTCCCACACGTCATGCAAGCCGACCCAGAGCAGAAGAAGCCAAACCGCCGTGCACGGTGCGTGCAACCACCCAGTGGTTACAAGCGGCTCTCCACTTTTGCCCAGACCAGCGGGCGAAAGGGCGGGCAGCCATGCAGGCGGCATGCAACCGCGCCAAGTGGGCGCACTTCTCCGACTCCCAACACACCCAGCATGGAGGCCCAGGCCCACGCGTCATGCAACCGGTGCGCCGAATGCTTCGTGCATGCAACTGCACCGCCACTTGCGCCACCACCGTGCCTCCTCGACTGCGGAACCAATACCGCGACTCGAGGCGACCCAGCGCACGACCCAGCGGAGCCAGCCTGGCGCGACGGTCAATGCGGCCAAAATGGGCCGGCAGTAATGGTGGTGGCAGGCGGGCAGGAGCAGCGGTCACGTCGTCAGCCAAGCCTACGTCCCATCCAGGGGCAGCGAGAGAACCCTCTCCCACGGCGTGAAGACAACGCGCCCGTGTTCCGTTCCTCGAATGGCTCGCGCACGCGCAACGGCTGCCCCGCGAACCACTCGCCCCGTCGCATTAACTCCGCGGCGGGACAGGCGGCGCCTCTGGCAGGAGAAGCGAGCGACGCTTCGCCTTCGCCATAATGACCGCATCAAAAAAGGTACGTCGTGTCGTTCGATTTCATATCCTTTTCCTTTTTTCCTCTTTCTCTCTCTTGCAACAGGGACCGGGAAAGGGGGATACCCCGAAAAGGATCCTTCCCCATGAAGGAACCAGGCTCCGAGCCTCCCTACTGATCAGAGGTTCGAAGGCTGGCCCCTCGGAAGGGTTCAATAGCCGCCTCAGAGCACGTGGGCTCCACACCCACTACTGGTCAGAGGTTCGAAGGCCGGCCCCTCGGAAGGGTTCAACGGCCGCCTCAGGCTACTCGGGCTCCGCGCCCACTACTGATCAGGGGTTCGAAGGCTGGCCCCCAAGGGTTCACAGCCGCCTCAGACATAGAGCGAGGGATGACCATGGGTACGTTCGATACATAACCAAGGCTCGGGCTGCGCTCCCGAGGTACCCTAGGACATTTCCGAGACCAGCGAGAACGATCTTGTAACGGAATCCCATCGGAGGGAGGCATCGAGCCCTCGGACCCCGTCGCCAGGGGACCGGGTTCGGCAGATCACCCGCAGGTACTTTTGGGCGCGCCTCTAGGCCTCTAGCCGACCCCTAACGAATGGGGGCACGGACGTCCGCTCGGATCACCCGCCTGCAGCTCACCGGAGACACCATGTTCGGCGCCCACCGAGGGCAACATGGAGCTCTCCCCCCTCCTCCTTGCGGAAAGGCGACGCAGGGGCATATGTAAAAAAGTCGAGTCTGTCCCTGATCGCCCTCTCGCCCTGTGCAGAGGCTCGGGGGCTGCTCTCGCAAACCCGGCTCCGGCCAAACCGTTGATAGCGTCAACGTACCAGCCCGAGAACTTGGGACCCGACCGTACACCCGGGCTACGGCCAGCTCGCATGAGGGAACGACCAGACCAGCCGAAGCATTGCGCGAGGCGTTAAGACCTCGGAGGAGTCAAACCACTCCTCCGAGGCCTCGGGGGCTACACCCGGCGGGTGCGCTCGCGCGCACCCACCGGAACAAAACACAACCGAGAAAGGCTGGTCCCCTTGCAAAAAAGTGCGACGAAAGCCTCCAAGCGAGTGCTAACACTCCCTTCGAGGCTCGGGGGCTACTGTCGGGGACCATAATTAGGGGTACCCTCAAGGCTCCTAATTCTCAGCTGGTAACCCCCATCAGCATAAAGCTGCAAAGGCCTGATGGGTGCGATCAAGTCAGGGATCAGTCCATTCGAGGGACTCGATCACGCCTCGCCCGAGCCTAGCCTCGGACAAGGGCAGCCGACCCCGGAGGATCTCCGCCTCGCCCGAGGCCCCCCTCCAGCGGCGAACATATTTTCGGCTCGCCCGAGGCCCTGTCTTCGCCAAGAAGCAACCCTGACCAAATCGCCGCACCGACCGACCAAATCGCAGGAGCATTTAATGCAAAGGTGGCCTGACACCTTTATCCTGACGCGCGCCCCTCAGCCGACAGATCCGAAGTGACCGCCGTCACTTCGCCGCTCCACTGGCCGGTCTGATAGAAAGACAGCGCCGCCTGCGCCGCTCCGACTACGGTGCCACTTGACAGAGTGAGGCTGACAGGCAGTCAGGCCTGGCCGCACGCACCATAGGAAGCTCCGCTCCGCCCGACCCAGGGCTCGGACTCGGGCTAAGCCCCGGAAGACGGCGAACTCCACTCCGCCCGACCCAGGGCTCGGACTCGGGCTAAGCCTCGAAAGACGGCGAACTCCGCTCCGCCCGACCCAGGGCTCGGACTCGGGCTAAGCCCCGGAAGACGGCAAACTCCGCTCCGCCCGACCCAGGGCTCGGACTTGGGCTCAGCCCCAGAAGACGACGAACTCCGCTTCGCCCGACCCCGGGGACTCAAATTCCGCCCTGGCCTCAGCCAACGGCCTCCGCCTCGCCCGACCTAGGGGCTCGGACTCGGCCTCGGCCCATGGAATACGGACTCGACCTCGACCTCGGAGGAGCCTCCACATCGCCCAACCTAGGGCGCGGACCGGCCACGTCAACAGGAGGCGCCATCATTACCCTACTCCAAGCTGACTCAGGCTACGGGGAACAAGACCGGCGTCCCATCTGGCTCGCTCCGCCAGATAGGCGATGATGGTGCCCCGCACGCTCCCTGACGATGGCGGCTCTCGGCCCCCTTACGGAAGCAAGAGGACGTCAGCAAGGACTCGACGGCCCCGACAGCTGTCCCTCTGCCAGGCTCCAGCGCTCCTCCGACGGCCACGACATCACACAAACCGGCGCCAAAATCTCTCCGGCCGCCACGATGGCGTGTACTTAGGGCGCTAGCTTCTCCTCCGCTAGACACGTAGCACTCTGCTACAACCCCCCATTGTACACCTAGATCCTCTCCTTACGCCTATAAAAGGAAGGACCAAGGCCCTCTTAGAGAGGGTTGGCCGCGCGGGGACGAGGACGAGACAGGCGCTCGCGTGAGGCCGCTCGCTCCCTCCCCCGTGTGGACGCTTGTAACCCCCTACTGCAAGCGCACCCGACCTGGGCGCGGGACGAACACGAAGGCCCGCGGGATTTCCACCTCTCTCACGCCCATCTCCGGCCACCTCACTTCCCCCCTTCGCGCTCGGCCTCGCGCCGACCCATCTGGGCTGGGGCACGTGGCGACACTTCACTCGTCGGCTTAGGGACCCCCCGGTCTCGAAACGCCGACAATCTCCTTCTCCTGCAAAGCTTGTCAAGTACATTTTGGTACCCATCGCTTGATGGGTCCATCAAGGTTTAGTCAACAAAGATCTAGGAACCCAAACGTCCTTTGTGTTAGCACTAGGTAAACTCATTACCTTTCTAGCACAAGTTTCAATTTTGGGTTGCCTAGTTATATGAGAATTAATTGACAAGCTAGGAGAGAAATTGTTACTAATGGGACAACCCTTGCATTGATGTCCCTTTTCCGGCATATGTAGCAAAGTCGATCCTCATTCTTGAAGATTTCTTCTTTCCTTGTTTCTTGCTTGCTACATGGTTAGTCAATATTTTCCTTTCTAACCCTATGCCGTTTTGTTTTAAATAGGGACAAGATTGATTAAGTGTCCCTTCTTTGAGCATTTAAAACAAAGTCTATCATCCTTGTTAGTAATCAAGCCATTTTTTATGTAGGGACATGACCTAATCAAGTGCCCCTTTTCAAAGCATTCACTACACCTCTTATTTTTCTTAATGTGAAGTGTGGCTTGATCATTACCTTGGATGTTACCTTGCACGGAGGCATGGTTGAGGCTTTTAGAAGAGGTGTTGATTTTCTTCTTTTGTTCCCTCCTCTTTGCAATCCTCAAGTCCTTGACATTTTCTTCAAGGGATTTAGTGCATGCCATGGTTGTTCCCGTCTCAAGCTTCTTCACCATGTGATCACGGTTATCTTGAGAAGGTTGGGCAATGCATTTCCCTTTTAGTTGTGTCAAGCTCATCTTTAGCCTCTCATTTTCTTATTTGAGCTTTTGATATGTATCATTTTTAGTTCCTGCAAATTCTAGCTCAAAGGAAGGTTTGCTTGTTGACGGACAACAAGCATTAGCACATGGTAATACAGTCTCAATTTGAATACATGTGCATATGTGAGGTTGTTGGGATTTTAAGTTTTCTATCACAACCTCATGTGAAATGTTTAACATGATATGATCATCTCTAATATTTCATGAGAGCATAGAAAGCATATCATATTTTTCTTGAAAAGCTAGATATGCAAATTTTAGCTTTTCTACTTGGTCCTTAAGCAAGGCATTCTTATTTCCTAATTGAGCGATACAATGTAAAGCGTTATCTTGCTCAATTGAAATAGTTTCATACCTTTGGACCAAATCAACATGATAGCACTTTAGCTCCTCATGTTCTTTAGTCAACTCGTCAAAGTGTAGCATTTTCATGGAGAGGACATCCTCTAGCCTTTGACGAGCTTCACTTTGCTCTCTTGCTCTTTCTAGAAGTTTGAGCATGACCGCCTTATCTTCTTGGCTTAGGCGAGCGTAGAGATGCAAGAAGCTTCTTTCTTCCTCCTCATCCTCATTTGTCCTTCCGCTAACATTTTCATTAGCCACACAACATATGTGGGAATCGAAATGGGAAGACAAACCTTTTGGAGAGGTGGATTCATTGTTTGGTCTCCATCGGTCATTTTCTTCTTCTTCCTTGCAAGGGTTAGTATCACCAAATGCCAAAGGAAGTAGAAGAACAAAATGAACTATCATATTCGGACTCATCAAATTTATTTTTAATCCTAGTCCAAATATCATGTGCATCAGGAATATGTTCATCATAATTTGTAATGAAGGCATGATAATCTTCTTCACTAAGAGAATTACCTAAGATGTCAATAGCTAGATGGTTTAAGCGTATACATCTTTGATTCTTCTTCGGAAGCATCATAATCAGAGGGAATGATACTCTTATCTATAATTTGTACTAATCGAGGATCTAGAGTTCTAAAAGCATTTAGTACACTAGATGACCATGAATCATAGTTAGAACAATCATCAAATAAAATCTCAAGAGTTACCTCCTTCCGAGTTGTGTTCTCCTGGGTCTTCTTGTTCTTTTGGGATCTTCTATGAGCCATCACTTCGAGTTGTTAGACCCAAGATGAAGTGCCTAGCTCTGATACCAATTGAAAGTCACCTAGAGGGGGGTGGATAGGCGAAACCTGAAAATTAAAACTTTATCCCCCAACTAGATCCCTTGATTAGTGGTTAGAACAAGATATACAAATATCGGAGAATAAAAACTAAGTTCTTGCTTGTAAAGAGTATTGCGCTAAAATAATGCGGAAGTGATAAATCAATACTACTAACAAGTTTATGAGAATAAAGCAAGAAGGCTTAGGTGGGAAGAGCAATGCTTTCTTGTGAAGTGTTGCTTCACTAAGTGAGGATTTAACTTGAAGCAACACCAAATGATATTGACAAAGAATAGCACAAGGAAAACTTAGAGGAAGGGAGAACGAACAAATCACAAGCAATAAACACAATGGACACGGGTGATTTGTTTTACCGAGGTTCGGCCCTCGAAGGCCTAGTCCCTGTTGAGGAGTCCACTAAGGACGGGTCTTTTTCAACCCTTTCCCTCTCTCCACCGATCACACAAGGATCGATGAGCTCTTCTTCTTCTCAAGGATCACTCTCAATCCCACAAGGACCACCACACTCTTTGGTGTCTCTTGCTAGCTTTTACAAGCCTCCAAAACTTTGGAGGAAGTTCGATGGGAGTCAAAACTCCACGCACAAATGAACACAAAGATGTAGCGCACACTATCTCTCAATGAATCTCACAAGGCACTAGTGCTAAACTCAAATGAGTAGCTCTCTTTTGCTTGCTCTCTCTTTTGTGGCACTTGTGTTGGTTGTAGTGGTCTAGATCTTGTGTATAGGATGGATCAATGAATAGAAGTGGTTGGGAGCGCTTGAGTATGTCAACTAGATGACTTGGAATGTTGCTTGGGCTCCCACACACTGAAGTGGCCGGTTGGGGTAGTATTTATAGCCAACAAACAAAATATGGCCGTTGGAGAAGCTTGCTGGCGATGGACGCAACTGCTCATGACCGTGAGCACGGCTGATATACCAGTTTTACACTCTGCAGAGGTTGCGCATCTTTACCCACAAGTCATGTTACCCATCTGCCAAGGGATCGCGACTTCCCATACACCTCTACCGAGGAGGCGAGGCAGGGTAACACTACGAGGCCTTTACAACGTTCCACTAGCTTCAGAAAACCCGCTACAGTTTATAGGAAGCTCCAATGCAGGGACCCCTCGCATGACCGCCATCGCAGCAAAATCATCCCAAGGGCCTCCCTACATTGACCACTCCCCTACTGCCCTTGCCCCTTTCGGGTAAGGTAGTCTTCCACTAGCTTTCCTAATTAATCAGCCAAGAGCGTCCCATTAAACCCTTGTGGTAGCACTGTTTTCCCAGGTGGTCGCTCCATGTTCCAATTAACATAATGATCTTATCATGAACAGTAAATAACAACTGATAACAAAAGTATGAATAATATGTATCTCAATGCCCAAATCCACATATAGCACTAGCAAGTACTACCCAGAAAGTTTAGTGGTAAACAAGGTATAAAGATAGTCAAACTAGGGTAACCTATTGGGTCCCATCAAAATTAACCTATGCAGATCATTATGATTAATCAAAACATGAGTAGGTAAAAAGAAGTGATCAAGGGCACAACTTGACTAGGACTCGAGATTCCAGGTACCAGGATGATCTTCAGATTCTCGTGACCTCACTGCTAATCGTAGCAATACAAACAAACATGGTATATGCAAAATTAACATCACACCAAACATAAGAACAGACTCCATAATAATATTCTACGCGATGCTACGAGGTCGTAGGTTCGAGAACCACTAAAATCGGAGTTAAAACAAAGAAGTTATTGGTAAAACAATATATATTTTTAGACATAATAAATCTAATAGATGTTGTATTTAAACTGAACAGATATTAAACTAGAATATTTGAGTTGATATTAATTACTTTAACAATTATTTATAAAAAAATGTAGGTTAGAACTATAAATTAGACTAACTAGATTGTCTAGATAATTAACACTAATTAAGCAAATATTAAAATAAATAGTTATTTAAAACATGTGGTATGATTAAAACAATGGTACTGCTATGTACACAAAATTAATATGAACCTAACACAACTTGAATGAAATAAATCAGACGTCTAACACAAAATATGTCATATGTTTAATAAATTAGTAGGGCTGCACAAAAATAGTTGACTTAACGCGATCTGATTGGCTAGATTGGGGTCATATAAAGAATTATGGAGTAAATAGACGTAATATATGGGATCTATGTGTGGCCATTTCCTACCTTCCTTCCTCATGGTATGATTCTTACCGGCTTATGGTGGCAGGATTATGTCTGACCACACGACCCGTCAGCTTCAGGGTGGATCCATTCCTCCGACGAGCAATGCCACGGTTCCCCGACGATGTTCCCTCACAGAGAGGTTGCAGGCATGCATGGTGTATACCAACGACCACCCCCGGCCGCATGTTGGGCGCAGATCAATGACATAGTCGAATCTCTGGTACCACGCTTCCCTTCTCTCTCTCACTTTTCACTCGAGAACAATGTCATCTAATCTCTACCGGTGCGGCACAGAGCAGCCTATCTAGGTTAGCGAGGTGATCAAAGGGCATCTATAAATAAGCAGGATGATGATTGAATCCCAACCGGCTCCTAACAATTCGCTGGGTTGTTACGGCCTAGAAGTAGCTCGTTCCGATAGCAATATATATCTGGCTAATATGTCTAATCTCGAATAACCGTTCTACCGAGCGCATAGTTAGGGCCAGACTCCGATTCATGCGGGAGAGTTGAGTTGTGGTCTAACCATGTAGCAAATTGAACAAAGTATATGGCTGACACACAAACCATGAGCATAGCATATGATTGGTGGAATTAAAGGGAAAAAATTAGGAAAAGAAATGTGGGCCGAAACGAGGGGTGAGGTGGGCCAACCATTTTATTTCTTTTTTTATGTTTTCGATTTTCAGTTTTCACTTCTTCTTTTTCGTTCCAAATTCAAATTTCCGTGAAGTTTCAAAGTCTAAATTAAATTCACAATCAAACTAAGCATGATGCAAAATCTTAATTTTATTTATTTATTATCCTATTTAAGAAAAATGCTTTTAAATGTGTAATACAAACACCAAAATTGGTATTTTTAAGAAATGTTTTATGCATAATCCCTATTAAGAGATGATTTAACTTAATTTTTTATGGTCCTTAACACATGGTTCATTAAAGGTATTATTTCCTTAAATAAATAATTAAGGAATTTTTCTATTTATTTCTTTTTGGAGAATCTTTTTTTCTAATCCCAAAATAGGATTTTAGGGTGTTACAAATCCTACCCCCTTAACAGAAATCTCATCCCCGAGATTTGTAAGAAAAAGGATATAGGAAGAGTGGTTTGCAATTTAGCTTTTAGTTTCTAATTATTTCAAAAATCAAGAGCTTTTTTTCCTTAGTGAGTGATTAGGAGAGCATGGGTATCTATATGTATAGTCATTTTATTATGTAGGATAAAAGATGGGTAGGTTAGGTTAGGGCAAGAATAGCCTAGGGTAAGAAAGTTTATGGTGAGGAAGAACTCCGTGTTGGGTGATAATGAATCTGAAGGTTGAGTTTGGCTTTTCTCCTTCCTTAACGAGGTTGATCTTTTCTTCTCCGGTCTTGAGCTCATTGATTCGAGGTTAGTGTATATTTGGGGAAATATGGTTAGAATAGTTATGGGTTAGATGGATTACATGATGTAGGTCAAAGGTTTGTTTGATGTTAGGTGGGGATAGACAGACTATGCAATTCTTCATGACTCTTTTGGTTGGATCAGATCTCATGCATGTGGCTGAGTTGGTTTAAGGCACTAGTTTAGTTTTAAGTGCATGAGGGGTATGGCCTTATCTTTTGTACCATCATTAAGTAACTTACTCTAGATTAGATCATAATAGATTAGATAGAATCTAGATTAGGTTGGATATGACTAGATTAGACTAAATAAGATCAAAATAAATTTTTTGGATTAGCTCATGGTTGTTATTCTAGAGTGGGATAAATATGCTAATTAGGGCAAGATGAATCCATAAGGATAAGATAGAATCTTTTGAGGTCAGTTAGATCTATTAGGATAAGATAAAATCTTTTCAAGATAAGATGAGTATCTTTTAAGATAAGATGGATCTATGAGTGTAAGATAGAATCTTTCAAGATTAGATGGACATTGTTAGGCTAGATACTTTAATGGGGGATAATCTAGTTTATCTAGTTATTTTTATAAGCATTTTTTCTATATGTATATGCAGATGTAATTGTGGACATTACTCCACAACTTATCACACTCAATCAAAGATCCAAATCAGACAAGTATCATAAGAACAAACATTCAAGCATACAAATATTTACAAAAATAGTTTTGATTTTGTTCCTAAGAGTAGGTCTCCTTTCCTAAAGGTCACTTTAAGCATAGGATTTCAAAGTGTGAAATCCACATTTGTCTTTAGAAGGAAAAGGTAAGAAAAACCAGAGTAAAGCGGAAATAGATGAGAAAATATTAAGAAAAGTTTAGAAAGAATCAGAGTAGCAAGGTAAGTAGATAATGGTTGTCCAGTTCTATCTAGGTTTTGTCCAACAATCAACATTCCTCTGATACCACTTCTGTCACACCCGAGTTTCGGGGCACCAAGACCCGGGCGCAAACATAATCACCAGGTGTGCTAGGACCAAGTCTCACACATATGATGAATCATGGCACAGGATCGAATGTCACATCTTTACTACATAACAGGAATTCTATACAAAATAAATAATTACATTATACGGAGACAACGGTCCAGCAACCCAAAGTTGACTGGGAGACGACGGCCTAGACCTCTCACGAACTCATCACAGCATCCTCCATGCGCCTCATCCTGTGGTACCTATTCTTGACCTGTGGGGGGGTGTGAGACAGCAAGAGTGAGCTCACATACGTTCATAGCTCAACAAGTTGTGGGGAATAATGTGCATGAACTCGCCAAAGGTGGGAGTTCACGTGAAGTGTAAGGCTTACCAAAGAGGATGGTTGAAGCTGAGCATTGCTTTTAAAGTTGGTCAAAATTTTATTAGCAATTACTAAGTATAAATAAATACCAAACCCAATTAAGTAGTGGAACAAAAGTAACAACATCACCTGCGATGCAATGCATATGACAAATTGAATTTAGTTCCATAAATTAATCATGTGAGGGTCCGAGCTGCTCATGACCGTGAGCACGGCTGATATACCAGTTTTACACTCTGCAGAGGTTGCGCATCTTTACCCACAAGTCATGTTACCCATCTGCCAAGGGATCGCGACTTCTCATACACCTCTACCGAGGAGGCGAGGCAGGGTAGCACTACGAGGCCTTTACAACGTTCCACTAGCTTCAGAAAACCCGCTACAGTTTATAGGAAGCTCCAATGCATGGACCCCTCGCATGACCGTCATCGCAGCAAAATCATCCCAAGGGCCTCCCTACATTGACCACTCCCCTACTGCCCTTGCCCCTTTCGGGTAAGGTAGTCTTCCACTAGCTTTCCTAATTAATCAGCCAAGGGCGTCCCATTAAACCCTTGTGGTAGCACTGTTTTCCCGGGTGGTCGCTCCATGTTCCAATTAACATAATGATCTTATCATGAACAGTAAATAACAACTGATAACAAAAGTATGAATAATATGTATCTCAATGCCCAAATCCACATATAGCACTAGCAAGTACTACCCAGAAAGTTCAGTGGTAAACAAGGCATAAAGATAGTCAAACTAGGGTAACCTATTGGGTCCCATCAAAATTAACCTATGCAGATCATTATGATTAATCAGAACATGAGTAGGTAAAAAGAAGTGATCAAGGGCACAACTTGCCTGGGACTCGAGATTCCAGGTACCAGGATGATCTTCAGATTCTCGTGACCTCACTGCTAATCGTAGCAATACAAACAAACATGGTATATGCAAAATTAACATCACACCAAACATAAGAACAGACTTCATAATAATATTCTACACGATGCTACGAGGTCGTAGGTTCGAGAACCACTAAAATCGGAGTTAAAACAAAGAAGTTATTGGTAAAACAATATATATTTTTAGACATAATAAATCTAATAGATGTTGTATTTAAACTGAACATATATTAAACTAGAATATTTGAGTTGATATTAATTACTTTAACAATTATTTATAAAAAATGTAGGTTAGAACTATAAATTAGACTAACTAGATTGTCTAGATAATTAACACTAATTAAGCAAATATTAAAATAAATAGTTATTTAAAACATGTGGTATGATTAAAACAATGGTACTGCTATGTACACAAAATTAATATGAACCTAACACAACTTGAATGAAATAAATCAGACGTCTAACACAAAATATATCATATGTTTAATAAATTAGTAGGGCTGCACAAAAATAGTTGACTTAACGCGATCTGATTGGCTAGATTAGGGTCATATAAAGAATTATGGAGTAAATAGACGTAATATATGGGATCTATGTGTGGCCATTTCCTACCTTCCTTCCTCATGGTATGATTCTTACCGGCTTATGGTGGCGGGATTATGTCTGACCACACGACCCGTCAGCTTCAGGATGGATCCATTCCTCCGACGAGCAATGCCATGGTTCCCCGACGATGTTCCCTCACGGAGAGGTTGCAGGCATGCATGGTGTATACCAGCGACCACCTCCGGCCGCATGTTGGGCGCAGATCAATGACATAGTCGAATCTTCGGTACGACGCTCTCCTTCTCTCTCTCACTTTTCACTCGAGAACAATGTCATCTAATCTCTACCGGTGCGGCACACAGCAGCCTATCTAGGTTAGCGAGGTGATCAAAGGGCATCTATAAATAAGCAGGATGATGATTGAATCCCAACCGGCTCCTAACAATTCGCTTGGTTGTTACGGCCTAGAAGCAGCTCGTTCCGATAGCAATATATATCTGGCTAATATGTCTGTTGGCACCTTTTTGGGGCCAATTACTCAACAAGAACCGGCGGCGGTGCTCTCTGGTCAGGCGCGGACGGTCCGCGACACAGGGCCGGACGGTCCGCGACCTGGCGCAGGGGCAAAGGTTCCCTGCCTGACGGCCGGACGGTCCGCGCCCTAGGGCCGGACGGTCCGCGCGTGCGCAGGGGCGGCGGAACGTCGCCGGCGACACCTGAATCTCGCTCCCGGGAGGGACCCTGTCGGGGAGGAGAGATCCTAGGGGTTATCTAGGCTCGGTAGGCCGACCTAGACTCCTCTAATCGACGTAGGGTCGAAGAGAAGCGGAGAATTTGGGGATTGGAATACTAAACTAGGGCTAAACTAGAACTAGAACTAGACTAGACTACTCCTAATGCATAAGGTAAAAACGAGTAATAGACTGGATTTGATCGATTGTTGGGGGTTCAATCGGCTGTAGCCCTTCATCTATATAAAGGGGGAGGTCTGGATCCGCTTCAAACTGATTTCCGAGTTAATCCCACGGTTTTAGGTAACAAATCCCGCGAGAAACTAGGAACCCTAACTGACTCTGCGCACGTGCGGACCGTCCGCGCCACCACCGCGGACTGTCCGGACCGCGGACCGTCCGGCCTCAGGGCCGGACTGTCCGCGCTGCTCTTTTCGGTCTCCAACATATGCCCTCCTGCCTTTTGGTGAAGGTTGACGAACCAAAAGCATATGAACTAAACCTGATGTAAGTCACCGGCTTTTCAATATGGAGATCATTCAATAAAGCACCAATATAAAGGCCGTTTCAGATTGTATCTTTCTCGGCCATGACCATTTGATCAATGGATCAAAAGGAATAGAATGGAGGTGCCCCCCAGTCTGGATAGACAAAGGGACTATACATGTACCATGGATTCATCATCGTACCATTCCATGTTTGAACAGGATAATATACCGACGATGAGTAAACAGGTGGAACGTACCCTGGTCTCATAGGATGAATAGGCGATGCTTGTTGTGTCGCCTTTTGGGCCGTTTTGTTTAACCGTTTCGTTTTAGCAGGTGACCAGGGTTTCTTCGTTGACCGATCACGTAGAACGGTCTTCTTGCTAGTATTCTTGGAGAGCAACTGATCAAAAGTAGGGTCAGCTTTGATCAGCCGACCATATGTGTTTTCCCATTGCGTCTCTTTCCCTTTTAAAGCTTTGTGTGGAGGCTGACGCCTTTGGCCATATGCGGATTGTCCTACAGAGTTAGCCGAACCGTCTGTCTGATCACCGGACCGTCCGCACGTAGGTGCCAGATCGTCCGTGATGCTCAGGACGGGCTGTCGTGCTTGACTCATTAATTGTGCCTGCCCCCCGGTGCCTCCGGACTTTTTAGCCTTATCGTCCGGAGCCTTTTGAACAATCTCCTTTTGTGATATGTTTGACATGCGAGGATTGCCAATGATGATGTCTTTGCTTTTGCCTTTATCGGCCATTTCGGGCCGAAATAAGATCTTTTTGCATGCGACATCTATTGTATTAATAGGAAATGGCTGTGTGTCCACTTGCATTTCCTGAAAAGCCAACCGGCCCTCATTTATGGCCGATTGTACCTGTCGATGAAAAACATTACAGTCATTGGTGGCATGAGAAAAAGAATTATGCCACTTACAATAAGCACGTCTCTTTAATTCATCTATAGGAGGGATAGTATGAGTTAATTTAATGTTGCCATTTTTAAGTAGCTCATCAAATATCTTATCGCATTTGGCAACATTAAAGGTAAATTTAATCTCTTCTTGCTGATTCTTTTGAACCGGCTGTAAGGAAGAACATGCTGGAGATTTGGCCTTTGTTGGCCAAATAAACTCAGCGGTATATACATCTGCGGATTCATCATCTGAACTATCACGCTCTATTAGATGTATAGTACGGGCGACCGATTTTGATGTCTCTTTAAATCGGCTTTCACAGGCTAAAGCCCGCTGATGTAGCTGGGCTATCGAAAAGAACTGGGTCCCATCTAATTTGTCTCTTAAGTAGGATAGCGACCCATTAAAAGCTAACCCTGCTAGCTCTTTGTCTGCGACATGGATCCGAAAGCATCGGTTTCTAGTGTCCCGGAACCTCCGGATATAATCATTAACCGATTCTTCGCGTCCTTGTCGAACTGAAGCTAAGTCAGCTAGTCCTAATTCATATTCCCCGGCAAAGAAATGTTCATGAAATTTACTTTCTAACTCATTCCAGGAATTAATGGAATTAGGAGGCAGGGCGGCGTACCATGCAAAAGCGGTACCAGTAAGGGATAGAGAAAATAACCGAACACGAAATGCTTCTTCATCGGCCAATTCACCTAGGTGTGCTAGGAACTGGCCTATGTGTTTGTGTGTGTTTCTCCTTTTCATTCTCACCAGAAAACTTAGAAAATTCTGGTATCCTTGCCCCTTGTGGATATGGGACAGTGTCAAACCGGTGATTATACGGCTTTTGGTATGATTGCCCTACTCTGGCTACACTAACTCCGAACTTATCTCGAAATAGTTCAGTCATCTCTTCCCTAATTTTTTCCATTGCACCCGGTGGCAGACCACTGGATCCTGGGCTGTGGGGCTCATTTGGTCGGGTATTAGTATACCGACCTTCTTGTCGTGACCGATCGATAGTGTTGATCGGTCTGTGGTTGTATGGTACGTTATGGTTTAAATATGTAGAGGGTGAAACACACTGCTGCTGTGGTGTGTAATAATTTGGTGCATGGTGTGCAACAACAGGTTCTGCGTATGCGTATCCAGTTTGTCCGGTGGTAAATCCGAACTGACCGGTTGCGTTCGCCATTATCGGGACGCCATGTGGTAGTCCTGGTGCGGGCCCAGACTGTCCGGCAGGGAAAGCCGGACGGTCCGCGTAAGGGCCGGACGGTCCGGGCAGAAGCTCGGACGGTCCGACCGCGTCCAGGGTCACCGATCTGCCAAGCAGGGACGGCGGTGGTCCTAGGGCGGCCCCAGACTGTCCGGCAGAGCAAGCCGGATGGTCTGCATATGGGCCGGACAGTCCGGGCAGAAGCTCGGACAGTCCGACCGTGTTCAGGGGCGCCGATCTGCCAAGCAGGGATGGCGGTGGTGGTACTTGTCATGTATATGAGTTCATCAGCATACCATATAATGGCTGGGGCTGCAAATCCCCATTTGTTGCCGATGTATTAGACATAGATATCCTGTTACTAGTCTCATATGATGGAAAACTAGGAGCAACAGACTTCTCCAGTGTACGCGTTAATTTTCTAATTGACTCTTCTAACCCTACAATCTGTTGTTTCATTTGATCCTGCTGCTGATCTACATAATATTTAATAGATTGGATATCGTCGGGTTTACTTACGTTGGGAACTTGAAGCGAAGACAGAAGCGATGCAACGTCAGTCTCTCCATGTTTGATAACCTTCTGGTGGCGATCCACCGTGTATTGCGACAAGAATTTCTCCTTCGCTTGGCGCATGTAGTCCTCGTATTGCTGTTGCTCATCGGCTGTTAGATTTTCGACAGCCGTCTTTAGGATATTATCTGGGGAGATATCGGTGTGATCTTTAGAACCGGCCATTTGAGGGCCTGATTTTTAGTAGATCTAAACACCTGTCCCCAGCGGAGTCGCCAAAAAGTATGTTGGCACCTTTTTGGGCGCGCCAATTACTCAACAAGAACCGGCGGTGGTGCTCTCTGGTCAGGCGCGGACGGTCCGCGACACAGGGCCGGACGGTCCGCGACCTGGCACAGGGGCAAAGGTTCCCTGCCTAACGGCCGGACGGTCCCGCGCCCTAGGGTCGGACGGTCCGCAGGGGCGGCGGAACATCGCCGGCGACACCTGAATCTCGCTCCCGGGAGGGACCCCGTCGGGGAGGAGAGATCCTAGGGGTTGTCTAGGCTCGGCAGGCCAACCTAGACTCCTCTAATCGACGTAGGGTCGAAGAGAAGCGGAGAATTTGGGGATTGGAATACTAAACTAGGGCTAAACTAGAACTAGAACTAGACTAGACTACTCCTAATGCATAAGGTAAAAACGAGTAATAGACTGGATTTGATCGATTGTTGGGGGTTCAATCGGCCGTAGCCCTTCATCTATATAAAGGGGGAGGTCTGGATCCGCTTCAAACTAATTTCCGAGTTAATCCCGCGGTTTTAGGTAACAAATCCCGCGAGAAACTAGGAACCCTAACTGACTCTGCGCACGTGCGGACCGTCCGCGCCACCACCGCGGACTGTCCGGACCGCGGACCATCCGGCCTCAGGGCCGGACTGTCCGCGCTGCTCTTTTCGGTCTCAACAATGTCTAATCTCGAATAACCGTTCCGCCGAGCGCATAGTTAGGGCCAGACTCCTATTCATGCGGGAGAGCTGAGTTGTGGTCCAACCATGTAGCAAAATGAACAAAGTATATGGCTGACACACAAACCATGAGCATAGCGTATGATTGGTGGAATTAAAGGGAAAAAAATTAGGAAAAGAAATGTGGGCCGAAACGAGGGGTGAGGTGGGCCAACCATTTTATTTCTTTTTTTATGTTTTCGATTTTCAGTTTTCACTTCTTCTTTTTCGTTCCAAATTCAAATTTCCGTGAAGTTTCAAAGTCTAAATTAAATTCACAATCAAACTAAGCATGATGCAAAATCTTAATTTTATTTATTTATTATCCTATTTAAGAAAAATGCTTTTAAATGTGTAATACAAACACCAAAATTGGTATTTTTAAGAAATGTTTTATGCATAATCCCTATTAAGAGATGATTTAACTTAATTTTTTTATGGTCCTTAACACATGGTTCATAAAAGGTATTATTTCCTTAAATAAATAATTAAGGAATCTTTCTATTTATTTCTTTTTGGAGAATCTTTTTTCTAATCCCAAAATAGGATTTTAGGGTGTTACATTGATGCAATAGTTACTAGTATTGTAATTAATATCAGATAAGCAATAGATATATTGGGATATCAATCTATTTTCCTGGCAAACTAAAAAAATTCCATTAACAACACGCACGAAAGTGTGCAAAGAAATCATCTAATGCTTCACTAGATTTCATCTCAAAGCGCATGTACTCTTTTTGAACATATCTTGATGCACTTTTTTTATTGTGTTAGAACCTTCACAATAATCATAAAAGTGCTTTTCATACCTTATATGTCGACTTGAGATAAACCACACGCTCAAAATCACTCCTTCCAACACCTTAGATGATAAAATCCCTTCTCTTGCTATAGTTATCCAAATTTGTTTGATTAGCTTTATTTAACTTGATCATGATGAACCTGAAAAGGACTAGCCACTTTCTTCCAATACACTCGACCTTGTACTTGAATATACACCTCCATCTTTGCTTTTCAGAACTGAAAATCAACACCATCGAAAACATACAATTTTTATGGAATATCTATCCATTGTTATTTATTCTAATCACCGGTTAAGATCAGTAGATAATAAAACTTTCTCTAGTACCATTTGTAGAATCGTAATACACAATGATAGGCAATCAGAGAGTGTGAATGATTGTTGGAGTTTAAAAATAAGTATATCACATCCTAATTACAAAACCAATTTAATTTACTTTTCTAAATCTAGACAAAATTTTGTTTTGTTAGTAAAAATTGGTACAAACCAAAATTGGTAACTCTGATTGATCTAAAATCTTAACAGATTAAAGTAGATAAAGTTAGACAACTAACCCACCTTTTAATCATGTCGATCGGAGACTTCAGGATCTAAAGATATTAGCGAAACGAGACTGCTGCAACAGAGTATCATGAAAATCAACCATTCTCTAATTTCGAGATAAATCAAGAATCACATAAGATTAATTCATCAAACTTTGTCGGTCATTACTTGATGCCTTAGCAATGATCTAGATGATCCGAATCAAGATGAAAATTTGAAATTAACAAAATCAATCCAGAATTAAAACTAGGCATGCAATTAATTAGCAAAGAAAGAGGAACTAGACCACACTAATCTTGCATAAACATAACCTTAGTCATCAATACTATGTGTACAAAGTTCTCTCTAAAAGCATCATAGTTTTCTCTCAAAATCTCAAAAATATCTAGATCAACCTACATTCAGATCTAATCTATTGCTATTGATTCTCTAATTCGCGTCTGGGAAAAGCAAAAATTGATCTCTTATTTACAAGAACAGAGAGTCCTATTTTAGCCCAACCGAGCCCTCCCTGGGCCAGCCAATGCCAGCTCCATGGGCCCGCTCACCCATGCTAGCATTGGGCCGATTAATTCACTTTACAAAGCCAATGTCAATATTAAATCAATGTTTCATCACACACGATTTCACACAACCATACCAACCTTCGTGGGTTAACCACTCTGGTCTCTGATGGGCTCCCTCCCGCTCAGCCATCATCCTTTCCCTTGTCTTCGTGTTAACATCGGTTGCAGTGGTTGCAACCTAGGTATCAGTTACCCGTGCTGCACCTGTGAGGATATATGTGTTACTCATGATGGCAGAATTAGCAGTAGAGACAGTCTGTTCAGCCGCAGCTAATGCTGACTTGGTCTTCTCTGCAACCATCCATTTCCATCATTTTCCCATTCACCACTCCTGGTGCTGAACTTCTGGCTTAATCCCATTGTCCTGTCAAGGGAAGCGACTTTGGCAGTTGCAGTTGATTTGAGCTGATGCTTTTCATCAAAAGCCTTTGGTTTTTCAACGACGTCTATACCAAGAACAAACTCTTTGGCTAGCATAGAACCTACAATGTCCTCAGCTTTCTAACGAGCGGATTCCATGCCACCAGCATTTTGTGACTGGTGATATCAAGAGTCTTGAGCTTGTTGAAAGTAATTTTGCTAATGGGAGATTTGAATATGACATGGTCCTACCTTTAGATCAGCTAAAACGGACGCCGGTAGCTTGTAATTAATGGCTGGTGTGATGAATTGATGACAACCATATCTTCTATAGTCGCTCCCTGCAGTAAAGCATGGATTTCGCATAACAGAGTTCGTAAGTGTAGAAATGTTACCTTTAATACAAAGGACAAGATAGATAGAAGAAGAGAAAATCAAATGTAAGATGGAAACTATAGTACTTAGAGACCAATAACAAGAACACTTCATACACGGCAGTTATTTCATGGAAGAAACCATACACGCAGACTGTTTATTCATATTCAGTTTGAAACTCGAACCGAGGAAAAGAGAAACATTAGTAGTAATCTTTTCTTTGCAGGCACTTCTTTTCAGAGATAGCTAGTAGCAGGCATCCACTTACGGTCTAAATTAAATGAGTCGATGATGAAATGTTGCACGCTTGGGCACTAGTATAAAAAGCCTGAATCCATGACAAGAATTGAAGAGAACATAAAAATAAACACAATTCTTAGGAAATCTGAAATGCCTGAATCTACCAATGTACATGGTTGAAAAATCAACATATTTACAAGCAAGTCAAATAAACAAGATTCAGGGCCTGTTTGTTTCGGCTTCTGGCAGCTTCTGGCCACCAAAAGCTGCTACGGACTACCAAACGCTCAGCTTTTCAGCCAGCTTCTATAAAATTCGTTGGGGCAAAAACCATCCAAAATCAACATAAACACATAATCGGTTCAGTCGTTGTAATAGTAGGATTCCGTCACTTTCTAGATCCTAAGCCCTATGAACAACTTTATCTTCCTCCATATGTAATCGTAATGATACTCAGATTCTCCCCACAGTCAGATTCTCCTTACAGCCAGATTTTCAGAAAAGCTGGTAAAAAAAAAAAGCCAGACAAGTGCGCCAGGATCGGAGGAACGCCTAGAGCACCGTGGATCAACTACGCATAACAATCTGCAACCAAGCTAATCACCAAATGCACCATAATCACGAAACAGCCAAAGAGAAAAACACACTGGATTTTGCTTCGGAACGGGGAAAGCAAACAAACAGAATCACAGAGAGCAGGAATTCCAAAATCTGCGTTCTCACCTCCACAGATGCGAATGCGATCCCAACAACCTCGCCGTGTGTCTGAGAACAGCCAAAGAGAATAACACATGCTCCTGGGCCGTAGCCTAATCATGGTCGGTCAGCCCATTTTCTCATAGAGGCCCAGTGGCCTCCCCTCTCTTCCTTTCGCTTTGGACCCCGGCGCCGGCGGCTTCCAAACCCGCTCGTTGCAGTGGGCGAGGTGAGCACGGCGGCGGAAGGATGGCGAAGGGCGGTGCTGGCAGCGGGCTGATGTGGGCGACGGCGGAGGATCTGGCGCGGCGCCGGCCGGTGGTTCTGTCTCTGTACCGGCAGGTCCTTCGGGCGCTAAACTCGCCGGCGCTGCCGCTGGGGCACGCGGCGCGGCTGGCAAATAAGGCGGAATGCCGAGCCATCTTCGTTTTCGGTGCCGAGGAGAGGTCGCTCCACAACATCCGGGACCTCGTCGAGGCTGCGCGCCACACGCTTGGCCTCCTCAACCACGGCCGCCTCCCGTAGTGAGAAGACAGAGGTACGCAGAGTCTCCCGAACCTAGCTGCCACCCGAATCTTCATTGGTGTCTCATACCTCAGCTTCCTTGCTATGCCCGATTGTAATATTTAGGCCTGCTGCATGTTGACAATGACTGAATTGGTGTCGTCTGTTCTAGTACTCTGTGTCTGAATTGTTTCTCTATGCATACTGCAGAACCGATATGCTATTATTATATTGTAACTGTTAGGAAATAAACTAATCCGTACAATTTCCCATTGTTTCTCCATGTAAACTACTGAAACATATGTATTCTAATTGCGATCTGCAAACCAAATGAAGTATTTTTTTCTCGGTATGGACGCACAATCGACTACCAAGTAGTACATGAGAATATGATCATTTACACATAAGAGAAGTCGCATTATACTCGACGTATATACCACAAATCTATGGTATGAACATAACTTGGAACTGACAGCAGCATGTTGTGGCATCAAAACTCCAGGCTTAGAAGACTGGGCAGACGCCATCACCCAAGTCCACCCCTTTGGCAGTAGGACACTTGGCAAGAGGGCAGTGCTCTCCTGCAGTACCCCACCAATCGATGCTCTTGTTCTGCATGGTCAGCGAGAAGTACAGCAGCACCCCCATGAACGCAACTCCGGCGTCAAGCCCGGCGGAGAGGATGTAGTTGTACCGAGTCCACCACCTCTTGCGGTACCGGAACACGAAGAAGTTAAAGATGGTGCCGACAAGCAGCCACGAGTTGTAGTTGACCGCCGTCGCTGGGGGCATGCTAGCCGTTGCACCAAAGAGCACCGGAAGGTTGATCAGCGGTATCCAGCTCTGGCTGGGGAACACCCTGTGGAGAGCGTATACGATGACCGGGCCTGCCGCGCCGATGAGGAAGAACCAGTTGACGGCGCCGTAGTTCCCACCTGGCCCAAAGATGCGCATTGGACCGACGAGGCCCCAGATGACTGACGCGTCGAAGAACACACGGTCGTTAGGGCATGTCCAGGGGCTGTCTGGCGGGAGTGAATCCGAGCAGATGCCGTGGATGGAGCCAAGCAGCCACCACGCTGTCCCGATGTTGATCGTGCCAGCCACAATGGTACCAACAAACTGTGTAAATACAGCAAGTGAAGATTAATTAGTACAGTACTTTTTGTTTTTTTGTTTCTTTCTTATATGCAAGCAACTGACCATTTCATTTATAAGAACATTTACCTGAACAAGGAACATGGACTTGGGAGGGATCTTCATATAGTGGCCAAGTTTGAAGTCCGAGAGGAAGGCAACGGCCTGCGACATGCTCATGTAGCCATAGACTTTGAAGCAGACGACGGCGATAGGAGAGCCCGGCATAATCAGACCCATGGCATACTCGGTGATCACATTCAGGCCAGGCGACTGCATGCACAGAAGGCAATTTGGAGGGTCTGTCAGCCTTTTTGTGTACAACGATTATCACGAACACATCTGTCCTTTGTGTTTTATTCTTATTAAAAGAATGTAAAACATGCTACTACTTGCCTGGTTGGTGGTCGCGGTGATGATGCTGATGGGAAGTGTGAAGAGGAATGCCATGCCACATGCGAAAATGAGGCCCCACCATGGGAGTTGTACCTCACGCTTGAGTACAGTGCAGAGGATCAGGGACACTGCAATTGACAGCGCCATCAAAGAGTAAAACCACCATGCTGGGATCTCGCTGTACTTGCTCATCAGCCTCGTGTGGATGTCAGGCTTCTCCCTCTGCGATGATTTGAAACGGTGGTAGATTTCCCTGGACATTGGCGATACCGGCCAGTTTCAACCAACCAAAGTATTAACCAAAAAAGCATGTGTGTATATATAGAGTATTTTTCTCATGTATTAAGTGGAGATGCCATACTTCCCATAGAAGAGCCCGACATGAGTAATGGTCGACGCAATGGTGGCGAAGCTGAACCCATAAGTGAGTGCAAAGAACACGCTGAGGTTCACTTTGCCATTCCTGTCATAAGCTTGCCGGTCAAGCTCGAACTGGTTGTTCACAATCGATTTGACGTCGTATTCGGTGCCATTCGACATGAACAGGTGCGAGGAGAAGATGGGGAATGTCTTGGCGCTGTACAGGTCGAACCCCCAGTACGCCATAGGCATGATCACGTAGACAAACAGGACGTAGCCGACGAAGATGTTGGCGGTGGCGAAGAAGGGCGAGATGAGGGGGCTGAAGAGGAAGGAGGAGACGGTGGACCAGTCGAGCGTGAAGGCGCCAAGACCAAGGCCCTTCATGCCTGACCCCAGCTGCTGCGCCGTCACGGACTTGGAGAAGACCCAGCACAGCCATGAGATGGACGTCAGCGTCGGGAACAGGTAGCCTGGCACGGCGTACCATGCGAAGCTGCACACGAGCACCACCACGAAGAACTTGGAGCGGGAGATCTGGCGTGAGGCTTTCGCGGATTCGTCCTTCTTCTCGTGCAATGCTCTGGTTCAACATTGAGCACACATTGATCAGCGCCATTATTGTAAGCGGCATCTCTAAAAATACGATGTCGTCATGAAGTGATAGAGGACACTTCCCATCGATTTTTCCTTCCCTTTGATCAGACTGGTGTACAAAAAAAAAAATGTGTATGTTCCATCTCAACACAAGCAGTTTACAATGAAAAGATGCAGCTGTTCATAATTCATCGAGATTTCTACTGATCACAAGGTTATAGTTATGTAGACCAAAAATGATTCATGAGTAACCACTGATGGCCCCGTTTCAAATTCCGGCCGTTTGGATCCCCTCGTTTTGAAGGAATTGGTATTTCATTAATAGAGTATGTTATTTGGTTTGGAATTTAACATTTTACCATTTTTCAAAGTTTAGATATAAATCTATCCTAGATTTATAGGATAAAAGATGAAAATTGATTTTATGTATCACTAGTCGATGTTTCTATTCTGCAACTTATAACACGTTCCTCGGCTCGTTTCCCTATAATAAAAATGTAGCACATAAATATATTACATATAAACCATATTAGCTTAATTGATTTATATCTAAATTACGATTATTATAACCAAGGACCCAAACGGGGCAAAATGTTATACAATACAAAACCATTCTTAAAATACTCTTGTGCCGTCCTAAGAAGATGCAACTCTCACTTTTCGATGTCTCAATCGATCTTAAACACTTAATCATGAAATGTAACAAGTATCGATAGATTAGATTGACTACAAAATATATTTTTATAATAAATCTATTTGAATATATAAATAACGATACAATTTTCTGATCCCTCGGTTCCATAATGAGTAGTACACTTTTAGAGTCTTAAATTTGTCTCAAAACAAGTGCACCTCTAGGTATCAAGGTATGAGACTATTTAACTCTTTGCCTTTTTCAACTTCCTTTTTCCTAAATCAATGTAATAGCTGGCAATTCAGTGATCTGCATGTATCAGCCAGTCCATAACCCCATCACTGGATCCATTATGTGGTTGCACTCCCATGTTCATGGTGGGGTGTACCAAGTCCTCTGATCTATTCCTACTTGAGCTTTGAGAGGACCATCCTAAAGAGAAAGAGACAGTCCAACTGAAACGGCACTGCGTGCCTAGCTACATATTCTATCATGCGTCATGATGCTCCTCAGATTCTCCGTCTCCAAAAGTTCATCTGTTTTAACTACGCTTTTGTCTTGACAACGATTAAATGTCATCGGCCAGTCAGATTAAATTCTCTGTCCTGAGAGCAACCTTGGTGACAACGCTGCTTACATATGTTTCCAAGAAACAGCGACAAGTTGGGACTAGTTTGGCAGCTAGTAACGTGCGTCGCTCTCTGATTCTTAGCTGTGGCTTCCTAATTTCTTAGGAGAGTGTTTCTGGTGAGACAAGATGGGGGGCATCAAAAACTGTGGAGCGATTCCGGTGAGAATTAAACATGAAGCACGGCCAAACGGACTCTAATAAATGGCTGGAGGTAGTATTAGGTAAAGATTGCTAACCTCGCGGGAAAGGGTTAAAGATCGCTAGCTGACACGAAACCTAGTTTTTTGGTTATATCACAAGTTTTGTCAGTTTACTACTATGCGCCAATAGTTTTCAGTTGTATGTCTGCTTTATTAGTAGTACGTCCGGCAAACTAGACCACAAAAATCTTTCTGGTTAATGTCGCAAGTTTTGGTTGGAGTAATGCTGTATGCAACGCTACAGACGCGCACGAGCTGCCAAAGGCCAACCAGAGGTGAAGAACAGTGCAATTTAAAGAAGCCAGGAAAGCGTTGGTCTCGCCGCCGTCCGAAAATCCAACCCACTAAGATCCTTTGCAGCATTATATCCATAGTTTACCTAAAAATACTATTTTACACTGTTTTTACTGTGGATTTTACTGTTTACGGAGTGAAGTTTAAATATGGGTATGAATAAGCTGTCAGAGATAGTCTGCATACCTTAACCAAAGTTCAAGAATACGGTAGTAGAAACTTCCAAAAAGCCCAAGCCCATAACAGGGTACCAGCTTATTGGTTTCACTGAATTGAAGTAAAAATAGTGTAGGGTTAAAACTGGTGCCTTACTGGAAGAGGGAGACCTGCACGAGCGTGCCCGGCCACCACATGTGCGCCGGCTGCACCACGTACTTGCGCATCAGCCCTGCCCACCCGTACCCGAGCACCTTGAATGAAGCCAGCCATTGATGAAGCGAAAAGCGAGAAATGTCAGCTAGGTAGGTAGTTGATAGGGTGAGAACGATAACTGCACAATACAAAGCTATCCTGTGTAGCAATAGCAATAGCAATAGCAACCTGCGTGGTGACGACGAGGAGCCAGGCGGTGAGGAAGGAGATGTGGCGGCCGTAGAAGGCGCGGATGATGTTGATGATGCCGACGGCGTAGGCGCTGCCCCCACCGAAGGCGAAGCCGGCGTTGGCGAAGATGCAGATGAGCACGTGCTCCTTGATGTTGAAGGGCCCCGGGTTGAGGCTCCACGCCCCGCCGCCCAGCAGCGCGGGCGCCCGGAACCTGGTGCGCGGCAGCGCCCGGGCCATGAAGTGGCCCACGGGCAGCGACGCCACCTGCACCGTGATCTGCGTCACCACCAGCGGCTCCGTCCGGTACGAGAAGAACTGGTTGAGGAAGCTCATGAGCGCGCACGACAGCAGCCCGATGCTCCACATCCGGAACGTCCACACCGGCAGCGACGAGTCGTCCGTCGTCGGCACCGTCAGCCGCACCTGCTCTATCGGCGACGTCTCCTCGTCGTCGTCGAGGATGCCCTCCTCCTTCACGGCGGCGGCCTCGGCCAGACCCAGCTGGTCCGTGCCTATCTCGCCCATTGTTCGTGGGCGGATTCAATAATGCCAAGCTGTACTCGCGGCGCCTGCGCGTGCTTTCCTTTGGTTGTAAAGAGAGGCGCACTCTGAGGTCTGAGCTCGCGCGCGCGTCTTGAGGGTTTATATTGAGGGATTTTGAGGCTTTGAGCATGGTGATGGTGAGTTATTGCTAATAGTTTTAATGGACTGGGACCGGGAGAGGCGTCACGCGGCGTGTGCTATCTAGCCGCGCCATTGATGACGACAAAAAGAAGATTCTCTCCTCCTTTCTAAAATAGTTGATCTACCATATCTGGCGATCAAAATTTTATCAAATTTGACTAAATTTGTAATTAAATTGAAAATTAGATTTAAATATAAATCTAATGATAATAATTATATATTATAAATATTAATATGTTTCTATGTATTGGATTAAATTTAAAAATAGTTGGCCGTTAATGCTTCGAGTGTCATTTCCAGTTTTCTACTAGGGATAAAAACCGAACGGAATCGATCGACCGCCACAACCTTCTCTAGCGGCACTGAACTCGCTCGCCTGCAGTGGCCCTCTAACTCAGCGACCTTCTCTCATCTCCCTGTCTCTACGCCGCAGCATTGCTGGCATAGTCACCGTCTACTGCTCGATCTCGTCAAGCCATGGGTGCACAAGCAGCACAACCGCACGTCTTGGCCACCATGCCGACGGGCCTCCATTCGTCTAAGCAACAAGGAGATGTTAAGCTGAAAGCACATGGTGCAAGCATATGTTCCAAATGTTTCACAGTTGTTTCAAGCTTACATTACAAGTATTTTGTTTTGATATGTTACAAAAGTAGATCTCGATGTTGCAAGTGTATGTTTTGAATATTCTAAATTGCCTCAGACAAATGTTGCAAATGTATTTACTAAATATTTCAATTGGTTGAGGCGTACGTTGTTAGTGTTTTATATGAATATTGCAAAAGGTACATATAAATACTATATATTATACATATATATTTTTAAGTGTATACAACATATGTGAACGGTGTAACAGATGTTGAAGAGAAGACAAGACGTTAGAACGGGAGCAAAGTACTATGGAGGAGATGACATTAGACTGTCTTTAATGGATCATGTAAAATAGAGAACACGACATTGTAGATGACACTATTTAACATTTGTAGATGGAAGCTTAAGATGGAGATGATATGAGAGCTGCTGAAGACGGCCTTACAGGGCACAACGGAGGATGGAGGTACTGCATGGGGATGGAGTAATGGGACATGGGAGCCCACTGGACGATGCAGGCATTAAGATAAGAAATTGTTTCCAATAATTATCCTATATTTCAAACTTCACTTTGTAAACAATATAATCTACCATGTAAAATTCTATGTTTTAAACAATTGCCACGGATAGCCACTACCGGAATCGCAGGCTTTGCCGAGTGCAGTACGCTTTGCCGAGTGCCTTTTGCCGGGCACTCGGCAAAGAAGGCTTTGCCGAGTGCCGCACTCGGTAAAGTTAGGAACTCGGCAAAGAGCCCCTTTACCGAGTGCTGAACACTCGGCACAGGGGGCTCTCGGCAAAGACACGTTTTGCCGAGTGTCAAACACTCGGCAAAGGGGGCTCTCGGCAAAGGGCCGTCAATGGCCGTCCCAAAGCTGACGGCCGTTAGTCGTTGCCGAGAGCCTACGGCTGGCACTCGGCAAAGAGGATTCTTTGCCGAGTGCCACCCTGGGGGCACTCGGCAAAGAAGTCTTTGCCGAGTGTCATCTCTAGACACTCGACAAAGTATATTTTTATTTTTTTATTTTGTCTCCCAAATTTTTTGTGGTATGTTCCTACACTGTGTAGACCTACATGTATCATTTGTGCACAATTTTAACAAAGTTTTCAATCGTTAGTAGATTTAGTTCGTTTATTTGAATTTCTTCGGAAAATTTAGATTTGAACTGCAGGTCACTCGAAACTTGGAAAACCGTGCATGCAAAAATGATATTCATGTTACTTAGCATAAGTTACGACCGATTTCAGGAGCGGACCGAAAACTTCGAGCAACATGCTCACTAAACATGGTCGTGAACTTGTCATCGACATGTTTAAAAATTATATAAAACACAAACAAAGTCAGAAAATCCTGAAACTTGTCCACGTGTCATGATATCATATGTACAGGCTGCGATAAAAATTTTAGAATGTTTGGAGAAAGTTGTGGGACACTATGTGTACAAACCTAAGAGATCCACATTGAAACTCTATGATTTCATGTGTAGTTCTCTTAGGTTTCTACACATAATGTCTCACAACTTTCTCCAAACATTCTAAATTTTTTATCATAGACTCTACATATGATATCATGACATGTGGACAAGTTTCATGATTTTCTGACTTTGTTTGTGTTTTATATAATTTTTAAACAGCTGTATGACAAGTTCACGACCATGTTGAGTTAGCATGGTGCTCGAAGTTTCCGGTCCGATCCTGAAATCGATCGTAACTTGTGCTAAGTAGAATGGATATTATTTTTGCATTCACAGTTTTCCAAGTTTCGAGTGACCTGCAGTTCAAATGTGAGTTTTTCGAAGAAATTCAAATAAACGAACTAAATCTACTAGCTATAGAAAACAATTTTCTAATTGTCTCAAAATGGTACATGTAGGTCTATATAGTGTAGGAACATACCACAAAAAATTTGGTAGGGAAAATTAAAAAAATAAAAATGTACTTTGCCGAGTGTCTAGAGATGACACTCGGCAAAGGCCGGTTTGCCGAGTGCCAGATGGTTGACACTCGACAAAGAATTGTGAAAGCATATTTGCCGAGTGCCGCCCAGTAGACACTCGGCAAAGTTTTCTTTGCCGAGTGTCAGCGATCTGGCACTCGGCAAAGAATATTTTAAAATTTTTAAAAAATCTTTGCCGAGTGCCAGATCGCGGGCACTCGGCAAAGAACAGAAATAAACCCCTGCGGGGAACCTTTCTCCTTCCTTCTCTCACTCTCTCACTGCCATCCGCGCGCCGCCGCCGATTCGCCGCCGCGCCGTCCGCCCGCCGCCACGCCAGCCCCTTGCCGTCACCGCCGCGCCAGCCCCTCGCCATCGCCGCGCCTCGCGCTCGCCGTCACTGCCTCACGCTCGCCGTCACCGCCGCGCCCACCGTGCTCGCCGTCACCGCCGTGCTCGCCGCCGCGCCCACCGTGCTCGCCGTCACCGCCGTGCTCGTCACCGTCGCGCCCACCGTGCTCGCCGCCGCGCCGTGCTCGCCGTCACCGCCGCCGTGCTCGCCTTGCCCGCGCCCGCTGTGCTCGTCTTGCCCGCGCCCGCCACGCTCGCCGTGCCCGCGCCCGCCGCGCTCGCCGTGCCCTCGCTCGCGCTCGCCGTGCTCGCCATGCCCCTCGTCGTGCCCCTCGCCACCGCCGCCCGGCCACGCGTACCATCGTCGCCCCCACACGAGGTATACACTTTTTATGCGTCAATTCACCATGTAGTTGTTGATCTACCAAGTTATTCGCATCTCCATCATGAAGCATTGTGATGGCTTGCAATGGGAAATAAGAAATATGACAACTGCTAGTAGTGTATACTTTAGGTGAATTTTTTCTTACTGTGTGCGTGTCAGCCATCGTGCTGTTAGTTTTATTTGCAGGTTTTAAAAACCTCAACGTACAGGGGAGGTGCTGTCGATTTTTTTTGTATTAACAGACTTGTGTTTCTTTTTTACAGAGAAGATACTTGTCTTCCTAGCCGCCAGTGCCGGTCCTGACATTTTAGAGGCCCAGGACAAGACTTATAAAAGAGGCCCTTTATAATAATAATTATTACATATATATATATATATATATATATATATATATATATTGTCTACAACTGTGCGAGAAATAGAGATGAAACGTCAAACGTCGTTGTCTCGTTGTACGCTGAGAGCCTAGGTGGTTGGGCCTAAGACTATGAAGTACTACTACTAGAATATAGAAATCAAGATTGATAGGCTATATCTAATTATCCTTGCTTGTTGTTGTCGTGTTATTGACTTATAATTAGGTCTTTAAATTTTTATAGATCTAGCAGACAAACCTATACTCTCTCTATATATATAGTACATGATGTGAGTGGTGTGAGGCCCCACTAATTTGGGGGCCCTGGTCGGGGGCACCGCTCGACCCCCGCCAGGGCCGGCGCTGCTAGCCGCCACTGCACCGACCCGCCACTAGCTTGACTCCACCGCCACCCTAGGTATAACCTCTACATCCGCATCATGGTCGTAGATCACCTAACCCAGTTAGGCGTCTCCCGTTCGAAAGTGATACGGTGTAGATATGCAGATCTTTGCATATATACAAATGTATCAGTTTCGAATTGTCCACGTTTTTTGGACAGCCCGCGGTTGCGTAGATGGTGTTAGTTTCATGCTCTACTCCGGTCCAAGATAGAGTTTCGGCGTCACCTCCCTGTTGTTCTCCGGACAGTACACTCTCCCTGCCAGGACGTGTATCCGGAGAACAGCGGGGAGGTGCTGCCGAAATTCTATCTCAGATCGGAGTAGAGCATGGAAACTAACTCCATCTACGCAACCGCGGGTGGGATTAGGACCTATCGTCACCTATTAGAAGGTAGGAACGTAGTGTACATGCATTACATGTCTATATTAAACTATACTCGGTTATATATGTTAGAGGATGGAGGACCGTGAGTGGATGTACACGGGCCGCGTTCGACGTAATGATGTCACCCCTGAATGGATTAGGAAGACCGATGCTTTCGTGGAACGGGCATATGGCGAAGCTGCTAAAGGAGCTAGCCTAGTCCCTTGTCCGTGCAGCAAATGTGACAACCGGAAAAGAAAACCAAAGAAGGCCATGGTAGAACATATTTGGAAGAATGGATTTACGCCGGACTATACTCGGTGGATCTTCCATGGTGAAGCGCATCGCACAAGAGAGGAGGTGGTGAGACAACGCGTCGAGGATTACGATGCTGATGCCGGGGTAGCAGACATGTTGAACGACTATCACGAGGCGCAGTTCGCCGAAGGACGTACGGAGGACGAGCCAGAGGCGACCGCAAAGGCATTCTACGACATGTTTGACGCGGCACAGAAACCCCTTCACGGCAAGACAAAGGTTTCTCAACTGGATGCCATTGGGCGTATAATGGCGTTCAAGTCGCAGTATAGCATGAGTCGAGACGCATTCGATGGTTTGTTGACAGTTATTGGCAGCCTGCTTCCGGAGGGTCACGTTCTGCCAAAGAGCATGTACGAGGCACAGAAACTCCTTCGTGCACTCAAGATGACGTATGAGCAGATACATGCTTGTCCGAAGGGCTGCGTCCTATTTAGGAAAGAACACACTGAGGCAAAGTACTGTCCGAAGTGTAAATCATCTAGGTTCATGGAGGTAGACTCTGGTGATGGACAGAAGAGGCAGCTCGACATCCCCGTGACAATCCTACGCCACCTTCCGTTCATACCGAGGATCCAGCGTCTATACATGACAGAGGAATCCGCGAAACATATGACATGGCACAAAAAAGGCAAACGATACAATCCTGACAAGATGGTTCACGCATCCGATGGTGAAGCATGGACCCACTTTGATGCCATTCACCATGAGAAATCCAAAGAGGCTCGTAATGTTCGTGTTGCGCTGGCCACAGATGGGTTCAATCCCTATGGAATGACCGCTGCCCCATACACATGTTGGCCCGTGTTCGTTATCCCCATCAATCTCCCCCCCCCGGCGTATGCTTTCAAAGACAGAACATATTCGTGTCGTTGATAATTCCTGGACACCCGGGGAATAAAATGGGTGTGTACATGGAGCCTTTGATTGATGAATTGGTCCGTGCTTGGGAGGAAGGGGTATGGACGTACGACCGAGCTACGAAGACAAACTTCAAAATGCATGTTTGGTACCAGTACTCCATGCATGACTTTCTGGCGTATGGGCTATTTTGCGCCTGGTGTGTTCACGGTAAGTTCCCATGCCCAGTTTGCAAGGAAGCTCTTAGGTTCATTTGGTTGAAGAAGGGTGGCAAATATTCGTCATTCGATAAACATCGACAATTTCTCCCTCCTGACCATGCATTCCGACTAGACATCAAGAACTTTACGAAAGGTGTCGTGGTGACAGACCGCCCACCTGCAATGATGACTGGTGCCGAAGTTCGCGAACAGATAGATGGTCTCGTGGCCAACCCAGAAGGTGGTTTTGTGGGATATGGTGAGCAACATATGTGGACACATAAGTCGAGCTTGACTCGGCTCCCCTATTATGATGACCTGCTCCTTCCACACAACATTGACGTGATGCACACTGAAAAGAATGTCGCCGAGGCACTTTGGGCGACAATTATGGAGATTCCTGATAAGTCAAAGGATAACGTAAAGGCAAGAGTGGATCTGGTAGAGTTATGTGATAGACCAAACCAAGAGATGAAGCCGCCTAGTGGTGGTAAGACATGGAGAAGGCCTAAGGCCGATTTCGTCCTGAGCAGGGCCCAGAGGAAGGAAGTACTACAATGGATCAAGATGTTAATGTTCCCTGATGGGTATGCAGCTAACCTTAGTAGGGGGGTGAACTTATCTACTCTGCGAGTCTTAGGGATGAAGAGTCATGACTTCCACATATGGATTGAACGAATTCTTCCGGCGATGGTTCGAGGCTATGTCCCTGAGCATGTCTGGCTAGCGCTTGCAGAGTTGAGCTATTTCTTCCGCCAGCTTTGTGCAAAAGAGTTAGCTCGGACCATGATTGCAGACTTGGAAAGGATGGCACCCGTGTTACTGTGTAAGCTGGAGAAGATCTTTCCACCCGGCTTCTTCAATCCGATGCAGCATTTGATTATTCATCTCCCGTATGAGGCACGAATGGGGGGGCCCGTGCAGGGACGTTGGTGCTATCCAATCGAGAGATGTCTAAAGAGTATCCGAAAGAAATGTAGAAATAAATGCAAAATCGAGGCTTCCATTGCAGAGGCATACATACTGGAGGAGGTGTCAAACTTCACAACAACTTACTATGGTGACAAACTGCCGAGCGTGCATAATCCACCCCCTCGTTACAATGATGGCGGCAATGAATCGAACCTCAGCATTTTTCGAGGGCAACTCGGAAGCGCGAGTGGTTCGACCACCAAGACCCTGAGACATGAAGAGTGGCGCCATACCATGCTATATGTATTGACCAACCTTGAAGAGGTGACGCCATACATGGAGCAATTTCTTCATGAATTCTGGCGTCGATCAAGGGACCCAACTCCACAGGAATATGATACCCTTCTTAGAAAGGGTGCGGGAAATGGATTGCCCGATTTCATTTCCTGGTTTAAACATAAGGTAATGCTTAGTTTGTTATTCCAAGTTGCTCTTACGTGCGAATAATATAACAATCTAGCGTGTTTGAACTTGCAGGGCCAAAGAGAGCCGTCTATGAGTGCCGAGTTGAGACAAGTAGCCAATGGCTTTGCCTATAGGGTCAGGAAATTTTCTGGGTATGACGTCAATGGATACCGTTTTCGCACAACAAGCTACGACCAAAGTCGGCCCAATCGAAAAACCACGTGTTCTGGAGTCTTTACGCCCGGGCTTGACGAGGTCGAGTATTATGGAAGAATTGAAGAAATATATGAACTCAATTTTTATGGTTCCAAACCTCTTACTCCAGTGATATTCAAATGTCATTGGTTTGACCCTGAAGTTACGAGACGGACACATTCTAATCTTGGGATAGTCGAAATTCGACAGGATTCCACCTTAACAGGAGACGATGTCTATATTGTGGCCCAACAGGCCACACAAGTGTATTATCTTCCATATGCGTGCCAAACGAAACAACATCTTAAGGGTTGGGATGTTGTGTATAAGGTATCACCGCACGCTAAATTACCTGTTCCAAACGATGAAGATTATAACTTAGACCCGGACACATATGACGGAGAGTTCTTCCAAGAAGATGGGCTCGAAGGGCAATTTGAGATAGACTTAACCGAAGCGATCGGAATGGAAGTAGATATTGAAATGGTTATTGATGACGAGGATGATGAGGTGCAAAATGAGAATGACTTAGAAATACTTGAAGGCAATGCCAATGACGAAATTACGCCTTCAGATGATGTTGACTATGAAATGGTTGATAGTGATGATGACACTTATGATCCGGCTAACCCGGACACATATGAAGATTATTTTTAATCGATGTAATGCTATATTTCATTTATTTTGCATATGTTTCTAAATACATATTTTTTTATCTGTGCTTAATTGTTTACTCTTAATTGCAGGTTGTTGGACAAAGATGGTGGGCGGTGGGACGAGGACGAGGAGGGGGAGGGGGAGGGGGAGGGGGAGGAGGAGCACCCGTAGGACGGAGGAGGAGGCGCAGCAGGACGACGCCGTACAGCAGCAGGTGGAGCAGCAAGCCGCTGTCGATGCGGCACAACAGGACGACGACGATGCGGCGCAGCAGGACGACGACGACGACGACGCCGCTCAGCAGGACGTCTCAGGTTCTGGCTCCTCAGGTTCGAGAAGTATCTACCTGTGAGGTCCCGCGAGCCTACCTAAGCGACCCATACTTCGTGACAGACGTCCGCTGATACGACCCGATGGAGAGAGGTAGGTAACTTTAGATGTTGTTGCTGCTTTTTCATATTATATGTTCAAATTAATAATAGAAACTAATACTTCATCTTAATCACTTCGACAGGTCTTGGATGGTTTTGGAGACTGCAGGGGGTCACGGCCGCAACCCCAATGGCATCCTCGGCCTTCTATGCCGGGAACACTTCCCTGGACTTGTCGAGTACACCGGAGTGACGAGCCCAGCATACACCTTCGACCACTACGCCGTCGCCCCCGATGCAGTAGATCGGGACGGCAGACAATTCAACAACAAGGCGGAGCGGGTGAAGCAAGAGCTGTGGGTAAGTCTTCCTCGCACTATATTGTTTAATAAGTCGCATTTGTTACATATTCTTGAAATAATGTATGGATACATCGTCTTTGTATGTAGGATTTCTTCAGGTGCGATGCTGGATACGAGGCCAGGGCGGATGTGGTGTCTACGACGTGCTGTAAGAAGCTCGTCGTGGACATGCACTACGAGGCGCGCATCCAGGCCATCGTCACTTACCACGGCTCCGTCCTTGGGGAGAAGGTGAACAAGAAGGACGCCCGAACCATGTCATTGACTGCGGACCAGTACTTGCAGGTAAATACAAAACTTTATTATTGGTACTAAATATGCTTATTCTTATCTTCTGATATGCGGTGTACTTATATTTTTTTAGATGATTCCTCATTGGTGCACCGCGCATCCTGAGTGCTGGGAGAAGATGGTGCAGAGGTGGTGCTCGGCTGAGTGGGACGAGGCGCACAACGCTAGCCGGGAACGGCGTTTGCTGATGCAAGGTCCCTCCCACCATCAAGGCAGTCGTAGCCTGGGCAAATACGCGAAAGCATGGGTACGCGCTCTTTTTTATTTAGGTATATAACTTTCGATTAGACATGATTTCTAACCATATCGTTGGTTTTCTCGCAGTCGGCGGCACATGGTGGCGCGCCTTGCTCCACGTTCTCGGCATATGCCATGGCCCACAAGGGGAAGGCAACGTCCGACGTCACCTACAACCCGGATGACGGGCCCGAGGCGTACACCAACCCCGCCATCCACAGCCGACTCAGTGAGTACACCGCCATGGCCAAGGAGGTCCATGGGCCAGATTACGATCCGAGGACCGAGGACATCGACGGAGATGTCCTCATGAGGGTCGGAGGAGGCAAGAGGCATGGGCGGTACTGGATTGCCGACGGGGCAATCGACTCGTCCTCCACTCCCACTCTCTCTCAGGTGCGAGCAAGGAGAACGAGCGCGAGCCCAGCCATACGACCTCAGCAGGACACCTCACAGCATCGTATCCAGCAACTCCAGGTTATTCCTTATCTATTCATCGTTCATTGATTTTTATATATCTTCTCTTTGCATTATCGTAACATTAGGGCGAAATATTACAGACTCAGCTAGATGATGAGAGGAGGCAACGTGAGGAGCTGGAGAAGAGGATGGCGGAGATGTTCGCGTACATGCAGAGCCTTGGCGCCGCACAGGGTCATGCTCCACCACCTCCGTTGTTCCCTGCAGCTGACCCTACAGAGTTCACTACTCCTGTGAGTATCAAAATTTTAGTACTGCATGATATTTATTCATATGTTCTCACACATACAATCTCTTCTCTGTGCAGGGTCAATCGGCGGCGTCGAACAACCCTCATGCTTCGTCCAGCCCTTCGCCAAACCAGTCCAGATGCCCACCTCGTTGATGATCTGTTTTGTGATGATCCAGACTTACCTTTATGAGTGTTGGTGATGTTAGTTAAACTTTATCTTGTGAGATACTTGGTGATGTTAGTGATGACGCAGACTTATATCTGTTTTGTGATGATCCTTACTTATATTTGTGAGACTTTAGTGAGACTTTGTGATATATATGGTGTTGATGATAAATGTGTTCATTCTGTGATGTGATTGATATATAATGTGATGTGAATCATATATATCTTTTGTTTGTTTGGATGGAACAACAAAAGCAAATAAAAAAGGGACATTCTGGTCACTTTGCCGAGTGTAACACTCGGCAAAGGGGCGCTTTGCCGAGTGCTATGACCATGGCACTCGGCAAAGAAGGCAACCTGGGAACCGGTAAAGCCATCTTTGCCGAGTGCTGACAATGGCACTCGGTAAAGAAGGAAACCTGGGAACCGGCAAAGACATCTTTGCCGAGTGCCATTGCCAAGGCACTCGGCAAAGGGACTGGCAAAGGGGCCCACTGGAGGGTTCTTTGCCGAGTACCTGTCCAACAGACACTCGGCAAAGAAGCCTCCTTTGCCGAGTGCCTACTAGAGCTCTCGGCACAGGGACTGGCAGTGGGGCCCACTGGGTCAGTCTTTGCCGAGGGCCTCTCGAGCAAACACTCGGCAACATTGACCTCTTTGCCGAGTGCCACAGACGGCACTCGGCAAAGGATCCGTCACCGTTACTTAGCGCCGTGACGGTGACTTTTCTTTGCCGAGTGCCCGACAAATAGTACTCGGCAAAGAGGCTGTTGCCGATGTACAGTTCACCGAGCGTTCTTTGCCGAGTGTAACACTCGGCAAAGCATTTGCCGAGTGTAAGATTGCCTTTGCCGTGTGTCTGAGACACACGGCAAAGGAGCTGATTCCGGTAGTGAGCCTGATGCAGCATGGGACACGATGGGTGCGGAATGCGGGTGCGGGTGGAAGGGTCAGTCGCGGAAGAGATGAAGGTGTGACGTGTAAGAGGTGTTTGCTAAGCTTTAGTAAGTGTGACATCAGATGTTTTAATTGTCTGTTTAGGATATTATTGAAGAAATCTATTTTCACATAATACTAAATTGTGATATAAATTTATTGAACATAATTAACTTATGATTAGCAAATGTTTAGTAGGCATCATATGAATGAATTATGAACTATAATTAGGCTTAATAAATTTGTTCTATTGATTAATCATCATCTGTGTAATTAGTTTTGTAATTAATTTATACTTAATACTCATAATTGACTAAATATTCGATGTGACATACATTAAATTTTAGTAAAACACCTCTAAAAGATGCTCTCTTTTTAGTCGCCCAATGTATATCGAAGTTACATCGTGGCTTGAAGGAGGAAAGTTATTGCATTTGAGTTGTCTCTCTGTTTTTTTTTGACAAAGCCAACAAGGGGGCATAGAGATATTTTGATATGCTAGAGATTTAAGCACACTTAATTCTCTTTTTAATCCACATGTATTGAGATTAAAACGAACATGACAAGAACTTGATAATGTGTTGGAAGAGGAGAACAAAAGGTTACACTATCGATAATAATAACATATCACCTATATAAACTTTCATAAAATAGTGGGTGATTAATTAATCTGATAGAGATGTTCTTACATATCCATTATTTATATGCTGCACTTGCCGTATCATGGTATGAATGGTTTAGAAATATTACATTACATATCCCAGTATCGGCATTCCCGCATGGGCGGAGGTCGACCAAAGAATCTAGAATTTGATACTTTTGTTTGAATCTAGAACATCCAAATCCCAGGATGATTGTCGACATGGCGACAACAGTCTATCTACCGTTAGGCCCTATTTGGCAGAGTTTTAGCTCTTTTGAAAATAGCGCTGATTTTGGCTTCTTTGGAAGATCAGCTCCCTCCGTAGGAGCCAGTGCCTCTTAACAAGTCGTTTGGCAAAATAGTTCCTTCTATATTTTTTTGAGTTGTTGCATTCAGCAAAACTTGTTGCTTGATATATTCAAATTTCAAACTGCATTCTGAGAACATGCAAGTCTAGTCTACCTGGAACTTTCTGAACCGAACTGCTACAGTGCTACTTGCTGCTACTTGTTGTTTCCTCTGCTTCAAAGTGACCGTGGTCAGCCACTGGTGGCGGCGCTGGCTGAGATGCAGACACGCGCGTGGGAGAGAAGGCACGGTACTGTGCGGGAGCTAGAATTCATGGCTCCGGCTCTTGATGTCAAAAATGGCTACGCTCCTAAGACGGAGCCATTTCGAAGACGCTATTTGTGAGGGCTCCGGCAAGGAACCGGAGCCGCTGGAAAGCCCTCCCAAACGTGGACTTAGCTTTGCTCCATCTCCCATGTGAATGCACGTACGGTGTTCCGGTTTTGTTTCCGTGATACCGAACCGCGCTAGCTTTACAGACTTACAGTTGTCGTCTCTACGTATTTATATATGATGATCCGTGGTCACAACGGCACGCCGCGCGCGGGCATTGGCGCTGTGTATATACGTCGTCGTCTTAGGTCGCATCGCATTGAACGGACAGCAAAAGTTGGCAATTAATTACTACCGTCATGTGGTGATGCACTTCGTTATTTTTTTTAAAGGTTGATGTTGGATTCTCTGTATATAGAGTTTCTCTAAACGATTCTCTGTCTATTTTAATACTTTAAATAATCGGTTTAGCAAAACTAAAATCTCTATTATATTTAAAGCACCAGTTTCAACGGTCGTCCTGTGTCATCTTTTTACAAAAAAAATTCCTTATCCTTCTTCCAAGTCAACCTGCCGAGCCTCACCTCGCATTCGCACCATCTCCTCCCGATGCGTCAACCTCCCGCCTGCCTCGCGCCCGCAAACAACCGCCTGGTGCATGCGGTCACTTGTGGCCTGCGCCTCCTCGACCTCGCGCTTCACGCATGCCGCGGTTGCGCAATTAACCTCCGCCGCCCTCGCGCTCCACGCATGTCGCGGCTACGTGCCCTCGTTAAATCTCACTTCTTCTTCGGATAATTTTAGTTCTACTTTTCCCTCTCTCCCGCCTTAGATCCGCTGGGATCGGGGCGGCCCGGGCTTTTCTGTGTCTTTTTTCCTGGTTCGTTGTATGATTTGATGCTGCTGGTGGTTGTGTGGAGCGAAGACGGTGTATAAGGGGCGGAGGACGAGGAGCACAACCTGCTTACCGTCGAGGACAAGGAGCACAACCTGCTTACCGTCGAGGACAAGGAGCACCTAATTTAGTAAGTCTTTGTTTGATGCTGCTTGTAAACCACCACCGCCTCCAAGCCCGAAGAGTTCCGGCCGGAGCAGTTCTTAGGCGAGGAGAAGAGCGTGGACGCCACATCGACGGGAAGGTGGACTTCCGCTTCCTGCCGTTCGGCGTGGGCCGCTGCAGCTGCCCCGGGATCATCCTCACGCTGCCCATCCCCGCAAACAACCTGCTCTCCATCGCCTACAAGAACATCATTGGTGCCCCCTCAGCTCCATTACCTGCAGGAACAGAACAGACCACAGATGCGCTGGGTAGATGTGCATGATAGGGGTTTTGAAAGGGAAATAGGGTTAACCTTTTCCCACAATTAGTTTTGGTGTTTGAATGCCCAATACAAATATGAACTAACTAGTTTGCTCTAGAATATATGTTCTACAGGTGCATAAAGGTTCAACATAAACCAATAAGTATTCAAGATAGGGTTCAAATACAAAGGAGCAATGAAACCGAGTGTGCCCTGGTCTGGCGCACCGGACTGTCCAGTGTGCCACTAGACAGTGTCCGGTGCACCAGGACCGTACAAGGATGAACTGGCCACTCTTAGATTTCTCCATGCGTGCTCCGCTATAATTCACTGGACTGTCCGGTGTGCCACCGGACTATCCGGTACACCAGCGGAGCAATGGCTATCCAGCGTAACGGTCGACTCTGCAAAGCTACAGTGCGCGGCAGAAGTCAGCGCAGAAGTCAGAGGCGCACCAGACAGTGAACAGGACCTGTCCGGTGCGGCACCGAACTGTACGGTGCCACTAGAGGACAAAGCCTCCAACGTCAAATGCTCCAGAACCCTAACAGTTAGGTGACGTGGCTGGCGCACCAGACAGTGTCCGGTGGCACACCGGACTGTCCTATGCGCCCATCGATAGTAGCCTGCCCCAACAGTTGTTTGGTCGTTCAGGGCTATAAATACCCCCCAACCACCACCACTCCAAGTATCCAAGTTTCCAGCACTTCACATTCAATACAAGAGCTAGTGCATTCACTCCAAGACATATTTTCAAAAGATCAAAGCCTCTCCAAGTCTAGAATTCATTCTAACCACCTAGTGACTTGAGAGAGTTTGCTCATGTTCTTTGCGCTCTTGTTGCTTGGATCGCTTTCTTCCTTCCTCCTTCTTGTTCCCAAGTGTTTTGTAAGCAAGGAAAGAGACACCAATTGTGTGGTGGTCCTTGCGGGGTCTAAGTGACCTGTGAGAATTAAGGAGAAAGCTCACTCGGTCTAAGTGACCGTTTGAGAGAGGGTAAGGGTTGAAAGAGACCCGGTCTTTGTGACCACCTCAACGGGGACTAGGTTCTTTAGAACCGAACCTCAGTAAAACAAATCACCGTGTCATCCGCTTTATTTCTTGGTTGATTTGTTTCCCCCCTCTCTCCCGGACTCGGATTTAATTCTAACGCTAACCCCGGCTTATAGTTTGTTGTTTTAAGTTGTAAATTTCAGATTACACCTATTCACCCCCCTCTAGGTGACTTTCAATTGGTATCAGAGCTCGACACTTCATTTGAGTCTAACCACTCGAAGAGATGTCGGGAGATCACGCCAAGAGGGAGATCGTGACCGGCGACAAGCCCGCAAGCCCGGGGAGAACCCACTCAAGGGAGTCTAGCCACAAGTACAAGGAGGAATCCTCTTCCTCCATCAAGTCCCATCGGAGAGGCGACAAGAAGAAGAAGATGAAGAAGATGGTCTACTACGAGACCGACTCTTTGTCGCCCTCCACCTCCGGCTCCGACTCGTCGTCCACTACTTCTAAGTGCCATGAGCGCAAGAAGTATAGTAAGATGCCCCTCCGCTATCCTCACATTTATAAACGTGCTCCATTACTTTCTGTTCCCTTAGGCAAACCACCATATTTTGATGGTGAGGATTATTCTATGTGGAGTGATAAAATGAGGCATCATCTAACCTCACTCCACAAAAGTATTTGGGATATTGTTGAGTATGGAGCTTAGGTACCGAAGGTAGGGACAAGGACTACGATTCAGACAAGGCCGACCAAATTCGGCACTTTAACTCTCAAGCCACTACTATACTCCTCGCCTCTATATGTTGAGAGGAGTATAATAAGGTGCAAGGGTTAAAGACCGCCAAAGAAATTTGGGATGTCCTCAAGACGGCGCACGAAGGAGATGAGGTGACCAAGATCACTAAGCGGGAGACGATCGAGGGAGAGCTCGATCGATTCGTCCTCAACCAAGGAGAGGAGCCACAAGCTATGTACAACCGGCTCAAGACCTTGGCGAATCAAGTGCGCAACCTCAGGAGCACAAAATGGGATGACCATAAAATGGTCAAGATTATTCTTAGATCACTCGTATTTCGTAATCCTACTCAAGTTCAATTAATACGTGGTGATCCTAGATATAAGCTAATATCTCCCGAGGAGGTGATAGGGAAGTTTGTGAGCTTTGAGCTAATGGTCAAAGGCTCTAAACACATCGTCAACTTGGAGCAAGGTGCCACCTCCACACCCGAGGTGCAACCCGTCGCATTCAAGGCGACGAAAGAAGAGAAGAAGGAATCTACGCCAAGTAGAATTCCAATCGACGCCTCCAAGCTCGACAATGAGGAAATGGCACTCATCATCAAGAGCTTTTGCCAAATCCTCAAGCAAAGGAGGGGGAAGGACTACAAACCCCGCTCCAAGAGGGTGTGCTACAAATGTGGTAAACCCGGTCATTTTTTCGCTAAATGTCCTATGTCTAGTGATAATGACAGGGGCGACGACAAGAAAGGGAAGAAGAAGGAGAATAAGAGATACTACAAGAAAAAGGGCGGTGATGCCCATGTGTGTCGGGAATGGGACTCCGACGAGAGCTCCACCGACTCCTCCTCTGACGGGGATGCCGCCAACATGGCCGTCAACAAGGGCCTCCTCTTTCCCAACGTCGGCCACAAGTGCTTCATGGCAAATGACGGCAAAAAGAAGGAGATACAATCTAGAGCCACCAAATATACAACATCTAGTGATGAAGGTAGCTCTAGTGATGATGAAGATGATTTACTTACTCTTTTTGCCAACCTTAACATGCAACAAAAGGAAAAATTAAATGAATTGATAGGTGCTATTCATGAGAAGGATGAACTATTGGACAACCAAGAGGAATTCCTTATTAAGGAAAATAAAAAGCATGTTAAAGTGAAAAATGCTTATGCTTAGAAAGTAGAGAAAAATGAAAACTTGACTAAGGAGCTTAGCATTTGCTGTGACACTATTTCTAACCTTAGAGCTGAGAATGCTAGTTTAAATGCTAAGGTTGAGAAATTAAATGCTTGTAATGATTCAATTGCCAATCTTAGAAATGAAAATGCTAGTTTAATTGCTAAGATTGATGAGTTGAATGAATCAATTTCTAGCCTTAAAACTGAAAGTGCTAGTTTAATTTCCAAGGCTAGAGATTTAAATGTTTGCAATGATTCTATTTCTTGTCTTAGAAATGAGAATGCAATATTACATGCTAAGATAGATGAATTGAATGCTTGCAAACCCTCTACATCTACTATTGATCATGTCACCATTTGCACTAGATGTAGAGATGTTAATGTTGATGCTATAAATGATCACCTTGCTTTAATTAAACAACAAAATGTTCATATAGCACAATTAACTGCTAAAATTAATGAGCATGAGATTGAAAATAAAAAATTTAAATTTGCTAGAAGTATGCTCTATAATGAGAGATGCCCTGACATTAAGGATGGCATTGGTTTCCAACAGGGAAGCAATGTCAAGCTTAATGCCCCTAAAAGATTGTCTAATTTTGTTAAGGGCAAGGCACCCATGGTTCAGGATAATGAGGGTTACATTTTATATCCTGCTAATTATCCTAAGCATAAAATTAGGATAATTCATGCTAGAAAACCTCACACTGTTTCTCATCATGCATTCATGTACAAAAATGAGGCTTCTAGCTCTAGGCATTCCACTCATGTTAAAATGCCTAAAAAGAAAACTCCTACTGCATCAAATGAGCCTAACATTTCATTTAAGACTTTTGATGCATCATAGGCAAAGTAGTTGCCAAATATGTTGGGGGCAAACACAAGGGTTCAAAGACTTGTGTTTGGGTACCCAAGGTGCTTGTTTCTAATGTGAAAGGACCCAAGACCGTTTGGGTACCTAAGAACAAGGCCTAAATTGTTTTGTAGGTTTATGCATCTGGGGGCTCAAGTTGGATAATTGATAGCGGATGCACAAACCATATGACAGGGGAGAAAAGGATGTTCTCCTCCTACGAGAAAAACGAAGATCCCTAAAGAGCTATCACATTCGGGGATGGAAATCAAGGTTTGGTCAAAGAACTTGGTAAAATTGCTATATCTCCTAACCATTCTATTTCCAATGTTTTTCTTGTAGATTCTTTAGACTATAACTTGCTTCCAGTTTCTCAATTATGCAAAATGGGTTACAACTGTCTTTTTAATGATATAGGTGTTACTGTCTTTAGAAGAAGTGATGATTCAGTAGCATTTAAGGGAGTGTTAGAGGGTCAGCTATACTTAGTTGATTTTAATAGAGCTGAACTTGACACTTGTTTAATTGCTAAGACTAATATGGTTTGGCTCTAGCATCGCCGACTAGCCCATGTTGGGATGAAGAATCTTCACAAACTTCTAAAGGTGAAAGCTCTCTTGTGGGTTTTGGTGTCTAGATGACAACCCAATTAAAGGACTAACAAGTGTGCTAAGTATTGGATAGGTGCTGAATGCAAAGCTAACAGGGTTCAACACAAGTTAACAGGTGTGATGGTCCAAAGACAGAATTATCTCTAGATAATGGACATCACAAGAAAGATGGACATTGCTTAAGTGAGACTTGATGTGCATAACTTGGAGACAACCAATCAAGCCAAGGATGGAAGCAAGAAGAGCTTCGAGGTACCGAGTGCATGGGAGAAAGTCAAAGAGACCAGGAACCCAAGGCCAGGGGTGAAGAAGAAGACTTGCGGAATCAAGGTTGATCAAGTTAAGAAGAGTTATGGTGCATCAAGGAACACTACATAAGGACATGACTTACAACCAATGAGGTAACATCTACAATTATGTGGTGTAAGTCATATGGCTCAAGATCAAGCTCAAAAAGTGAACAAGGTCACTGGAAGGAGAAGCAGTGTCAAAACCAGAACTGGAAGCAGCTCAAAAGAGCTAAGTGCACCTTGATCTTTAGTTTGGGTTGTTCCTAGTTTGGAGATATTCTATGTGACCATTGCAGGATGTTGGAGCTTAGAAATGTCAATCTAGATCAAGTCAAGCTGACTTGATGATTTATGAGTCCAACATAAATCTCAATCATGCCAAATGCTAAAGAAGTGAAAATCAAAGAGAAGGTATGTTTCTAAACTTAGTACTTTGGTTTTTGTGTACTAATACATTTGTCTAACTGTTAGAGACAGAGAAAAGAAGAAAAGAAAAGAGATGCAAAAGGCTTGGTTGTGTACAACCAAGACTCAGCTCAGTCTGGCACACCGGACTGTCCGGTGGTGCACCGGACAGTGTCCGGTGCGCCAGGCTGAACTCCGGTGAACAGGCCGCTCTCGGGAGAAGTTTGGCGGCGTATGTCTATAATTCACCGGACTGTCCGGTGAGCCAACGGTCGACTGCGCCAACGGTCGGCATCGCGATCAGCGGGCGACACGTGGCCTGAGCCAACAGATAGTTGGTGCATCGGACTGTCCGGTGTGCATCGGATAGTGTCCGGTGAGCCAAGACGACCGTTGCTCCAACGGTCAGCTGAGCCCGATTTGGAAGGAGATCGCGCACCGGACAAGCTACAGGACCTATCCGGTGCGCCACCCGATAGAAAGCAAATATTGCCTTCCAAAATGAATTCCAACGGCTCCTAGGCCCCTTGGGTCTATAAAAGGGACTCCTAGGCGCCTCCAACAAAAACAAGAGCAGCCAACTGTAAAGCCCTAAAATTTGTATCAGGTAAAAAAAATAATAAATACATAAATACATATATGTACATAAAAGGTGTTTTGGGAATTATTTGATTTTCTTTTCTTTGTACATATTCAATTAAGGGAATTTAATTAGTCAAAATAACAAACAATTAAGTACAGGAATATGCATCTCATGTGGAGGTTCTTATATGCTTGCATTTGTATCCAAATTAGTGAGGCAAGTTTAAAATTTGAAATTAGAACTTGAAAAGGGAAGAAAATAAATAAATAATGCAAACAGTATGAAATATATTCACATTTGGAATTCTATTAAATTTTTGCAAGACTTAGAAATTCAAAACTAGAATTTGAATTTAGTTTGAATCTTTGAGTTGGGGATAAAACAAGAATTTTTAAAAGAAAAAGGAATAAGATGTTCGCTGGGCCGCCACTTCCTCATTCGGCCCAGTTTTCTCCTCCACACTGGCCCAACTTGGCGACCCGGGCTGCCCACACGCCGGCTTCGCTGCAGCTGGGACCCGCCCGCCATCCACTCATCCCCGCGCGGCAGGCATTGTCTTTTTTTTCCCTCCTCACTCGAGTCTCTTGCACGTGGTCCCCACTCGTCGGTTTTCTTCTCCGTGTGACTCGGACCATGCCGTTGTGAGCGGATCGCCGTAAATTCAGGCGAGCACCCACCTGCTCGGACTCGGCCCTAGGTATAAAGCCGGACCTCCCCTCGCCCCTACCCGCTCCACGCCAACCCCTGGGAGCTTGGGACCGAAGCTTGGAGTTTTGCTGTTCGCAGCCGTGGGATCATCGCCGTGTGGTTGTCGCCGCCTGGAATCGCTTGGGCGTCGTCGTCCAGACCTCGAGAACCAGCCGGGGGACTTCGCCGTGACTCGGCGGGAGCGTTCGTGAAGTCGCCAGACTCGGAGAGTTGAATGTGCGCAAGAAATTGCTCGCCGTCGTTGAAGCGTCGCTGCTGGGTCACCATCCGCCGTGGCCAGGGGGCTTCGCGCCGTGCCTGCCGGTACTACTCCCTCCCCTTGCTTCGCCTCGATACGTGGGTGGTGTCCGCGGCCTTACCCTGCGGATTTGGTGGTCGGGGAGCTGCGAATTCGTCGCCGGTGACGGGCTTCGCCAAGGTCCCGCCGCTCTGCGTGGTCAAGGGCCTCTGCGCCACCTCCGTCGGTAAAATGCTTCCCCTCGAGTTCGTCGTGTTATATAGCTCTAGAATCTCTGGTTCGAATTGGGTTTGGGGGTGTCCCTGCCGATGTTGGGTTCGCCGGTGGGCTGCACCGCCGCGGAACCGGGCACCAGTGCCTATTGCGCCGTCGGGAGGTTGATGATGCGGGCGCGTCGTCGATCTAGTTTTGGACGGCACTGATTAGGGCTAGGTGATCGAAGGGCGCTGCACCGTTGGATCTGTGGTAGAAGGATAGGATTAAGTCTTGTGTACATTAAAGCTTGGCCGTTCATCTGTAATCCAGTGGCCACCTGAGTGTACCGCTTCGCGATCTACTTTGGGCCGTAGGATCGGCGATGGGCGGATAGGATTAGCTCCCTGTTTCATTAAATTATGACCGTCAGATTCCGATCTAGCGGTGGGCACTACGTACCGATTCAAGATTTAATCCGGTGCATCGGATCTTGATCGTGCGGCCTAGGTTGAACGATACCTCTTCGGCCTGGTAATCTTGCTAAAGAGTCCCCGGGAAACGTCAAAAACAACCCGCCGTCCCTCGCGGTTGTGCTTGTGTCTTGCGAATTTTTATACCAGAGCCCCTGCACTCTCTAAGTATTATGCGCCCAGTCCAGAATCCAAGGAAATTCAGAAAATCCAATTAGAAAATGATTTCTATTGTTAAAATAATTCCAGAATCTTATTTAATTCATAGAAAATCCATTTTTAGTCCAAATTAATCCATTCCACTTTCTAAAATTTTATAATTTTATTCTCTACCACCTAGAGCCTCTGTTTTGTCATGAAAATAATTAGAAATTTAATCTCTCACTTAATCCATTTTAAACACATAAAACCTTTGAAAATTCATAACTTAAAATCTACAACTCCAAAATTTATAATTCTTTTTCCTGTGATCTTATTTTAATATGTGGATTATTAATATGTATTTTGGCATACATGTTTGGTGTAATGTTAATTTTGCCTATACACTGTTTGTTTGTATTGCTACGACTAGTGCGAGGTCACGTGTCCTCTGAAGATCATTCTGGTACCTGGATTCTCAAGGCCCAGGCAAGTTGTGCCCTTGATCACTTCTTTTCACCTACTCATGTTCTAATTAATCATAATGATCTGCATAGGTTAATTTTGATGGGACCCCATAGGTTACCCTAGTTTGATTATCTTTATACCTTGTTTACCACTGAACCTTTCTGGGTAGTACTTGCTAGTGCTATATGTGGTTTTGGGTATGGAGATACATTATACATGATTACACTTTTGTTATCAGTTGTTATTTACTGTTCATGATAAGATCATTATGTTAATTGGAACATGGAGAACCACCCGGGAAAACAGTGCTACCACAAGGGTGGAATGGGACGCCCTTGGCTGATTAATTAGGAAAGCTAGTGGAAGACTACCTTACCCGAAAGGGGCAAGGGCAGTAGGGGAGTGGTCAGTGTAGGGAGGCCCTCGGGAGGATTTTGCTGCGATGGCGGTCCTGCAAGGGATTCCTGCATTGGAACTTCCTATAAACTGTAGCGGGTTTTCTGAAGCTAGTGGAACTTTGTAAAGGCCTCGTAGTGTTACCCTGCCTCGCCTCCTCGGGAGAGGTGTATGGGATTGGCCGTCTCTTGGCAGATGGGTAACATGACTTGTGGGTAAAGATGCGCAACCTCTGCAGAGTGTAAAACTGGTATACTAGCCGTGCTCACGGTCAAGAGCAGCTCGGACACTCACATGATTAATCTATGGAACTAAATTCAATTTGTCATATGCATTGCATCGCAGGTGATATTGTTATTTTTGTTCTACTACTTAATTGGGTTTGGTATTTACTTATACTTAGTAACTGCTAATAAAATTTTGACCAACTTTAAAAGCAATGCTCAGCTCTAACCATCCTCTTTGGTAAGCCTTACACTTCACGTGAGCTCCCACCTTTGGCGAGTTCATGCACATTATTCCCCACAACTTGTTGAGCGATGAACGTATGTGAGCTCACTCTTGCTGTCTCACACCCCCCCACAGGTCAAGAACAGGTACCGCAGGATGAAGCACTTGGAGGATGCTGTGGCAAGATCGTGAGAGGTCTAGGTCGTCGTCTCCCAGTCAACTTTGGGTTGCTGGACCGTTGTCTCCTTATAATGTAATTATTTATTTTGTATAGAACTCCTGTTATATATAAAGATGTGACATTCGATCCTGTGCCATTATTCATCATATGTGTGAGACTTGGTCCCAGCACACCTGGTGATTATGTTTACGCCCGGGTTTTGGACCCCTAAAATCCGGGTGTTACAGAAGTGGTATCAGAGGGAATGTTGACTGTAGGACGAAACCTAGATAGAACTGGACAACCAATATTTACTTACCTTTGCTACTCTGATTCTTTTCTAAACTCTCCTTAATCTTTTCTCATCTATTTCCGCTTTACTCTGATTATTCTTACCCTTTCTTTCTAAAGACAAATGTGGATTTCACACTTTGAAATCCCGTGCCTAAAGTGACCTTTAGGAATAGGAGACCAAATCTTAGGAACAAAAACAAAACTATTTTTCTTATATAAATATCTATGAACTTGAATGCTTGTTCTTATGATACTTGTCTGATTTGGATCTTTGATTGAGTGTGATGAGTTGTGGAGTAATGTCCACAATTCCATCTACATATACATAATGCTTATAAACCTAACTAGACGAACTAGATTATCCCTCATTAAAGTAACTAGCCTAACAATACCCATCTTATCTTAAAAATTCTCCCTTATCTTAATGGATTCATCTCATCTCAAGAGATTCTATCCTACACTCATAGATCTATCTTATCTCAAAAGGTCTTAACTTATCCTAATGTATATAGATCCATCTTATCTTAAAAGATACTCTATTACTATTAATAGATTCATCTTGTCTTGAAAAGATTCTATCCTATCCTAATAAATCTAACTGACCTCAAAAGATTCTACCTTATCCTTATGGATTCATCTTGTCCTAATAAGCATATTTACCCCACCCTAGTAACAACCAAGATCTAATCCAAAGTAATTAGATATTATCTAGTCTAATCTAGTCATACCAACCTAATCTGGATTCTATCTAATCCAATATGATCTAAGCTAGATTGAGTTACTTAATGCAGATACAAAGGATAAGGCTATACTCCAAAATTCACTTAAGCCTAAATTGGTGACCTAGATCAACTCGGCCATGCCCAACAACTTGACCTATATAACAAGTTACATAGCAACCCAACCAATAGAGTAATGATGGATTGCATAGTCTATCAACCCCCACCTAAAACAAAACTTGTAACCTACATCTTGTAGTCTATCTCACCCATATATATCTCTTATCTTGACAAGATTCTAACTTACCCTCGGATATTCACCTTATATGATTGGTTACCCCAATCTGGACATAAAACAAAAAAATTAAACCCTATTAAAGAAATCTTCAGATTATAACCAGCTACTAGCCTATTCATTCTGCTTATCGAATATGGTCATTTGCAAAAACTATTGCCACATGCTTCTAACTTTCATGGTCAATACCAGGAAAGGAAAGATTATCACGCAACAGCAAACAGAAATGAATTCTCCAAATCCTCCACCTATTGAAACCGAACAAGTGGTTGCTGCCCAAAGACTGGTAATACAACAATTAACAGACCTGGTGACCGAGATGCAAAACCAGATAAGACAACAACGCGAGGAAATACGTCAGGTCCGTCAAGAAATAAGGCAAGCACGGTTGGAGAGACAACAACAACAACAACCTCCACCACCACCAGCTCCACCAAGCTACATAGATATAAATTATGATGACTTGTAAGATCTAGATGTTACTTTAGTTAGTTTAGAAAGAACAATAAGGTCTATTGACCCTATGTTTTGTTAAAGAATTATACCTCATGCTGAGATTTCTTTGTTTGTGCATATGTTCCGAGAACAATATGAGTATACATCCCTTTTCTTACAAATCTCGAGGACGAGATTTCTATTAAGGGGGGTAGGATTTGTAAAGCCCTAAAATTTGTATCAGGTAAAAAAATAATAATAAATACATAAATACATATATGTACATAAAAGGTGTTTTGGGAATTATTTGATTTTCTTTTCTTTGTACATATTCAATTAAGGGAATTTAATTAGTCAAAATAACAAACAATTAAGTACAGGAATATGCATCTCATGTGGAGGTTCTTATATGCTTGCATTTGTATCCAAATTAGTGAGGCAAGTTTAAAATTTGAAATTAGAACTTGAAAAGGGAAGAAAATAAATAAATAATGCAAACAGTATGAAATATATTCACATTTGGAATTCTATTAAATTTTTGCAAGACTTAGAAATTCAAAACTAGAATTTGAATTTAGTTTGAATCTTTGAGTTGGGGATAAAACAGGAATTTTTAAAAGAAAAAGGAATAAGATGTTCGCTGGGCCGCCACTTCCTCATTCAGCCCAGTTTTCTCCTCCACACTGGCCCAACTTGGCGACCCGGGCTGCCCACACGCCGGCTTCGCTGCAGCTGGGACCCGCCCGCCATCCACTCATCCCCGCGCGGCAGGCATTGTCTTTTTTTTCCCTCCTCACTCGAGTCTCTTGCACGTGGTCCCCACTCGTCGGTTTTCTTCTCCGTGTGACTCGGACCATGCCGTTGTGAGCGGATCGCCGTAAATTCAGGCGAGCACCCACCTGCTCGGACTCGGCCCTAGGTATAAAGCCGGACCTCCCCTCGCCCCTACCCGCTCCACGCCAACCCCTGGGAGCTTGGGACCGAAGCTTGGAGTTTTGCTGTTCGCAGCCGTGGGATCATCGCCGTGTGGTTGTCGCTGCCTGGAATCGCTTGGGCGTCGTCGTCCAGACCTCGAGAACCAGCCGGGGGACTTCGCCGTGACTCGGCGGGAGCGTTCGTGAAGTCGCCAGACTCGGAGAGTTGAATGTGCGCAAGAAATTGCTCGCCGTCGTTGAAGCGTCGCTGCTGGGTCACCATCCGCCGTGGCCAGGGGGCTTCGCGCCGTGCCTGCCGGTACTACTCCCTCCCCTTGCTTCGCCTCGATACGTGGGTGGTGTCCGCGGCCTTACCCTGCGGATTTGGTGGCCGGGGAGCTGCGAATTCGTCGCCGGTGACGGGCTTCGCCAAGGTCCCGTCGCTCTGCGTGGTCAAGGGCCTCTGCGCCACCTCCGTCGGTAAAATGCTTCCCCTCGAGTTCGTCGTGTTATATAGCTCTAGAATCTCTGGTTCGAATTGGGTTTGGGGGTGTCCCTGCCGATGTTGGGTTCGCCGGTGGGCTGCACCGCCGCGGAACCGGGCACCAGTGCCTATTGCGCCGTCGGGAGGTTGATGATGCGGGCGCGTCGTCGATCTAGTTTTGGACGGCACTGATTAGGGCTAGGTGATCGAAGGGCGCTGCACCGTTGGATCTGTGGTAGAAGGATAGGATTAGGTCTTGTGTACATTAAAGCTTGGACGTTCATCTGTAATCCAGTGGCCACCTGAGTGTACCGCTTCGCGATCTACTTTGGGCCGTAGGATCGGCGATGGGCGGATAGGATTAGCTCCCTGTTTCATTAAATTATGACCGTCAGATTCCGATCTAGCGGTGGGCACTACGTACCAATTCAAGATTTAATCCGGTGCATCGGATCTTGATCGTGCGGCCTAGGTTGAACGATACCTCTTCGGCCTGGTAATCTTGCTAAAGAGTCCCCGGGAAACGTCAAAAACAACCCGCCGTCCCTCGCGGTTGTGCTTGTGTCTTGCGAATTTTTATACCAGAGCCCCTGCACTCTCTAAGTATTATGCGCCCAGTCCAGAATCCAAGGAAATTCAGAAAATCCAATTAGAAAATGATTTCTATTGTTAAAATAATTCCAGAATCTTATTTAATTCATAGAAAATCCATTTTTAGTCCAAATTAATCCATTCCACTTTCTAAAATTTTATAATTTTATTCTCTACCACCTAGAGCCTCTGTTTTGTCATGAAAATAATTAGAAATTTAATCTCTCACTTAATCCATTTTAAACACATAAAACCTTTGAAAATTCATAACTTAAAATCTACAACTCCAAAATTTATAATTCTTTTTCCTGTGATCTTATTTTAATATGTGGATTATTAATATGTATTTTGGCATACATGTTTGGTGTAATGTTAATTTTGCCTATACACTGTTTGTTTGTATTGCTACGACTAGTGCGAGGTCACGTGTCCTCTGAAGATCATTCTGGTACCTGGATTCTCAAGGCCTAGGCAAGTTGTGCCCTTGATCACTTCTTTTCACCTACTCATGTTCTAATTAATCATAATGATCTGCATAGGTTAATTTTGATGGGACCCCATAGGTTACCCTAGTTTGATTATCTTTATACCTTGTTTACCACTGAACCTTTCTGGGTAGTACTTGCTAGTGCTATATGTGGTTTTGGGTATGGAGATACATTATACATGATTACACTTTTGTTATCAGTTGTTATTTACTGTTCATGATAAGATCATTATGTTAATTGGAACATGGAGAACCACCCGGGAAAACAGTGCTACCACAAGGGTGGAATGGGATGCCCTTGGCTGATTAATTAGGAAAGCTAGTGGAAGACTACCTTACCTGAAAGGGGCAAGGGCAGTAGGGGAGTGGTCAGTGTAGGGAGGCCCTCGGGAGGATTTTGCTGCGATGACGGTCCTGCAAGGGATTCCTGCATTGGAACTTCCTATAAACTGTAGCGGGTTTTCTGAAGCTAGTGGAACTTTGTAAAGGCCTCGTAGTGTTACCCTGCCTCGCCTCCTCGGGAGAGGTGTATGGGATTGGCCGTCTCTTGGCAGATGGGTAACATGACTTGTGGGTAAAGATGCGCAACCTCTGCAGAGTGTAAAACTGGTATACTAGCCGTGCTCACGGTCAAGAGCAGCTCGGACACTCACATGATTAATCTATGGAACTAAATTCAATTTGTCATATGCATTGCATCGCAGGTGATATTGTTATTTTTGTTCTACTACTTAATTGGGTTTGGTATTTACTTATACTTAGTAACTGCTAATAAAATTTTGACCAACTTTAAAAGCAATGCTCAGCTCTAACCATCCTCTTTGGTAAGCCTTACACTTCACGTGAGCTCCCACCTTTGGCGAGTTCATGCACATTATTCCCCACAACTTGTTGAGCGATGAACGTATGTGAGCTCACTCTTGCTGTCTCACACCCCCCCCCCACAGGTCAAGAACAGGTACCGCAGGATGAAGCACTTGGAGGATGCTGTGGCAAGATCGTGAGAGGTCTAGGTCGTCGTCTCCCAGTCAACTTTGGGTTGCTGGACCGTTGTCTCCTTATAATGTAATTATTTATTTTGTATAGAACTCCTGTTATATATAAAGATGTGACATTCGATCCTGTGCCATTATTCATCATATGTGTGAGACTTGGTCCCAGCACACCTGGTGATTATGTTTACGCCCGGGTTTTGGACCCCTAAAATCCGGGTGTTACATCAACAATTGTATACATCACTCAGATCGATTCTCTCTCTCCCTCTCGTGTATATCTCTCTAGTTTGTGTAGAGGCAAAGCTATAAGCCTTGAGAGATTAGAGAAGTGCTGCTAAGAGCTAGAGCAAGGACTTGAGCGTATCGTTACTCTGCTGGAGTGCTGTCAAGAAGACTGTAAGCAGCCACGGCTTTGTTGTAACCAAACTCAACATAGTGGAAGGCTCTATCTGTCATACCGACAGATCTGAGCAAATGAAGGAAGGAGTTAAAATAGACTCCAAGCCCAGGTGTGGCTAACTCCAACGAGGACTAGGCAAGCATTTCAGGCTTGGCCGAAACTCGGGATAAATCTCTGTGTCTGTGTGCTTCGCTCTGTATTTTGTGCTAACTCTCTGTCTTACTCACTCTTTATATCTGCACTTCAATACTTATTTGTGGTACGAGCGATATTTGAAGTGCAGGGCATTTTCAAGACAGGAACTTCTATTCCGCTGCAACCTACTCGAAGGGTCCTTCATTCCACTGCTATCCAGCCTTCGAGTAGAGTAAGAATTTAAGTTTTAAAAGTGATTATTTTTATTCGCCTATTCACCCCCCCTCTAGGCGACATCCAGATCCTGTTCCCAGGTAAAGGGAACTTTCAAAAGGGAGAGCACATTTTGGGACTAACAAATATTCATTTTGAGAAAGACAGGGTTTGTAGTGCATGTCAAGCAGGAAAGCAAGTTGGCGCTCACCATCCACACAAGAACATAATGACAACAGACAGGCCGCTCGAGCTACTCCACATGGATTTATTTGGCCCGATTGCTTACATAAGCATCGGCGGGAGTAAGTACTGTCTAGTAATTATGGATGATTATTCTCGCTTCACTTGGGTGTTCTTTTTGCAGGAAAAATCACAGATCCAAGAGACCTTAAAAGGATTCTTGAGACGGGCTCAAAATGAGTTTGGCTTAAGGATCAAAAAGATAAGAAGCGACAACAGGACGGAGTTCAAGAACTCACAAATCGAAGGCTTTCTTGAGGATGAGGGCATCAAGCATGAGTTCTCTTCTCCCTACACACCTCAACAAAATGGTGTAGTGGAGAGGAAGAATAGAACTCTACTGGACATGGCAAAGGACCATGCTTGATGAGTATAAGACACCGGACCGGTTTTGGGTAGAAGCAATCAACACTGCTTGCTACTCCATCAACCGGTTATATCTTCACCGAATCCTCAAGAAGACATCATATGAACTCCTCACTGGTAAAAAGCCAAATGTTTCATACTTTAGAGTCTTTGGTAGCAAATGTTTTATTCTTGTTAAAAGAGGTAGAAAATCTAAATTTGCTCCTAAGGTTGTAGAAGGCTTTTTACTTGATTATGACTCAAACACAAGGGCATATAGAGTCTTCAACTTGGAGCAAGGCGCCACCTCCACACATATTATCAACTTGGAGCAAGGCGCCACCTCCACACCCGAGGTGCAACCCGTCATGTTCAAGGCGACGGAAGAAGAAAAGAAGGAGTCTACACCAAGTAGGCTTCCAATCGACACCTCCAAGCTCGACAATGGGGAGATGACGCTCATCATCAAGAGCTTTCGCCAAATCTTCAAGCAAAGGAGGGGGAAGGACTACAAACCCCGCTTTAAGAGGGTGTGCTACAAGTGTGGTAAGCCCGGTCATTTTATTGCTAAATGTCCAATATCTAGTGATAGTGATAGGGGCAATGACAAGAAGGGGAAGAAGAAGGAGAAGAAGAGATACTACAAGAAGGGCGGCGATGCCCACGTGTGTCGGGAATGGGACTCCGACGAGAACTCCACCGACTCCTCCTCCGACGAGGTTGCCGCCAACATTACCGTTATCAAGGGACTCCTCTTCCCCAACGTCGGCCACAAGTGCTTCATGGCAAAGGACAGCAAAAATAAGAAGGTACAATCTAGAACCACCCCTAAGTATACTACATCTAGTGATGAGGGTAGTTCTAGTGAAGATGAAGATGATTTGCTCACTCTTTTTGCCAACCTTAACATGCAACAAAAGGAAAAATTAAATGAATTGATAGGAGCCATTCATGAGAAGGATGAACTTTTGGATAGCCAAGAGGAATTCCTTATTAAAGAAAACAAGAGGCATGTTAAAGTCAAAAATGCTTATGCTCAGGAGATAGAAAAATGTGAAAACTTAACTAAAGAGCTTAGCATTTGCTATGACATTGTTTTCAACCTTAGAACTGAGAATGCTAGTTTAATTGCTAAGGTTGAAAAGTTAAATGTTTGTAATAATTCAATTGTCAGTCTTAGAAATGAAAATGCTAGTCTAAATGCTAAGATTGATAAATTGAATGATATAATTTCTAGTCTTAGAGATGAAAATGCTAGATTAATTTCTAAGGTTAAAGATTTAAATGTTTGCAATGATTTTATTTCCTGACTTAGAGATGAGAATGCCATATTACATGCTAAGATAGAAGAATTAAATGTTTGCAAACCCTCTACATCTACCAACGAGCATGTTTCTATTTGCACTAGACGTAGAGATATTAATGTTGAAGCTATTAATGATCACATTGCTATGATTAGACAACAAAATGATCATATAGCTAAATTAGATGCTAAAATTGCTGAGCATGAGATTGAAAATGAAAAATTTAAATTTGCTAGAAGTATGCTATAACACCCCGGGCTTTAAGGGACAAAGCCGGGTGCATCTCATACATGCGCCAAAGAAGATGATATATATAATAATAGAGTGTATAGAGATAAATGTCACAATATAATCAGAGTATTTATTACATAGCGGAAGTCTTACAAAATAAAAGATAACTATAACAGGATCTAAAATCCATCCTTGGCGCCAGAAAGTCAACTGGGAGACGACGACCTAGACCTCTCACAAACACAATGCAACATCCTCCATGCGCCTCATCCTGTGGTACCTGTCCTTGACCTGTGGGGGTGTGAGACAGTAAGGGTGAGCTCACACATGTTCATCGCTCAACAAGTTGTGGGGAATAATGTGGCATGAACTCACCAAAGGTAGGAGTTCATGTGAAGTGTAAGGCTGATTAACAAAATAAAGGTTGAAGCTGAGCACTGCTTTTATAAGTTGGTCAAAGTTTTATTAGCAGTTACTAAGTGTAAGTAAATACCAAACCATAATAAATAAGTAAAAGTAATAACAAAATAATCCCAATGCAATGAAATGACAAATTGAGTTTAGGTTGCATAAATTAATCATGTAAGTGTCCGAGCCGCTCATGACCGTGAGCACGGCTAGTATAAAAGTTTTACACTCTATAGAGGTGGCGTATCTTTACCCACAAGCCTTGTTACCCATCTGCCAAGGGGTCATAAATCCCATACACCTCTACCAAGGAAGCGAGGCAGGGTAACACTACGAGGCCTTTACAAAGTTCCACTAGCTTCAGAAAACCCGCTACAGTTTATAGGAAGCTCCAATGCAGGAATCCCTCACCTGACCGCCATCGCAGCAAAATCAACCCAAGGACCTTCCTACACTGACCACTCCTCTACTTCCCTTGCCCCTTTCGGGTAAGGTAGTCATCCACTAGCTTTCCAAGTTAATCAGCCAAGGGCATCCCATTAAACCCTTGTGGTAGCACTGTTTTCTCGGGTGGTTCTCCATGTTCCCATTAACTTAATGATCTTATCATGAACAATAAATAATAAACAGATAATAAAAAGTATAACAATGAGTGATGAATATCTCTATACCCAAAGCCACATAAAGCAATAGCATGTACTACCCAAAAATTTAGTAGTAAAACCAGTGGTGAAACAAGGTATAAAGATAGTCAAAATCTAGGGTAACCTATTGGGTCCCATCAAAATTAACCTATACAGATCATTATGATTAATAAGAATATGACTAGGTAAAAGAAGTGATCAAGGGCACAACTTGCCTAGCACTTGAGATTCCAGTTACCAGGATGATTCTTCAAATCCTCGTGACCTCACTGCTAGTCGTAGCAATACAAACAAACATGGTATAGACAAAATTAATATCACACCAAACATAAGAACATACTGCATAATAATGATCTACGCGTTGCTTCGAGATCGTGGGAACGAGAACCACTAAAATAGGAGTTACAGTTAAGGAGTTATGATTTTATAGAGGATTTATGTGATTAAAATATTAATCTATATTATAAATTGGTTAATATAAATCATATGAGAGGCTATTCAACTTTAATCTAAGTCATTATTTGATTAAAGATCATCTAGTCCAATTATAACCATAAGATTAGAATACTATATTAATATTAAAGAAGTTAATTCAATAGACATAGATTAATCCAGTTAGTTACCTAATTATAAAAGTAGGGGATATCATATAATCAATGTTACTACTGCGTAGTAAATATTTATACGAAACCAACACAACTTGAACGGATCAAATCAGAGTTAAAACAGAGGAGTTATGAGTTTCCTAAGGTTTTATGTATTCAATACAAGATTAACCAAGAGATTAATTTTAATAAAATTTTCATGTCAAAACAGTGGCACTAAATGATAAACAATAATATTACAAAATTATAAGAACAAGAACGGACTAGAAAGGAGCTAATATGAATTTTATAGAGATTAAATACTGTTCTGGAATTATTTTTATATTAAAATTACCTCCTATATTCCTTTTTCCCACTATCACACGGCTCTGGACTGCGCACCAAATAAACAGAAACTCAGGGGTGAACACAGAAGATTTCCTAAGACTCTGATCCCTGGCGCATGGACTGCGGGTTCATTATAATAAAGTTGAGGGTCTTAAATGCGAATTGGGCTCGGCGAAGGGGTATAGGATTGCTTCGGCCGTTGGATCTTCACCGGACAACCGAGATCAAAACCCACACCTACATGAAACGGTATCCAATCCATGCCGCCTGATCTCAATCTAACGGACCGGAGCACCCCCCCACGAAGCGATACACTTAATAAAATCAGAGCCGTCCAGAGGGAGATTGACGGTCCGCGGTGATTCTCACCCTAGATCTAATCCTAGCCTTCCAAATAAATCTGACGGCCAGTGCGACTCCAACCACACCCGACGGTCGCCGGTGACAATAGCACCCGCCGACGGCGGAGGTTTACCGGCGAGCACACCGGCAGTCATGCTAGCGTCTTCATCACAAAATTGACGGCACCTACTCATAGTACATAACGACGCGAACGACATGGGGATGTTATTACCAAGTTCCCGGGCCGAGCTATGCTTCGACCACGACGAAGCGTGAGTTGGCGACACCTTGGTGTCTCTGGTGAGAAATCGCCCATGGTCCGGTGATCCTCCCCACCCGAGAAGGTTACAGGTACGTTCCTGACAATGGGGCGATGCTTCTTGGTCTGCCAGCGGGGCACCGACAGTGGAGATGGCATGTTTCCCTGATGGCAACACCGGCACGGAATCCCTAGGCCTGGCAGCTCCGACGGCGTCAATCCGGGCGCGACATCGACGCCCGGCCACACTTCCACAGCGAGGAAACGGTTAGGGTCGCTGCACCCCGCTGTGCCCGCTATCCCACGACGTGACCCAAGTTCAATGGTGGTGGCGACAAGAATTCCTCGGCGGCACCCTCCACGACCACCGTGCCTCCTCCGCCCAGCCCGATGGTGGATTTGGATAGGCGTTTTCTGGAATTGGGAGGGAAGGAGAAGCACCGAGCTCGCACTTTTATGGTTCAGCAGGGGCGGTTTGGCTGGTCCACAGCTTGCGCGCGGCCGCGCCGTACATGGAATTCCGTTGGAGAAGAAGACCGCACAGTTGGCCAGAAGTTGAGTCCGACCAAAAAGAGCGGCGAAGGAAGGGGAGAAGTCTGACGACGCGGCCCCGCCGACAGTGACAGAAGGTGGGCTAGCGCGCGATTACCAGCAGCTGTGAAGTGGGCCCATGCGGTCAGCGCCATCGCAAGCAGGTTGGGCCACGAAGGCGCGTTCCGAGCTGGGCCTAGGAGAGGGGAATCTACTGAGCCACACGTTGGAATGGGCCGAATAGTGGCAGAACTGGCCCAAGCGCTATGTTTCACCCCTTTCTTTTTATTTTCTGATTTCTTTTTCCTCTTTTAAACTTCAATTTGAATTCAAATGTTGTGGTGAACTTGTACTAAAATTAAAAATACAAAATAAACATAGTAGCATGGACAAATTATATTTATTTACTTATTTATTTTGTATAGCATCTTTCCTTCTTTTCTCCAAACCACAAATTGTAAATTATTTATAAATTCCAATTTTTGCTCATTAATATACTCATACTAATATCATTATTATTATTATGAAATGCACACACAATAAACTCCAATTTGATGAATAGATGTCTATTTATTCTAATTAATTTATTTGCTTGATAAATGTTTGAAATATGGCACACACTCATATTGTTTTTCTTTCTTTTTAGGAAAATAGTATTTGAATGTGGGATAAGAAGTAAAAGTTACTTCAAAATTGAATATGCTTGTAAATAAAGGCTTATGGTGCATCATTTAATGTTATGTATCATCATTTAGTTGAACAGAAAACTTTTCTATTACTTACTTTCTCAGATAATTCTTGGTTTCAAAATTCAGTCCTCAAATTTCAACTCTCTAGTATAATTTGAGATATCTGAATTTGCTACTTTATTTCTTCATATATTTATTTTATTATTATTAAAAAAATTATATATATACAGATTTTGGGCCTTACAAATCCTACCCCCCTTAACAGAAATCTCGTCCTCGAGATTTGTAAGAGGGTGCATAACCATGTTATCTCGAAACACATGCACAAACAAAATCTCAGCATGATGCATACTTTATTAGCAACACATGGGTCAACTAGACCTTATTATTCCTCCCGAAATAGTATCATACCATTTACTAACTAAAGTAACATTTAGATCTTACAAATAGTAGTAATTTATATATACATATATATGTTTATGTAGCTTGGTGGAGCTGCTGGTGGTGGTGAAGGTAGTGGAAGATTGGGAGAGCATAAGTATCCCGCTACTATTTATGTGGGATATAAACTGAACAGGTTGAGGTAAGAAAGATTATGGCAAGGAAAAGACTTTATCCAAAATGTTTAAGTACTGATTCATCTTGAGATTCGCTTTGACTGTTATACCCTTCCTTGTCGATGTTGATCTTTTCTCCTCCGGTCTTGGCCTCATTGGTTCGAGGTTAGTGTATATTATTGAAAGGGAAATGTGCCCTTGGGCCATTTCTAAGTATTTTGGTGATTGAGTGCCAACACAAGTGCTTAAGTGTTAATCTATTCCAATTGATGGACAAAGTGCAAATCAAGAGTAAAGGTATGTTTCTAAGACTTAGTACATTGTTTTAGAGACTAATGTATTGTGTCTAAGTGCTAGACACAGGAAAAGTCCAATTTGGAAAAGACTTGGCTATGCAGCCAAGTCTCTGCGCAGTCTGGGTGCACCAGACCGTCCGGTGGTGCACCGGACAGTGTCCGGTGGTGCACCAGACAGTGTCCGGTGCGCCAGGCTGGCGACTGTCAACTGGCTGCTCTCGGGAAGCGATCAACGGCGTACGGCTATAAATCACCGGACTGTCCGGTGGTGCACCGGACTGTTTGGTGAACCATTCACAAGCGAAGTCGTCGCTCTCGGGAAGCGATTAACGGCGTACGACTATAAATCACGGGACTGTCCGGTGGTGCACCGGACTGTCCGGTGAGCCAACTGTTAGCCGGGCCAACGGTCGGCCGAGGATTCCGCGTGTGACGCGTGGCCGAGCCAACGGTCATAAGGGGGGCACCGGACTGTCCGGTGTGCACCGGACAGTGTCCGGTGTGCCAGCGGCTCTGGATCTTCAACGGTCGGCTGTGCCACGGAAGGAAAGAAATCCGCACCGGACAGTGTCCGGTGGTGCACCGGATTGTCTGGTGCGCCAGGCGACAGAAGGAAAGAATTGCCTTCCTGGAATGCTCTCAACAGCTCCTAGCTGCCTTGGGGCTATAAAAGGACCCCTAGGCGCATGGAGGAGCACACCAAGCATTCTCTAAGCATTCCCAAGCACCAAGACTTCAATTCCGCGCATTCGATTCTTTGTGATAGCAACTAGAGCTCCATTTGAGTAGTGTACTCTTCGGGTTGTGTTGAGAGCTCGTGTTGTGACTTGTGTGCATGTTGTTGCTCTGATTTTGTGTCTTGTGTGCGTTGCTCATCCCAACCTTACTTCCGTGACTCTTTGTGAACATCTTTGTAAGGGCGAGAGGCTCCAAGTTGTGGAGATTCCTCGCAAGCGGGATATAGTAAAGTGCAAGCAAAACACCGTGGTATTCGAGTGGGTCTTTGGACCACTTGAGAGGGGTTGAGTGCAACCCTCGTCCGTTGGGACGCCACAACGTGGAGTAGGCAAGTATTGGACTTGGCCGAACCACGGGATAAACCACTGTGCCATCTCTGTGTTGATCTCTTTGTGGTTATTGTGTTTTGCTAAGAATCTCTCTAGCCACTTGGTCTTATTGTGCTAACCCCTAATCAAGTTTTTGTGGCACTAAGTTTCAAGTTTTACAGGATCACCTATTCACCCCCCTTTAGGTGCTCTCAATTATCGGGGTTGGGAAATATGGTTGAGATAGATATGGATGAGGTAAACCACATGATGTAGATCAAAAGTTCGTTTGATGATAGGTGAGGATAGATAGATTATTCAATCCATCATGACACTATTGGTTGGGTTAGCTCACGGTTGAGTTGATCGAGTTGATCTAATGTGCTAAGTTAAGTTAACATGTGGCTAGAAGGGTCCGAGTACCACTAATCTATTTAAGCAGACCATATTGGATTAGATCACACTAGATTCCACATTCTTATTTAAGAATACCATTTTAGTTGAGCATATCCAGCTGACTTTATCTTTATGAAATTCTATTATATTTTTTTCTCAGTGGAACTTCCAATTAGTATATATTTTTGTACACCTAAAATTTTCATGCCATTAACAGGTGTGGTATAGAAAACAAGGGTACATCATGTTTTAGCTATTTGGTGGGTGTAGCGAAGATTTGGGGTACAAGAAAGTTAGGTAAGGAAGACTCATTTTTTTCTTTTTTCTTTTGGATGGTGGATCTCGATTGATTTGAAGATCTGTTTCTACCAGTATCTCTCATTATCGAGGTTAACCTTCTTCTTGGATCCGATTTAAGAACCATCAGTTGTGGTGTTGGATGCCTTTATCCGAGTTGGAATAACCATTGCGGTTACCTAGGGTAGGTAAATTGAATGGATTTTTACTTTGCTTTTGGGATAAATGGGTTGGGCAACCTATCACATAGGTTAGGTCGTGGTTTCATAGACGAGTTGGTCTTAAGACACCAATTTTGGGTTTAAAACTCATTTATCGGAATATGGTTTAATTAATACTCGCAACATAGATTAGACCATATTAGATTAGGTAGGGTCTAGATTAGATTGGATATCACTAGATTAGACTAGTTTGAGTTAGATAAATCTACCAGGGTAGGATAACATGTTAGAATCTTTTAAGATAGAATGAATTATATGGTGTAGGTAGATCAGAATCTCTGGCAGGTTGAAACAGAGGGGTTATGCAACTATCTGATGGTTAAGGTAGTTGCATATGGTTAGGTAGTTGTATGTGGTCTAGTTAATCTAAAGCACCAACTTAGGTTAAAACATGCTTATAGTAGTAGGCTCCAATCTTATTTTACTAGTATTATCTAACATGTTTGTCCATTAGATCAGATCCGACCAAATTAGATGGGATCGGAATTAAATTGATGTAAACGGATTAGACTAGATAAGATCTACTTATTTTATTTTGGAATAGATAATGTTTGTTACGCTGTTATGAGATAAGCAAAATGGTGGGGATAAGTATGCTTATTAGAACAAGATGAATCTCTAAGAATAGGATAGAATCTTTTGATATTAGTTAGATCTATTAGGATAGGATAGAATCTTTTCGAGATAAGATGGATCTATTAAGATAAGAAAGAGTCTTTTAGATAAGAGGGGTCTATTAAGATAAGAGGAAAAAATTTAATATAAAATGGATCCATTAAGATAAGAGAGAATCTTTTAAGGTAAGAAGGATCCATTTAAAATAGATACACTTTAATGGAGGATATTCTAAGTTGTTTAGTTATCTCATGAATTTTATTTATTTATATCTATACCTATATGTAGATGTAATTGTGGACATTACTCCACGACTCATCACACCCAATTAAAGATCCAAATCAAACAAGTATCATAAGATCAAACACTCAAGCTATAGATACCTATAAAAATAGTTTGTTTTTGTTCCTAAGAGTGGGTCTCCTATTCCTAAAGTCACTTTAGGCACTAGATTTCAAAGTGTGAAATCCACATTTGTCTTTAGAAGGGAAAAGGTAAGAATAATCAGAGTAAAGCGGAAATAGATGAGTAATGATTAAGATAAGTTTAGAAAAGAATCAGAGTAGCAAAGGTAAGGTTAATCAGAGTAGAACAGTAGAAGATGAGACAGGATCAAGAAAAGTATAGAAAGAATCAGAGTAAGGTAAGTAGGTAATGGTCATGTCCATTTCTATCTAGGTTTTGTCCTACAGTCAACATTCCTCTGATACCACTTCTGTAACACCCTGGGCTTTAAGGGACAAAGCCGGTTGCATCTCATACATGCGCCAAAGAAGACGACATATATAATAACAGAGTGTATAGAGATAAATGTCATAATATAATCAGATTATTTATTATATAGCGGAAGTCTTACGAAATAAAAGATAACTATAACAGGATCTAAAATCCATCCTTGGTGCCAGAAAGTCAACTGGGAGACGATGACCTAGACCTCTCACGAACACAATGCAGCATCCTCCATGCGCCTCATCCTGTGGTACCTGTCCTTGACTTGTGGGGGTGTGAGACAGCAAGGGTGAGCTCACACATGTTCATCGCTCAACAAGTTGTGGGGAATAATGTGGCATGAACTCATCAAAGGTGGGAGTTCATGTGAAGTGTAAGGCTGATCAACAAAATAAAGGTTGAAGCTGAGCATTGCTTTTATAAGTTGGTTAAAGTTTTATTAGCAGTTACTAAGTGTAAGTAAATACCAAACCATAATAAATAAGTAAAAGTAATAACAAAATAATCCCAATGCAATGAAATGACAAATTGAGTTTAGGTTGCATAAATTAATCATGTGAGTATCCGAGCCGCTCATGACCGTGAGCACGGCTAGTATACCAGTTTTACACTCTGCAGAGGTTGCACATCTTTACCCACAAGCCGTGTTACCCATCTGCCAAGGGGTCATGAATCCCATACATCTCTACCAAGGAAGCGAGGCAGGGTAACACTATGAGGCCTTTAAAAAGTTCCACTAGCTTCAAAAAATCTGCTACAGTTTATAGGAAGCTTTAGTGCAGGAATCCCTCGCCTGACCGCCATCGCAGCAAAATCAACCCAAGGAACTCCCTACACTAACCACTCCCCTACTGCCCTTGCCCCTTTCGGGTAAGGTAGTCATCCACTAGCTTTCCTAGTTAATCAACCAAGGGCGTCCCATTAAACCCTTGTGGTAGCACTGTTTTCCCGAGTGGTTCTCCATGTTCCCATTAACAGAATGATATTATCATGAACAGAAAATAATAAACAGATAATAAAAAGTATAACAATGAGTGATGAATATCTCTATACCCAAAGCCACATAAAGCAATAGCATGTACTACCCAAAGATTTAGTAGTAAAACCAGTGGTGAAACAAGGTATAAAGATAGTCAAAATCTAGGGTAACCTATTGGGTCCCATCAAAATTAACTTATATAGATCACTATGATTAATAAGAACATGACTGGGTAAAAGAAGTGATCAAGGGCACAACTTGCCTAGCACTTGAGATTCTAGTTACCAGGGTGATTCTTCAGATCCTTGTGACCTCACTGCTAGTCGTGCAATACAAATAAACATAGTATAGACAAAATTAACATCACACCAAATATAAGAACATACTGCATAATAATGATCTACGCGTTGCTACAAGATCGTGGAACGAGAACCACTAAAATAGGAGTTACAGTTAAGGAGTTATGATTTTATAGAGGATTTATGTGATTAAAATATTAATCTATATTATAAATTGGTTAATATAAATCATATGAGAGGTTATTCAACTTTAATCTAAGTCATTATTTGATTAAAGATCATCTAGTCCAATTATAACCGTAAGATTAGAATACTATATTAATATTAAAGAAGTTAATCCAATAGACATAGATTAATCCAGTTAGTTACCTAATTATAAAAGTAGGGGATATTATATAATCAATGTTACTACTGCGTAGTAAATATTTATACGAAACCAATGCAACTTGAACGGATCAAATCGGAGTTAAAACTGAGGAGTTATGAGTTTCCTAAGGTTTTATGTATTCAATACAAGATTAACCAAGAGATTAATTTTAATAAAATTTTCATGTCAAAACAGTTGCACTAAATGATAAACAATAATATCACAAAATTATAGAAACTGGAACAGACTAAAAAGGAGCTAATATGAAATTTATAGAGATTAAATATTGTTCTAGAATTATTTTTATATTAAAATTACCTCCTATATTCCTTTTCCCCACTATCACACGGCTCTAGACTGCGCACCAAATAAATAGAAACTCAGGGGTGAACACAGAAGATTTCCTAAGACTCTGATCCCTAGCGCATGGACTGCGAGTTCATTATAATAAAGCTAAGGGTCTGAAATGCGAATTGGGCTCAGCGAAGGGGTATTGGATTGCTTGGATCGTTGGATCTTCACCGGACGATCGAGATTAAAACCCGCACCTACGCGAACCGGTATCCGATGTAGGCCGCCGGATCTCAATCTAACGGACCGGAGCACTCCCCCGCGAAGCGATATGCTTAATAAAATCAGAGCCGTCCAGAGGGAGATTGACGGTCCGCGGTGATTCTCACCCTAGATCTAATCCTAGCCTTCCAAATAAATCCGACGGCCAGTGTGACTCCAACCACACCCGACGACCGCCGGTGACAACAGCACCCGCCCACGGCGGAGGTTTCCCGGCGAGCACACCAGCAGTCATGCTAGCGTCTTCATCGCAAAATTGACGACACCTACTCATAGTACATAACGACGCGAACGACATGGGGATGTTATTACCAAGTTCCGGGCCGAGCTGCGCTCCGACCACGACGAAGCGCGAGTTGGCGGCACCTTGGTGTCTCCGGCGAGAAATCGCCCATGGTCCGGTGATCCTCCCCACTCGAGAGGGTTACAGGTACGTTCCTGATGATGGGGCAATGCTTCTTGGTCTGCCAGCGGGGCACCGACGGTGGAGATGTCATGTTTCCCCGACGGCGACACCGGCACGGAATCCCTGGGCCCAGCAGCTCCCGCGGCGTCAATCCGGCCGCGACATTGAAGCCCGGCAACACTTCCGCTGCCAGGACACGGTGAGGATCGCTGCACCCCGCTGTGCCCGCTATCCCGCGATGCGACCCAAGTTCAATGGTGGTGGCGACAAGAATTCCTCGGCGGCACCCTCCATGACCACCGTGCCTCCTCCGCCCAACCCGATGGTGGATTTGGATAGGCGTTTTCTGGAATTAGGAGGGAAGGAGAAGCACCGAGCTCGCACTTTTATGGTTCAGCAGGGGCGGTTTGGCTGGTCCACAGCTTGCGCGCGGTCGCTCCGTACATGGAATTCCATTGGAGAAGAAGACCGCACAATCGGCTAGGAGTTGAGTCCGACTGAAAAGAGCGGCGAAGGAATGGGAGAAGTCTGACGATGCGGCCCCGCCGGCAGTGACAGAAGTTGGTCTGGCGCGCGATTACCAGCGGCTGCGAAGTGGGCCCATGCGGTTGGCGCCATCGCAAGCAGGTTGGGCCACGCAGGCGTGTTCCGAGCTGGGCCTAGGAGAGGGAATCTAATGGGCCGCGCGTTGGAATGGGCCGAATAGTGGCAGAACTGGCCCAAGCGCTATGTTTCACCCCTTTCTTTTTATTTTCTGATTTCTTTTTCTACTTTTAAACTTCAATGTGAATTCAAATGTTGTGGTGAACTTGTACTCAAATTAAAAATACAAAATAAACATACTAGCATGGACAAATTATATTTATTTACTTATTTATTTTGTATAGCATCTTTCCTTCCTTTCTCCAAACCACAAATTATAAATTATTTCTAAATTCCAATTTTTGGTCATTAATATACTCATACTAATATCATTATTATTATTATGAAATGCACACACAATAAACTCCAATTTGATGAATAGTTGTCTATTTATTCTAATTAATTTATTTGCTTGATAAATGTTTGAAATATGGCACACACTCATATTGTTTTTCTTTCTTTTTAGGAAAATAGTATTTGAATGTGGGTTAAGAAGTAAAAGTTACTTCAAAATTGAATATGCTTGTAAATAAAGGCTTATGGTGCACCATTTAATGTTATGTATAATCATTTAGTTGAACAGAAAACTTTTCTATTACTTACTTTCTAAGATAATTCTTGGTTTCAAAATTCAGTCCTCAAATTTCAACTCTAGTATAATTTGATATATCTGAATTTGCTAATTTATTTCTTCATATATTTATTTTATTATTATTAAAAAAATTATATATATACAGATTTTGGGCCTTACAAATCCTACCCCCCTTGACAGAAAACTTTGCTCTTGTATTGAATGAGGAGTGTTGAATGCTTGGATGGTTGGAGTGGTGGTGGTTGAGGCGTATTTATAGCCCTCACCCACCAAAACAACCTTTGGGGTAGGCTGCTGTCGATGGGCGCACCAGACAGTCCGATGCGCCACCGGACACTGTCCGGTGTGTCACCGGACGCTGTTCGGTGCGCCAGCCACGTCACCCAACTGTTAAGGTTCTGGAGCTTCTGACCGTTGGAGCGCTGACTTCTTGGGTCACCGGACAGTCTGGTGCCGCACCGGACAGGTACTGTTCATTGTCCGGTGCGCCTCTTACGACTGCTCTGACTTCTGCGCACACTATTCACCATTGTTCACGGAGTCATCGGCTTTGCAGTCGACCGTTGTGCTGAAGAGCCGTTGCTCCGCTGGTGCACCGAACAGTCTGGTGGCACACAGGACAGTCCGATTAATTATAGCGGAGCGGTGCTAGAAAAACTCGAGAGTGCCGAGTTCACTCTGGTACAGACCTGGTGCACCGGACACTGTCCGGTGGCACACCAGACAGTTCAGTGCGCCAGACCAGGGCACACTCAAGTTTCTTGCTCCTTTGAATTTGAACCCTTTCTTCAATCTTGTATTGGTTTGTGTTGAACCTTTATACACCTGTAGAACATGTATTCTAGAGCAAACTAGTTAGTCCAATATATATGTTGGGCATTCAACCACCAAAATTAATTATAGGAAAAGGTTAACCCTATTTTTCTTTCAATCTCCCCCATTTTGGTGATTGATGCCAACACAAACCAAAGCTAATATATAAGTGCAGAATTGAACTAGTTTGCATAATGTAAGTGCATAGGTTACTTAGAATTAAACCAATTTATAAGTTCACTAGATATGCATGGTTTGCTTTCTTTTATTTAACATTTTGGACCACGTTTGCACCACTTGTTTTGTTTTTGCAAATTCTTTTTGAAATTCTTTTCAAAGTCTTTTTGCAAATAGTCAAAGACATATGAGTAGGATTGTAAGAAGCATTTTCAAGATTTGAAATTTTCTCCCTTTGTTTCAAATGCTTTTCCATTGACTAAACAAAACTCCCCCTGAATGAAATTCTCCTCTTAGTGTTCAAGAGGGTTTTACCAATTTTTGTAAATACCAATTGAACAAGATCAAATACATTTAGATACCAATTTGAAAAATTCTTTAAATTTTTGAAATGAGTGGTGGTGCGGTCCTTTTGCTTTATGCTTAATATCTTCTCCCCCTTTGGCATTAATCACCAAAAACGGAGACTTTGAGAGCCCTTCGTACATTTTCTCCCCCTTTGGTAAACAGTATATGAGTGAAAGATCATACACTCCTAAGTTTAGGCTTTGGTACAATTTCACTAGATATGCAAGATTCCAAGCCGATTCTAAGGAAGTTCACCTTAGGGCCGTGAAGAGAATGATGAGGTATTTAGTATACACTCCTAAGTTTGGGCTTTGGTACCCCAGGGGATCCACCTTTGATTTAATAGGTTATTCTGATGCCGATTGGGTAGGGTGTAAAATTGATAGAAAGAGCACATCAGGGACTTGTCAGTTTCTGGGGAGATCCCTGGTGTCTTGGGCTTCAAAGAAACAAATCTCAGTAGCTCTTTCCACCACCAAAGCCGAGTATATTGCCGCAGGTCATTGTTGTGTGCAATTACTTTGGATGAGGCAAACCCTTAGGGACTATGGCTACAAATTGAGCAAAGTCCCTCTCCTATGTGATATTGAGAGTGCAATCCACATGGCGGATAATCCCGTTGAACATAGCCGCACTAAGCACATGGACATTCGTTATCACTTTCTGAGGGATCACCAACAAAGGGGGATATCGAAATAGCTTATATTAACACCAAAGATCAATTACCCGATATCTTTACCAAGCCACTAGATGAGAAAACCTTTAGCAAACTTAAGAATAAGCTAAATATTCTTGATTCTTGGAATTTTGATTGAAGCATTGCACACATAGCTCATTTATATACCTTTGATCATATCTCTTGGTACATATACATATTTCTTATTCTTCTTGTGCCAAAGCTAAGACTAATGTGTTTCCATGAGTATTTCTTGTGTTAGTCTTAGATTGAAAGTGAAATGGAGTGTTGGCGACTTGTTCTTAACTGCTATGAATCAAGAACAAGGCAACACAAAACATTAATGATTAAAGTCCTTCGTCCTTCGAAGCATTATCTCCCTTAGGACATAATGATCTTGAGACGAAGGTTAAGAAGGGCGTACCTTCATCATCACAGTGTATCATAATAGAAGTAAGAGCATATGAAACATAAGAAGTATCATGAATAATCATATGACATCATAAATATTTCTTTTATTTAGCATCATGAATGAATATAAACGATATTGAATTACATTTATACCTTCGGCTTGAACAGAAGGCGAAAGTCCGAATGCGACGCGCAAGTGAACACCATTCAGCGTGAACAGTATGGTGCTACTGTTCATCTATTTATAGACACAGGACACAGTCTGTGTAAATTATATTCATGCCCTTGACATTTACTATTGACCTAGGGATAGTCTATCAAGGACTAGATAGCCTTTTCCCTTTTAGGTCGGTTCCATTTTCTTCTGCTAAGCGGAAGCTTCTCCATAAGTAGCTTCAGAACCGGTTCACCCTTCTCCTGATCCGTGCCTTTTACATCATGTACAGCTTCATCCCAAGGCCGAAGGTCCCTGTACATATATTATACTTGGAAAACATGTTAGTCGTGTTTTTGAGGATCTTCGGAAGACGAAGGCCCCCAAAAGTAGCCCCTCGCAGTATTAATTCGTTATAATAACAGATTTAAACTACGACATGGATGAAGGCCTTAAGCCGAAGGTCCAAAAAAACACCTTCCATTTGCTAGAATAGCAACAGTGAATGACAGATGGGGCCCGCCAAGTTGCAAAGCACTGGGTGTATAAATATGGATCTCTAGCGGCGGTATTTGATACACCATTTCTGCTGCTTGCAAGTTTTTTGCTTAATTTTTCAAGCTTCGGTTTTAGAGACATGCTTGCTTCATATCTGAGGAGAAGATGACCAGCGAAGAGAAGAAGATAACTGAGGAGAAGATGGCCGAGGAGAAGAAGCTATATGAAGAAAAGGAAATTATGGATCCTTTTATTGCTGGGTTTTACAAGTCTATGGCTAAGACAAATACAGAGAAAATTACTAAGGAAATAATGGAGGGTTTGTCCGAAGATTCTGATGATAGTGATAGTTATGACATGGAGAGCGGGGATGAAGATTCTGAGGATCGGCCCTGGCGGCCAAGTCATACTATCTTTGGAAAATCAACTATCAAACAAAGTCATGTTGATGCCATGAGGGGGAGATATTTTCGTGACATGTCCATCGTGAGGATTGGAGGAGACAATACTGCCCCTGCTCCTGAGGAAAACGAAGTTGTCGTTTATTGAAGCTTCCTAAAGGCAGGTCTTCAGTTCCCACTAAGCAAGTTTGTGGTTGAGGTACTAAAGATTTTTCAGATTTTTCTCCATCAGATTACCCCCGAAGCTGTAATTAGGATGGGGATGTTTGTCTAGGCTGTGAGAAGCCAGGGGCTGGAGCCGAGTGCGAAGTACTTTTGTAGTATGCATGAGCTTTTATACGAGACGAAGGCCGTTGGCAAAGAGCAATATCACAAAAACTTCGGCTGCTACGGGTTAATTGCCCGCTCTAATGCAAGCTACCCGGTGCCGACATACTGGAAAAGATGGCCCGAAGCCTGGATGGAAGAGTGGTTTTATGTTAAAAATGATCTGATTAAAAGGGAAGACATCAAGGAGATTATCTAGCGCCCCATCTGGTCTAGGTTTGGCCTCCGAACGCCGAAGGTGAATATTGATAGTGATGTTGAAGCATTTTAAAAGGCCTTCAGTACTGTTTGCGCCTTCATTGGCACGAGGGATTTAATTCAAGAACACATAGCCTTCAGGGTGTGGCCACTTGTGGAGAGCTGGGATATACCAAAGGAGACTACTGCCGAATCTAGTGAAGGTGGTCTAGTCTGATTGAAGTATACCTTCAAATTTAGGGAAAAGTTTGATGAGCCAGATGATGACTGGTTGAAATGTATTGAAGCTACTAGTGACGAGCTGCTTGGAACATATTCCAAGGCCGAAGATGATGCCTTGTCCGCAGCCTTCGAGGGCTAGGGGAAAAAAGATTGAACAGGGTTTTCGATGCAATCGGCTTCGTATACCCTAATTATCACTACCCGCTGCGAAGACAAGGGAAAAAGAGAAAAGTTGTCGCTTCAGCCACCACTGATGTCGCTTCGGCCACCACTGATGTCGCTTCGGCCACCACTGATGTGCCGAAGGGCAAAAATGTGAAGGTTCTGACCCACCGGCTGTGGTATATTGAACCGGCCATAGTGCCTAAATTTAGCGAAGAGGCCTCTTCAACTGTCGAAGCAAGACAAGCTGCTCTGACTGCGCAGAGCATTGAAGAGCCGACTGTAGTGCCGAAGGTACCTACAGTCGGGCTAGCCGAAGCTAAAAATGATAAGGCCGAAGAGCCACAGGTAGAAAAATAGAAAAAATGCCAGAAATTCTGAACCCAGCAGCTGAAGCAAAATTGCCGAAGGTGCAAAAGGCTTCTGCCGCAACTCCAAAGAGGAGGTTAATGGCCAGCGTGCTGGACGCTGTCCTAGAGACTACGAAGGCCTTGAGTCCTAGACCTATCAAGAAAAATGCTGAAACTGCCAAAGTCCAAGATGAGGCCAAAGCTAGGTCTTCAGCGCCCGTTGAAATAAAGGTTGTCGTGCCTGAAGATAAAGCTGATGAACAAACTGCAGATATCGGCATGGCAGCAAGGCAAGACATGGCAGAAAAAACAAAGCCTTCTGTCCCTAAAGCCCTAGTTGAAGATATTGATTACATTTTTCGACATGCTTCGGGGAAAAAGCTATCTAAAGAAGAAATCGTGGAAGCAAGACATTATGCTCAAAAACTGAAATATCCAAAAGGAGCCTTAGTATTTAACGGCAGTAATGAAGATGATTTCCTGTACTGTCTCCCGGATAACAAAGAAATATTTGTTTGCCAGGAGATAGCTAAAAGTATGGGATTTCCGAAACTTGAAGAAGGCCTTTCGGTTATGTCGAAGGATGATCTTGCTGATAGCCTAGCGTACAACAATATAAAGGTATGGAAGTTAACCTTGAAGTTAGGAATGAAGTATTTTATTTGTCATGCTCAGTTCTTTCTTCTTCTTTGCAGGGTTTAATTCTTAGTAATGCCTTGAGGGCACAGAAAAGCGCCGAAGACGAAGGTTGTACAATAGCCCTTAACAACCTTCGCTCAGAGGTGATTGAGCTAAGAAATGAAGGTCTAGAGAAAGACAAGATTTTGGTTTCACTGGTAAAAAGGCCGAAGCACAGAAAGCTGAGATTGAAGTCCTTCGGAGGCAACTGGCCGAAGCTAATGAGAGATGCGCGCTTCCACAGGCTGATCAAGAGATCAGTGAATACTGGAAAATAAGCTAGAGAAAAATGTTGAAGAACTTCGCGAATCCAAGGAGATGTGTTTTGAGAAATCCTTGGATTGTGTGAAAAAATTAAAAACTAGCTTCGCCAAAGTGGGCGCCTACTCTTCTGAAGAAAATTTCATACGAGGTGACCCCGAGGGCGTTGTTGAATGGATAAGTGGAGAAGCTGAAGCCTTCGAAGAAATATTAAGTGATCGCGGGGATATTTGTGCCTTCTCCGGCGCTCGGGGAATTGCAACTATTTTGGAGAAGGCCAGATGTGATCATGTTAAGGCTATAGCCCATACCGAAGCTGCCTTCTCCACAGACGATACGAAGGATCTTTCAGCCGAAGCGACCTTAATAGGCGGGAAGTTTTACTCTGATGTCTGGGTGACGGTGGCCGAGAGCTGCCCAGCAAAATTATAAAGAAGAATGAAAAAGACACCCATGACACCCAGGCAGAAGCAAAACAAGCTGAAGAGGCTGCTGAACGCGAGAGACGTATAGGTAATGTTTTTTTTGATATTTTTGGCTTCGATACTTGCTTTGTGGCTTCAAACTAATCAGTTTACCTACTTCAGCTGAACTATCCCCGACACTAGAGCCGTACAATCCTCTAGCTGATCCAAAAATGAAGGAAGCGCTGGATATTGTAGGCGTGGCGCAATCCATTATCGACGAAGTCGTCGATAAACTTTTGAACGAAGTTGCAGAAAAAGTCCTTAGAAAAGAATAGATTCTACTGTAATAGTATTTTGAAATGCTTGATGTATGGAACAATTGGAAGAAGATTAAACTTCTATTTTAACAAAACTATGTAACATTTGATGTGTGTAACATTGGATCGAATATGTAAATTGTAATTTATTTCTTTGTGATGCATGAAACATACAGACATACCAGTTTTTGAGCCTTCGGCGAAAAAACACCTTCCCTTCTTTTCATGCTTCGTAAAGAAGGACATCCCTTCTAGGGCAAGTCTGATAGAATTGACACCCGAAGCTTGCTTGGTGTCTTAGCACATTTTTATTCAATCGAAGTATTTCCGAAAGTTTGCTTCGTATCCAATCTTTCTGTTGATGTCATATGATGTATGATGTGATGCTATGCTAAATGATGCGATGGTATGATGCAATATGATGATGTTTTAACACCCACACATGCGCCCAGACTGGTACATGGAAGGCTGCATCCCCTTAGGAACATCTTTTGAGTCTGAGCTCTGCATTCCCTTAGGAACATCTTTTGAGCTTCTTCACCTTCTATTTCGGTGGTATAAGTTCTGCATCGCCTTAGGAATGACTTTTGAACTTCTTCGCCTACTATTTCGGTGGTATAAGTTCTGCATCCCCTTAGGAACGATTTTTGAACTTCTTCGCCTTATATTTCGGCGGTATTTGGCTCTGCATTCCCTTTGGAACGACTTTTAAGCAGAAAACTTACGTTGCGCTCCCTTAGGAACGACTTTTTTGTAGCTTCGTCAATTTTGGCTCTGCATCCCCTTAGGAACGACTTTTGAGCTTCGAGAATTATTTCGTTCCTTTAAGAGTCTTCTTTCAAGCTTCGTAAATCTATGAAGAAGATATATTTCATTGTGTTGTAGGCAGAGTTATTACAAAAAAATTGAAACTAAATTTTTCATTACTTGTCTCTCATACAGAAAGTAAAAATGGCATAAAAGATAAAAGTATTTCAAAAGTAGGATATTCCTTAGTATATGTGCTTCGATTCTGGTACAGTGCTATTGACTGTACGAGCTTCGGACTCCTCCCTGAAATCACGTTGCTGTTGGGTGTGCTGACGCCCTTCTGGTTGCTAGCCTTGAGTAGGTGGCAATGGTGGTGGCGGTGGAAGCTGAGGCCAGGAAGCTTGTGAATGGCTTGCCGAAGCAACAGAAGCTACAGGTTGATTACCCATATATTCAGGTATGTAGGGAGAGTAGCACGAAGCAGTATGTAAAACCTGCTTCAGCTGATTCTGCTGGGCTTCTGCTTCGGCAATCTCTTTTTGCTTCTAAATGGTGATCTGGCACGTTCTTGTAGTGTGGCCCTTGTCTTCACCACAGAACAAGCAATAAATTTTCCTGGGATGAACCCCATATCTTCCTCTGAGGCCCCTATCGCCTCTGCCCCTTAGAGCTGGTGGCCTGAAGGAGCTTTGTTGCTGTCCTAAAGACTAAGAACTGTGTTGTGATCTCTGAAACTGGCTTTCTTTGTCATCATTCTGACTAGAGCTATGGATTGATCTCACATGCCTAGGGTGGATTCTCCCTCCGAAGCCCCTAGTCATCTCAGAAAACCTATAAGCTTCTTCCCTTCTTTGGCGAAAATCATTATCAGCCCAGATGTACTCATCCATTTTCTGAAGCAGCTTCTCTAGAGTCTGGGGGGTTCCTGGCAAAATATTGAGCCATGGGCCCTGGCCGAAGACACTTGATCATGGCCTCAATGACAATTTCATTGGGCACTGTAGGCGCTTGTTCTCTCAGACGCAAGAACCTTCGGACATACGCCTAAAGGTACTCCTCTTGGTCTTGTGTACACTAGAACAAGGCCTGAGCAGTGACTGGCTTCATCTAAAACGCTTGAAAACTAGTGACCAGCATGTCTTTAAGCTTCTGCCATGATGTGATTGTCCCTGGTCGGAGAGAAGAGTACCATGTCTGGGCCACACTTTGGACTGCCATGACGAAGGACTTTGCCATGATAGCGGCGTTGCCTCCATATGAGGATATTGTTGCTTCATAGCTCATCAAAAATTGCTTGGGGTCCGGGTGCCCATCATACATGGGAAGCTGGGGGGCTTGTATGATGAAGGCCATGGTGTAGCCTACAACTCTGCTGACAGAGGAGAAGCATCATCAAAAGTAAAATTTCCATGGTGGAAATCATCATACCAAACATCATCATCATAGGAACTATCCTGGCAAAGCTCTGTGCGTTGAGGCTGCCGGTCCTTGTCATCTTGGGTGAGTTGACGCATTTCCTCAGCGGCTTCGTCAATCTTCCTCTGAAGATCAGCAAGGCGAAGCATCTTTTCCTTCTTCTTTTGGACTTGCTGGTGAATGGATTCGAGATCCCTGATCTCTTGGTCCAGCTCTTCGTCGTGAGGCGTCGGACTTGTAGCCTTCCTTTTTTGGCTTCGTGCTTCATGCAATGTGTCTTGGTTGACGTCCAGTGGCTGCAGTGCAGCCCCTAGCCCTGAAACTTTCTTCGGCGGCATGACGAAGGTCGCCGCAGCTTGCCGAAGGTGGTCAAATGAGTTCACTGGAGGTGGGCGCCAATGTTGGTGACATGTTCTTAACTGCTATGAATCAAGAATAAGGCAACACAAAACATTAATGATTAAAGTCCTTCGTCCTTCGAAGCATTATCTCCCTTAGGACATAATGATCTTGAGACGAAGGTTAAGAAGGGCGTACCTTCATCATCACAGTGTATCATAATAGAAGTAAGAGCATATGAAACATAAGAAGTATCATGAATAATCATATGACATCATAAATATTTCTTTTATTTAGCATCATGAATGAATATAAACGATATTAAATTACATTTATACCTTCGGCTTGAACAGAAGGCGAAAGTCCGAATGCGACGTGCAAGTGAACACCAGTCAGCGTGAACAGTACGGTGCTACTGTTCATCTATTTATAGACACAGGACGCAGCCTGTGTAAATTACATTCATGCCCTTGACATTTACTATTGATCTAGGGATAGTCTATTAAGGACTAGATAGCCTTTTCCCTTTTAGGTCGGTTCCATTTTCTTCTGCTAAGCCGAAGCTTCTCCATAGGTAGCTTCGGAACTGGTTCACTCTTCTCCCAATCCGTGCCTTTTACATCATGTATAGCTTCATCCCAAGGCCGAAGGTCCCTATACATATATTATACTTGGAAACATGTTAGTCGTGTTTTTGAGGACCTTCGAAAGACGAAGGCCCCCAACATGGAGTATTCGGCAAAGACAACGCTTCCACTCAACTCCATCGGTATTACTTACCCTTTGCCACTATTCCGCCACCTCTCCGATTGGTATAATCTTTCACTCATATTTATTTTATCAATGGGGGAGAAACTATAAAAAGGGCTCCAACGTTCTCCGTTTTTTGTGCTTAATGCCAAAGAGGGAGAAAATATTAAGCCCAAAGCAAAAGGACCGCACCACCACCATTTCAAAATTTTCGAAATGAAAAGATTTTATTTGTATTCACAAATGTTTGTTTTTAGTACTCAAGACAATTTCAAATTAGTATCTATGCTTAGTATCTATGCTTATAAAAATAAGATTTCAAAATTGGTATCTATTCAAAACCCTCTTGAAAGCTAAGGGGAGAATTTCATTCAGGGGGAGCTTTTGTTTAGTCAAAGGAAAAGCATTTGAAACAGGGGGAGAAATTTCCAAATCTTGAAAATGCTTCGTACAATCGTATTCATATACCTTTGACTATTTGCAAAAATGACTTTGAAAAGATTTTCTAAAAGGATTTGCAAAAACAAAACAAGTGGTGCAAATGTTGTCCAAAATGTTAAATAGAAGAAAGCAATCCATTCACTCTTATTCATTTGTAATAAGACTTTCATATTGGTTTAAATTCCAAGTAACCCATGCACTTACCTTATGCAAACTTGTTCATTTCTGCACTTTATATATTTGCTTTGGTTTGTGTTGGCATCAATCACCAAAAAGGGAGAGATTGAAAGGGAAATAGGGTTAACCTTTTCCCACAATTAATTTTGGTGGTTCAATGCCCAACACAAATATGAACTAACTAGTTTGCTCTAGAATATATGTTCTACAGGTGCATAAAGGTTCAACATAAACCAATAAATATTCAAGATAGGGTTCAAATACAAAGGTGCAATGAAACCGAGTGTGTCCGGTGCACCAGGACCGTACAATGATGAACTCGCCACTCTCGGGTTTCTCCAGGCGCGCTCCGCTATAATTCACCAGACTGTCCGATGTGCCACTGGACTATCCAGTGCACCAGCGAAGCAATGGCTATCCAGCGCAACGGTCGACCTTGCAAACGCTACAGTGCGCTACAGAGCAGAAGTCAGAGGCGCACCAGACAGTGAATAGGACCTGTCCGGTGCGGCACCGGACTATCCGGTGCGGCACCGGACTGTCCTGTGCCACTAGAGGACAAAGCCTTCAACGGTCATATGCTCCAGAACCCTAATGGTTGGGTGACGTGGCTGGCGCACCAGACTGTGTCCGGTGGCGCACCGGACTGTCCGGTGCGCCCATCGACAGCAGCCTGCCCCAACGGTTGTTTGGTGGTTGAGGGCTATAAATACCCCCCAACCACCACCACTCCAAGTATCTAAGTTTCCAACACTTCACATTCAATACAAGAGCTAGTGCATTTACTCCAAGACACATTTCCAAAAGATCAAAGCCTCTCTAAGTCTATAATTCATTCTAACTACCTAGTGACTTGAGAGAGAGTTTGTTCGTGTTCTTTGCGCTCTTGTTGCTTGGATCGCTTTCTTTCTTCCTCATTCTTGTTCCCAAGTGTTTTGTAAGCAAGACAAGAGACACCAATTGTGTGGTGGTCCTTGTGGGTCTAAGTGACCCGTGGGAATTAAGGAGAAAGCTCACTCGGTCTAAGTGACCATTTGAGAGAGAGAAAGGGTTGAAAGAGACCCGGTCTTTGTGACCACCTCAACGGGGAATAGGTTCTTTAGAACCGAACCTCGGTAAAACAAATCACCATGTTCACTCGCTTTATTTCTTGATTGATTTGTTTTCCCCCTCTCTCCCGAACTCGGATTTAATTCTATCGCTATCCCCAGCTTGTACTTTGTGTTTTAAGTTGTTAATTTTAGACTACGCCTATTCACCACCTCTAGGCGACTTTCAGGTTTGCGAGCCAATGATGTTCTTGTAGGCCGCTTCCTGCCGTTCCTACCGTTCCATCAAAACCAATCTGCTTCCGTTCGGCGTGGGCCACCGTAGCTGCCCCAAGATCATCCTCGTGCTTATGTTGCCTCCTCATTTATTCCCCAATGCTTATCGTTTTATTGCCTGCAGGAAACAATGAAATACTAATTTAGTAAGCCTCTGTTTGATGCTTATGTTGCCTCCTCATTTATTCCCCAATGCTCATCATTTTATTGCCTACTGGAAACAATGAAATACTAATTTAGTAAGCCTCTGTTTGATGCTTATGTTGCCTCCTCATTTATTCCCCAATGCTTATTGTTTTATTGCCTGCAGGAAACAATGAAATACTAATTTTGTAAGCCGTTTTTTTATTTTGCATCAATCAATATAAATCCTAAAGCATGCACGGATAGTAGATTTTTGCCATTTTTATTTTTCTGATATCAATACAAGATTTCTTTCCACTTCAGGTGTTTTGATAATAATACATGGCTATGTGAGATTTCTATTGCTTGGCATGTCTCAAATTTTTCATGAATTACCAATTCAGGTGTTTTGACTATTGTTCTATGTTTGCCCTGCAAATTTGCACATATATAGTTAATGCATGAAGTGTGTCATCAGATATACCCCATCCAGGTTGTGGTCCATAATTTTTATACTATTCTCTTTTTAGAGATGGCACTCCACATTCATGAAAAAGGTATAGATTGTGGTCCATAAAGTTTATCAGTGTCTACAGTTTATAGATTGCATTGCTACGGTTCCAAACAAACCTTTATTCAATCTATGCAACCTGTACATTGTCAGTTTCAGCAACCTTTAACCAGTTTTCAGTTTGTGTATATTATTCAGATTGCATACTTGACTTTTTTTAGTTTGTACAATTTATTCAGTTTACATACCTCACTATATTCAGTTTAAGCAGATTTCTACATACAACATTTTATTCAGTTAAGAGACTTCACCTTATGCATCATGGCCTTATAGCTTCTTTATACAACAGTTATTTTGAAACTGTTGTTGCTGACCATTTAGTTACTATAGGTTGAGCTTGAGCCAAGAAGCTAAAAAACATTAGGATTAAATAAATCAATTATTTAAAGAGAAACTCTGGATATATATGGACCTTCCAAAGTGTTTTGAAGTCAGTACCAAGGATTAATACATGTTGCATAAGATAGAGCTTCTTGAGAAAATGACTTCAGAAATAGCAAAGCGACAGCTCAATAGGGAAATCACGTCAACTGTTGGCTCAATGATACCTTCATAATCATATGAAGGGGGAGAAAAGACAGATTATCGTGTCACTATGTGAACTGTAATATTACTATCATACATGGTTATTCTGAATTGCTTCCTGTTCTAGAATATTATCCTACATGGTTAGCTAGTGAGAGCACCTAGAGGGGATGAATAGGTGATCCTACAAAAATCAAATACTAATTGCCACAAAACTTAGTTATAAGTGTTAGTATGGCTAAGTAGCTTTGAGGCGAGTTCTTGTGAACAAAACAATCACAGAGAAAGCAACACAAGACATGCGATTTTTATCCCGTGGTTCGGCCTAGTAACACTTGCCTACTTCCATGTTGTGGCGTCCCAATGGACGAGGGTTGCACTCAACCTCTTTCAAGTGATCTGATGATCAACTTGAATACCATGGTTTTTCCTTTAGATGATTGTTCCCGTTTGCGAGGAATCTCCACAAATTGGAGTCTCTCGCCCTTACAACAAAGATCACAATGAAGGCATAGAGTAAGGTTGGGAGAAGCAACACACACAAGACTCAAATACACAGCACACCCACGCACACAAGTGAAGACTCAAGCTCAAATGACAACACAGGGAGTCCTTGACTCGAATAGAGCTCAAATCTCTAACACAACAAAGCGAATGTGCGGGAGCAGAGTCTGGATACCTTAGAATACTTAGTGAATGCTTGGGTGACTGCTCCATGTGCCTAGGGTTCCCTTTTATAGCCCCAAGGCAGCTAGGAGCCGTTCAAGACAAACTTGGAAGGCCATCTTTGCCTTCTGTCGAGTGGCGCACCGGACAGGTCCTGTAGACGGTCCAGTGCGCGATCTCCTTCCAAAATTGGCATATCCGACCGTTGCTCCTCTGGGTTGATTGGCTCACCGGACCCTATCCGGTGCACACTGGACAGTCCGATGCACGAGCCGGCCATTGGAGCAGTCCACGTGTCGCGCGAAGATTGCGCGGCCGACCGTTGGCGCTGGTGACCGTTGGCTCACCGGACAGTCCGGTGCACCATCGGATAGTCCGGTGAATTATAGCCATGTCGCCCCTTTGCTTTTCCCGAGGGCGACGAGTTCGCCGCGGATGATTCATCGGACAGTCTGGTGAATCACCGGACAGTCTGGTGAATCACCAGACAGTCCGGTGAATTATAGCCCTACACCGTCGTCAACTCCCGAGAGTGGCCTTTTCACCGGAGACCAGCCTGGCGCACCAGACACTGTCCAGTGCACCACCGGACAGCCCGGTGTGCTAAGCCGAGCTGGAGTTTGCTACACATAGCCAACTCTTTTTCCAATTCTTTTCTCACTGTTTCTAGCACTTAGACAAAACACATTAGTACTCAAAACAATGTACTAAGTCTAGAAATATACCTTTTTCTTTGATTTGTACTTCTCACTTTATTTGGCACATAAGAACTTAATTAACCGTGTTGGGCACTTAATCACCAAAACATTATTGAAATTGCCCAAGGGCACATTTCCCTTTCAATCTCTCCCTTTTTGGTGATTTATGCCAACACATCCAAAAGCAACTAAAAGAAGTGCAACATCAATGCAATTGAGGACCAAATCATTTTTGCACAAGATTTGACATATTTGGATCATTCTTTGCCACCACTTGGTTTGTTTTTGCAAATCAAATTCATTTTCCTATCTCTAAGTCAAACACACTTGTTTAGGCACAAAGAGAGATAATCCAAGAGTGAAATTGATCAACTGTCAAAAACTCCCCCTTTTCCCATAATAAAAAATTCTCCCTCACAAGAGAATCAAAAGTTCTCCCTCTATTGTTTTCAAAATTCACAAGTGGTAGCTGATCCATTTGCTTTGGCCTTAATTTCTCCCCCTTTGGCAAGAAGCACCAAAACGGGATCATTTTTGGCCCTTTAACCCCATTGCCTCACCAAAAATGTCAATTAAGAGCAAAAAGGCAAATATAGCATAAGAATGAACTTGGAATTAAATACACCAATACCGGAGTGCAGTGGAAGTCTTTGTGTCGTCCAAGTTCACCTTTCCCTTTCAATGCACCTTTTGAGACTACATCAAGTATACTCAAGCACAAAGGTTAATCTCAAAGGGTCAAGTTGTAGCATATCTCCCCCTAAATATGTGCATCACTTGCAAATGGACTAGTGAGGTCCGGGGATCATGTGTACAACTTGAGCACCACAATAATGGATTTAAATGCATAAAGTAACATGATCAAAGGCATAAAACACATGTATGCTATAGATCAATCCAAGTTACGTGAATCTAAGACATTTAGCTCACTACGCAACCTGCAAAACCTTTTCTCATCTAAAGGCTTGGTGAAGATATCGGCTAGATGGTTCTTGGTGTTAATATGATACACCTCGATATCTCCCTTTTGTTGGTGGTCTCTCAGGAAGTGATGCCGGATGTCTATGTGCTTAGTGTGGCTGTGTTCAACAGGATTATCCGCCATACAGATAGCACTCTCATTGTCACATAGGAGTGGGACTTTGCTCAGATTGTAGCCAAAGTCCTGAAGGGTTTGCCTCATCTAAAGTAGTTGCACGCAACACTGTCCTGCGGCAACATACTCGGCCTCTGCGGTGGATAGGGCAACAGATGTTTGTTTCTTTGAACTCTAGGACACCAGGGACCTTCCTAGAAATTGGCACGTCCCTAATGTGCTCTTCCTATTAACCTTACACCCGGCATAATCAGAGTCTGAGTATCCAATTAAGTCAAAGGTAGACCCGTTTGGATACCAGATCCCGAAACAAGGTGTAGAAACTAAATATCTAAGAATTCGCTTAACGGCCACAAGGTGACACTCCTTGGGTCCGGATTGATATCTAGCACACATGCATACAGTTAGCATAATGTCCGGTCTACTAGCACATAAATAAAGCAATGAACCTATCATGGACCGGTATGCCTTTTGCTCAACGGACTTACCTCCTTTGTTGAGGTCAACATGTCCGTCGGTTCCCATAGGTGTCTTCACGGGCTTGGCGTCCTTCATCCCAAACCGCTTTAGAAGATCTTGTGTGTACTTCATTTGGGAGATGAAAGTGCCGTCCTTGAGTTGCTTCACTTGGAACCCAAGGAAGTAAGTCAACTCGCCCATCATCGACATCTCGAACTTTTGTGTCATCACCCTGCTAAACTCCTCACAAGACTTTTGATTAGTAGAACCAAATATTATGTCGTCGACATAAATTTGGCACACGAAGAGATCACCATCACAAGTCTTTGTAAAAAGAGTGGGATCGGCTTTCCCAACCTTGAAAGCATTATCAATTAAGAAGTCTCTAAGGCATTCATACCATGCTCTTGGGGCTTGCTTAAGTCCATAGAGCGCCTTAGAGAGCTTAAACACGTGGTCGGGATACCTGTCATCCTCAAAGCTAGGGGGTTGTTCTACGTATACCTCCTCCTTGATTGGCCCGTTGAGGAAAGCGCTCTTCACATCCATTTGAAACAACCTGAAAGAGTGGTTAGCAGCATAGGCTAATAATATTCAAATAGACTCTAGCCTAGCCACAGGAGCAAAAGTCTCCTCGAAATCCAAACCTATGACTTGGGCATAACCTTTTGCCACAAGTCGAGCCTTATTTCTTGTCACCACCCCGTGCTCATCTTGCTTGTTGCGGAACACCCACTTGGTTCCCACAACATTTTGCTTTGGACGTGGCACTAGGCTCCAAACTTCATTTCTCTTGAAGTTGTTGAGCTCTTCCTGCATGGCCAACACCCAATCCGGATCCTCCAAGGCCTCTTCTACCCTGAAAGGCTCAATAGAAGAGACAAACGAGTAATGCTCACAAAAGTTAGCTAATCTTGAGTGAGTAGTTACTCCCTTATTGATGTCACCCAGAATCTGGTCGACGGGGTGATGTCTTTGGATCGTTGCTCGGACTTGGGTTGGAGGGGCCTGTGGTGCTTCTTCCTCCATCACTTGTTCTTCCTGTGCTCCCCCTTGATCCTGTCCCTCTTCTTGAGGTACCTGTTCACCGTCTTGACTTGGAGGATGCACCATTGTGGAGGAAGATGGCTGATCTTGCTCTTGTTGTTCCTGTGGTCGCACATCACCTATCGCCATTGTGCGCATTGTGGCCGTTGGAACATCATCTTCATCTATGTCATCATGATCAACATGCTCTCTTGGAGAGCCATTAGTCTCATCAAATACAATGTCGCTAGAGACTTCAACCAAACCCGATGATTTGTTGAAGACTCTATACGCCTTTGTATTTGAGTCATACCCTAGTAAAAACCCTTCTACTGTCTTGGGAGCAAATTTAGAATGTCTACCTTTCTTCACCAGAATGTAACATTTGCTCCCAAATACACGAAAGTAAGAAACGTTGGGTTTGTTACCGGTAAGGAGTTCATACGAGGTCTTCTTGAGAAGGCAATGTAGGTAGAGCCGGTTTATGGTGTGGCAAGCTATGTTCACAGCTTCCGACCAAAACCGCTCGGGCGTCTTGAACTCTCTAAGCATCATTCTTGCCATGTCGATAAGCGTCCTGTTCTTCCTCTCTACTATACCGTTTTGTTGTGGTGTGTAGGGAGCAGAGAACTCGTGCTTGATGCCTTCCTCCTCAATATAATCCTTCACTTGCAGATTCTTGAACTCAGACCCATTGTCGCTTCTTATCTTTTTCACCTTGAGCTCATATTCATTTTGAGCCCTCCTTAAAAAGTGCTTTAGGGTCTCTTGGGTTTCTGATTTGTCCTACAAAAAGAACACCCAAGTGAAGCGGGAAAATCATCAACAATAACAAGACCATACTTACTTCCCCCGATGCTAAGGTAGGCAATGGGTCCAAAAAGATCCATGTGAAGAAGTTCCAGTGGTCTTGATGTTGTCATCACATTCTTGATGTGATGAGTGCTTCCCACCTGTTTTCCTGCCTGACATGCTGCACAAGGTCTGTCTTTCTCAAAACAGATATCGGTTAGTCCTAACACATGCTCTCCCTTTAGAAGTTTATGAAGGTTCTTCATCCCAACATGTGCTAGACGGCGATGTCAGAGCTAGCCCATACTAGTCTTAGCCATTAAGCATGCATCTAGATCGGCATTCTCTTTCGAAAAATCAACTAAATAGAGCTTGCCATCTAATACACCCTTAAATGCTAATGAACCATCACTCCTTCTAAAGACAGATACATCAATATTTGTAATCAAACAATTGTAGCCCATGTGGCACAATTGACTTACAGACAGGAGGTTGTATCCTAATGACTCTACTAAAAATACATTTGAAATAGAGTGCTCGCTTGTGATGGCTATTTTCCCAAACCTTTGACCTTGCCTTGATTCCCATCTCCAAAGATAATTGTATCTTGGGAATCCTTGTTCTTGACGTAGGAGGTGAACATCTTCTTCTCCCCCGTCATGTGGTTTGTGCATCCACTGTCGATAATCCAGCTTGAGCCCCCGGATGCATAAACCTGAGCTTGGGTTTTAGGTACCCAACTCTTGTTGGGTCCTACAAGGTTAGTCACAATAGTTTTTGGAACCCATATGCAAGACAAGAGACACCAATTGTGTGGTGGTCCTTGTGGGGTCTAAGTGACCCGTGAGAATTAAGGAGAAAGCTCACTCGGTCTAAGTGACCATTTGAGAGAGAGAAAGGGTTGAAAGAGACCCGGTCTTTATGACCACCTCAATGGGGAATAGGTTCTTTAGATCCGAACCTCGGTAAAACAAATCACCATGTTCACTCGCTTTATTTCTTGATTGATTTGTTTTCCCCCTCTCTCCCGAACTCGGATTTAATTCTATCGCTATCCCCAGCTTGTACTTTGTGTTTTAAGTTGTTAATTTTAGACTACGCCTATTCACCTCCTCTAGGCGACTTTCAGGTTTGCGGGCCAATGATGTTCTTGTAGGCCGCTTCCTGCCGTTCCTACCGTTCCATCAAAACCAATCTGCTTCCATTCGGCGTGGGCCACCGTAGCTGCCCCAAGATCATCCTCGTGCTTATGTTGCCTCCTCATTTATTCCCCAATGCTTATCGTTTTATTGCCTGCAGGAAACAATGAAATACTAATTTAGTAAGCCTCTGTTTGATGCTTATGTTGCCTCCTCATTTATTCCCCAATGCTCATCATTTTATTGCCTACTGGAAACAATGAAATACTAATTTAGTAAGCCTCTGTTTGATGCTTATGTTGCCTCCTCATTTATTCCCCAATGCTTATTGTTTTATTGCCTGCAGGAAACAATGAAATACTAATTTTGTAAGCTGTTTTTTTATTTTGCATCAATCAATATAAATCCTAAAGCATGCACGAATAGTAGATTTTTGCCATTTTTATTTTTCTGATATCAATACAAGATTTCTTTCCACTTGCATTTTTCTTCAGTTGAAAGTATGATTCTATATTCTTTGCACAGATTGCTTGCACTGCCCAATCTGCTCCTGCCTAGGCTTGTTTACTATAAGAGCAGTCGACTTCGCACATATCCATTAAAACAGTGTTGTAATGTGAATCTAGCAGATCTTTTAGTTCTATATTAAACTTTTTACTTCACTATTGGAATTTACTGCTACCGGGCTCTCTATAATGATTTTCCTCTACATTATCTTGTCTTACTATTGATTACATTATGTCAATCTGACTAGGCCCTTCGCCCACTGATTAATAATACCTGGCTATGTGAGATTTCTATTGCTTGGCATGTCTCAAATTTTTCATGAATTACCAATTCAGGTGTTTTGACTATTGTTCTATGTTTGCCCTGCAAATTTGCACATATATAGTTAATGCATGAAGTGTGTCATCAGATATACCCCATCCAGGTTGTGGTCCATAATTTTTATACTATTCTCTTTTTAGAGATGGCACTCCACATTCATGAAAAAGGTATAGATTGTGGTCCATAAAGTTTATCAGTGTCTACAGTTTATAGATTGCATTGCTACGGTTCCAAACAAACCTTTATTCAATCTATGCAACCTGTACATTGTCAGTTTCAACAACCTTTAACCAGTTTTCAGTTTGTGTATATTATTCAGATTGCATACTTGACTTTTTTTAGTTTGTACAATTTATTCAGTTTACATACCTCACTATATTCAGTTTAAGCAGATTTCTACATACAACATTTTATTCAGTTAAGAGACTTCACCTTATGCATCATGGCCTTATATCTTCTTTATACAACAGTTATTTTGAAACTGTTGTTGCTGACCATTTAGTTACTATAGGTTGAGCTTGAGCCAAGAAGCTAAAAAACATTAGGATTAAATAAATCAATTATTTAAAGAGAAACTCTGGATATATATGGACCTTCCAAAGTGTTTTGAAGTCAGTACCAAGGATTAATACATGTTGCATAAGATAGAGCTTCTTGAGAAAATGACTTCAGAAATAGCAAAGCGACAGCTCAATAGGGAAATCACGTCAACTATTGGCTCAATGATACCTTCATAATCATATGAAGGGGGAGAAAAGACAGATTATCGTGTCACTATGTGAACTGTAATATTATTATCATACATGGTTATTCTGAATTGCTTCCTATTCTAGAATATTATTATCCTACATGGTTAGCTAGTGAGAGCACCTAGAGGGGGTGAATAGGTGATCCTGCAAAAATCAAATACTAATTGCCACAAAACTTAGTTATAAGTGTTAGTATGGCTAAGTAGCTTTGAGGCGAGTTCTTGTGAACAAAACAATCACAAAGAAAGCAACACAAGACATGCGATTTTTATCCCGTGGTTCGGCCAAGTAACACTTGCCTACTTCCACGTTGTGGCGTCCCAATGGACGAGGGTTGCACTCAACCTCTTTCAAATGATCTGATGATCAACTTGAATACCACGGTTTTTCCTTTAGATGATTGTTCCTGTTTGCGAGGAATCTCCACAAATTGGAGTCTCTCGCCCTTACAACAAAGATCACAATGAAGGCATAGAGTAAGGTTGGGAGAAGCAACACACACAAGACTCGAATACACAGCACACCCACGCACACAAGTGAAGACTCAAGCTCAAATGACAACACAGGGAGTCCTTGACTCGAATAGAGATCAAATCTCTAACACAACAAAGCGAATGTGCGGGAGCAGAGTCTGGATACCTTAGAATACTTAGTGAATGCTTGGGTGACTGCTCCATGTGCCTAGGGGTCCCTTTTATAGCCCCAAGGCAGCTAGGAGCCGTTCAAGACAAACTTGGAAGGCCATCTTTGCCTTCTGTCGAGTGGCGCACCGGACAGGTCCTGTAGACGGTCCAGTGCGCGATCTCCTTCCAAAATTGGCATATCCGACCGTTGCTCCTCTGGGTTGATTGGCTCACCGGACCCTGTCCGGTGCACACTGGACAGTCCGATGCACGAGCTGACCATTGGAGCAGTCCACATGTCGCGCGAAGATTGCGCGGCCGACCGTTGGCGCTGGTGACCGGGTGCTCACCGGACAGTCCGGTGCACCATCGGATAGTCCGGTGAATTATAGCCATGTCGCCCCTTTGCTTTTCCCGAGGGCGACGAGTTCGCCGCGGATGATTCATCGGACAGTCTGGTGAATCACCGGACAGTCTGGTGAATCACCAGACAGTCCGGTGAATTATAGCCCTACACCGTCGTCAACTCCCGAGAGTGGCCTTTTCACCGGAGACCAGCCTGGCGCACCAGACACTGTCCGGTGCACCACCGGACAGCCCAGTGTGCTAAGCCGAGCTGGAGTTTGCTACACATAGCCAACTCTTTTTCCAATTCTTTTCTCACTGTTTCTAGCACTTAGACAAAACACATTAGTACTCAAAACAATGTACTAAGTCTAGAAACGTACCTTTTTCTTTGATTTGTACTTCTCACTTTATTTGGCACATAAGAACTTAATTAACCGTGTTGGGCACTTAATCACCAAAACATTATTGAAATTGCCCAAGGGCACATTTCCCTTTCAATCTCTCCCTTTTTGGTGATTTATGCCAACACATCCAAAAGCAACTAAAAGAAGTGCAACATCAATGCAATTGAGGACCAAATCATTTTTGCACAAGATTTGACATATTTGGATCATTCTTTGCCACCACTTGGTTTGTTTTTGCAAATCAAATTCATTTTCCTATCTCTAAGTCAAACACACTTGTTTGGGCACAAAGAGAGATAATCCAAGAGTGAAATTGATCAACTGTCAAAAACTCCCCCTTTTTCCCATAATAAAAAATTCTCCCCCACAAGAGAATCAAAAGTTCTCCCTCTATTGTTTTCAAAATTCACAAGTGGTAGCTGATCCATTTGCTTTGGCCTTAATTTCTCCCCCTTTGGCATGAAGCACCAAAACGGGATCATTTTTGGCCCTTTAACCCCATTGCCTCACCAAAAATGTCAATTAAGAGCAAAAAGGCAAATAGAGCATAAGAATGAACTTGGAATTAAATACACCAATACCGGAGTGCAGTGGAAGTCTTTGTGTCGTCCAAGTTCACCTTTCCCTTTCAATGCACCTTTTGAGACTACATCAAGTATACTCAAGCACAAAGGTTAATCTCAAAGGGTCAAGTTGTAGCATATCTCCCCCTAAATATGTGCATCACTTGCAAATGGACTAGTGAGGTCCGGGGATCATGTGTACAACTTGAGCACCACAATAATGGATTTAAATGCATAAAGTAACATGATCAAAGGCATAAAACACATGTATGCTATAGATCAATCCAAGTTACGTGAATCTAAGACATTTAGCTCACTACGCAACCTGCAAAACCTTTTCTCATCTAAAGGCTTGGTGAAGATATCGGCTAGATGGTTCTCGGTGTTAATATGATACACCTCGATATCTCCCTTTTGTTGGTGGTCTCTTAGGAAGTGATGCCGGATGTCTATGTGCTTAGTGTGGCTGTGTTCAACAAGATTATCCGCCATACGGATAGCACTCTCATTGTCACATAGGAGTGGGACTTTGCTCAGATTGTAGCCAAAGTCCTGAAGGGTTTGCCTCATCTAAAGTAGTTGCACGCAACACTGTCCTGTGGCAACATACTCGGCCTCAGCGGTGGATAGGGCAACAAATGTTTGTTTCTTTGAACTCCAGGACACCAGGGACCTTCCTAGAAATTGGCACGTCCCTAATGTGCTCTTCCTATTAACCTTACACCCGGCATAATCAGAGTCTGAGTATCCAATTAAGTCAAAGGTAGACCCGTTTGGATACCAGATCCCGAAACAAGGTGTAGAAACTAAATATCTAAGAATTTGCTTAACGGCCACAAGGTGACACTCCTTGGGGCCGGATTGATATCTAGCACACATGCATACAGTTAGCATAATGTCCGGTCTACTAGCACATAAATAAAGCAATGAACCTATTATGGACCGGTATGCCTTTTGCTCAACGGACTTACCTCCTTTGTTGAGGTCAACATGCCCGTCGGTTCCCATAGGTGTCTTCGCGGGCTTGGCGTCCTTCATCCCAAACCGCTTTAGAAGATCTTGTGTGTACTTCATTTGGGAGATGAAAGTGCCGTCCTTGAGTTGCTTCACTTGGAACCCAAGGAAGTAAGTCAACTCGCCCATCATCGACATCTCGAACTTTTGTGTCATCACCCTGCTAAACTCCTCACAAGACTTTTGATTAGTAGAACCAAATATTATGTCGTCGACATAAATTTGGCACACGAAGAGATCACCATCACAAGTCTTTGTAAAAAGAGTGGGATCGGCTTTCCCAACCTTGAAAGCATTATCAATTAAGAAGTCTCTAAGGCATTCATACCATGCTCTTGGGGCTTGCTTAAGTCCATAGAGCGCCTTAGAGAGCTTAAACACGTGGTCGGGATACCTGTCATCCTCAAAGCTAGGGGGTTGTTCTACGTATACCTCCTCCTTGATTGGCCCGTTGAGGAAAGCGCTCTTCACATCCATTTGAAACACACCTGAAAGAGTGGTTAGCAGCATAGGCTAATAATATTCAAATAGACTCTAGCCTAGCCACAGGAGCAAAAGTCTCCTCGAAATCCAAACCTGCGACTTGGGCATAACCTTTTGCCACAAGTCGAGCCTTATTTCTTGTCACCACCCCGTGCTCATCTTGCTTGTTGCGGAACACCCACTTGGTTCCCACAACATTTTGCTTTGGACGTGGCACTAGGCTCCAAACTTCATTTCTCTTGAAGTTGCTGAGCTCTTCCTGCATGGCCAACACCCAATCCGGATCCTCCAAGGCCTCTTCTACCCTGAAAGGCTCAATAGAAGAGACAAACGAGTAATGCTCACAAAAGTTAGCTAATCTTGAGTGAGTAGTTACTCCCTTGCTGATGTCACCCAGAATCTGGTCGATGGGGTGATGTCTTTGGATCGTTTCTCGGACTTGGGTTGGAGGGGCCTGTGGTGCTTCTTCCTCCATCACTTGTTCTTCCTGTGCTCCCCCTTGATCCTGTCCCTCTTCTTGAGGTACCTGTTCACCGTCTTGACTTGGAAGATGCACCATTGTGGAGGAAGATGGCTGATCTTGCTCTTGTTGTTCCTGTGGTCGCACATCACCTATCGCCATTATGCACATTGTGGCCGTTGGAACATCATCTTCATCTATGTCATCATGATCAACATGCTCTCTTGGAGAGCCATTAGTCTCATCAAATACAATGTCGCTAGAGACTTCAACCAAACCCGATGATTTGTTGAAGACTCTATACGCCTTTGTATTTGAGTCATACCCTAGTAAAAACCCTTCTACTGTCTTGGAGCAAATTTAGAATGTCTACCTTTCTTCACCAGAATGTAACATTTGCTCCCAAATACACGAAAGTAAGAAACGTTGGGTTTGTTACCGGTAAGGAGTTCATACAAGGTCTTCTTGAGAAGGCAATGTAGGTAGAGCCGGTTTATGGTGTGGCAAGCTGTGTTCACAGCTTCCGACCAAAATCGCTCGGGCGTCTTGAACTCTCTAAGCATCATTCTTGCCATGTCGATAAGCGTCCTGTTCTTCCTCTCTACTATACCGTTTTGTTGTGGTGTGTAGGGAGCAGAGAACTCGTGCTTGATGCCTTCCTCCTCAATATACTCCTTCACTTGCAGATTCTTGAACTCGGACCCATTGTCGCTTCTTATCTTTTTCACCTTGAGCTCATATTCATTTTGAGCCCTCCTTAAAAAGTGCTTTAGGGTCTCTTGGGTTTCTGATTTGTCCTACAAAAAGAACACCCAAGTGAAGCGGGAAAATCATCAACAATAACAAGACCATACTTACTTCCCCCGATGCTAAGGTAGGCAATGGGTCCAAAAAGATCCATGTGAAGAAGTTCCAGTGGTCTTGATGTTGTCATCACATTCTTGATGTGATGAGTGCTTCCCACCTGTTTTCCTGCCTGACATGCTGCACAAGGTCTGTCTTTCTCAAAACAGATATCGGTTAGTCCTAACACATGCTCTCCCTTTAGAAGTTTATGAAGGTTCTTCATCCCAACATGTGCTAGACGGCGATGCCAGAGCCAGCCCATACTAGTCTTAGCCATTAAGCATGCATCTAGATCGGCATTCTCTTTCGAAAAATCAACTAAATAGAGCTTGCCATCTAATACACCCTTAAATGCTAATGAACCATCACTCCTTCTAAAGACAGATACATCAATATTTGTAATCAAACAATTGTAGTCCATGTGGCACAATTGACTTACAGACAGGAGGTTGTATCCTAATGACTCTACTAAAAATACATTTGAAATAGAGTGCTCGCTTGTGATGGCTATTTTCCCAAACCTTTGACCTTGCCTTGATTCCCATCTCCAAAGATAATCGTATCTTGGGAATCCTTGTTCTTGACGTAGGAGGTGAACATCTTCTTCTCCCCCGTCATGTGGTTTGTGCATCCACTGTCGATAATCCAGCTTGAGCCCCCGGATGCATAAACCTGAGCTTGGGTTTTAGGTACCCAACTCTTGTTGGGTCCTACAAGGTTAGTCACAATAGTTTTTGGAACCCATATGCAAGTTTTGTCTTCCTTGCATTTGGATCCCAATTTCCTAGCCACTACTTTTGCATTCTTACATGAAAGAACAAAAGAAGTGTTGCAAGCATGGAAAAAAGTAGTAGATTCATTGCACATTTTCCTAGGCACATGATGCACAACATAATTTCTCCTAGGCCTACTTCTACCATGAACAAAAGTAGAACTAGAGGCAAACATAGCATGTGAATTAGAAGCATCATGATCATAACTCCTATTATAATGAGCACGATTAGCAATCTTCCTATCATAAATAAAAGCATGGTTTCTTTGAGGATTATTAACCATAGGAGCCTTCCCTTTCTCCTTGTTGGGAATGGGAGCCCTTTGGCTTGTTAAGTTCTTGGCTTCCTTTCGAAAACCAAGCCCATCCTTAATTGAGGGGTGTCTACCAATGGTGTAGGCATCCCTAGCAAATTCTAATTTATCAAAATTAATTTTGCAAGTCTTAAGTTGAGCATTAAGACTTGCCACCTCGTCATTTAATTTGGTAATAGAAATAAGGTGTTCATCACAAGCATCAACATCAAAATCCTTACATCTATTACATATAACAACATGCTCTACACATGAACTAGTATTGTTGACTTCTTCTAGCTTAGCTTTTAGTTCATCATTTAAGCTTTTTAAACTAGAGACCGATTCATGGCAAACAGACAATTCAGAGGATAACATTTCATTTCTCTTAATTTCTAAGGCAAGGGATTTTTGTACACTAACAAATTTGCCATGTTCCTCATATAAAATATCCTCTTGTTTTTCCAAAAATCTATCCTTTTCATTTAAAGCATCAATTAATTCATTATTTTTTTCTATTTTAGCTCTATCTAAACCTTTAAATAAACTAGAGTAATCTACTTCATCATCAGAAGAATCATCATCGCTAGAAGTAGTGTACTTAGGGGTATCTCAAACATGTACCTTCTTTTCCTTGGCCATAAGACATGTACGGCGTTCGTTGTGGAAGAGAGAAGACTTGTTGAAGGCCGAGGCAGCGAGTCCTTCGTCGTCGGATTCGGAAGAGGAGCAGTCTGAGTCCCATTCCTTTCCAAGGTGCGCCTCGCCCTTTGCCTTCCTATAGCTCTTCTTTTTCTCCTTCTTCCCGCTCTTTTCGTGTCCCTGGTCACTATCATTATCGGGACAATTTGCAATAAAGTGACCAGTCTTACCGCATTTGAAGCAGGAGCGCTTTCCCTTTCTTTTGTTCTTGTTGGGGTACTCCTTGCGTCCTTTAAGTGTGGTCTTGAAGCGCTTGATGATAAGTGCCATCTCATCTTCATTGAGGCCGGCAGCCTCCACTTGAGCTACTTTGCTTGGTAGTGCCTCCTTGCTGCTAGTTGCCTTGAGCACAATGGGCTGCGGCTCGTAGATGGGCAGAGGGCCGTTTAAGGCGTCATCTACATACCTTGCCTCCTTAACCATCATGCGTCCGCTTACAAATTTTCCGAGTATCTCCTCGGGCGTCATCTTTGTATACCTAGGATTTTCACGGATAAGGTTCACAAGATGGGGGGTCAATAACTGTAAAGGACCTAAGCATGAGTCAGACGACGTCGTGATCCGTCCATCTTGTGCTTCCATAGCTTCTAATCTTGTTGACCAGGGTCTTGAGCCTGTTGTAGGTTTGTGTTGGCTCTTCACCCCCTATCATGGCGAATCTCCCTAGCTCGCCTTCCACCAACTCCATTTTGATGATCATGGTGGCGTCGTTTCCCTCATGAGATATCTTGAGGGTGTCCTAGATCTGCTTTGCATTGTCCAAGCCGCTAACCTTGTTGTATTCATCCCTGCACAGAGATGCTAGCAAAATAATAGTGGCTTGGGCATTTTTATGAATTTGTTCATTAATAAACACGACATTGTCAATACTATCAAAGTGCATTCCATTTTCAACAATCTCCCAGATACTAGGATGGAGAGAAAATAAATGACTATGCATTTTATGACTCCAGAAAGAATAGTCTTCTCCATCAAAGTGGGGAGGTTTTCCAAGAGGAATTGATAGCAAATGAGCATTAGAATTGTACAGAATACGAGAATAATCAAATGAATAGTTTTGATTAATCGGTTTCCTCTTTGACGAGGAGTCATCATCATCTTCGTGTGGTGAAGAAGACGAGGCATCACTGTCGTAGTAGATGATCTTCTTGATGCGCCTCTTCTTCCTGTCTCTTTTCTTATGACTCGAGCCTGAGTCGGTTGGCTTGTTGTCTCTAGACTCATTGAGGAAGGACTCCTTTTCCTTGTCATTGACCACCATCCCCTTTCCCTTAGGATCCATCTCTTCGGACGGTTAGTCCCTTAGATGAAGAGTATGGCTTTGATACCAATTGAGAGCACCTAGAGGGGGGTGAATAGGTGATCCTACAAAAATCAAATACTAATTGCCACAAAACTTAGTTATAAGTGTTAGTATGGCTAAGTAGCTTTGAGGCAAGTTCTTGTGAACAAAATAATCACAGATAAAGCAACACAAGACACACAATTTTTATCCCATGGTTCGGCCAAGTAACACTTGCCTACTTCCACGTTGTGGCGTCCCTATGGACGAGGGTTGCACTCAACCCCTTTCAAGTGATCCGATGATCAACTTGAATACCACGGTTTTTCCTTTAGATGATTGTTCCCATTTGTGAGGAATCTCCACAAATTGGAGTCTCTCGCCCTTACAACAAAGATCACAATGAAGGCACAAAGTAAGGTTGGGAGAAGCAACACCCACAAGACTCGAATACGCAGCACACCCACACACACAAGTGAAGACTCAAGCTCAAATGACAACACAGGGAGTCCTTGACTCGAATAGAGCTCAAATCTCTAACACAACAAAGCGAATGCGTGGGAGCAGAGTTTGGATGCCTTAGAATACTTAGTGAATGCTTGGGTGTGTCACACCCGGGTTTTAGGGGCACCAAGACCCGGGCGCGAACATAATCACCAGGTGTGCCGGGACCAAGTCTCACACATATGATGATTCATGGCACAGGATCGAATGTCACATTTTTACTACATAGCAGGAGTTCTGTACAAAATAAATAAATAAATACATTATAAGGAGACAACGGTCCAGCAACCCAAAGTTGACTAGGAGACGACGACCTAGATCTCTCATGAACACATCACAGCATCCTCCATGCGCCTCATCCTGCGGTACCTGTTCTTGACCTGGGGGGTGTGAGACAACAAGAGTGAGCTCACATACGTTCATCGCTCAACAAGTTGTGGGGAATAATGTGCATGAACTCACCAAAGGTGGGAGCTCATATGAAGTCGAAGGCTTACCAAAGAGGATGGTTAGAGCTAAGCATTGCTTTTAAAGTTGGTCAAAATTTTATTAGCAATTACTAAGTATAAGTAATACCAACCAAATTAAGTAGTAGAACAAAAGTAATAACAACACCTGCGATGCAATGCATATGACAAATTGAATTTAGTTCCATAAATTAATCATGTGAGGGTCCGAGCTGCTCATGACCGTGAGCACGGCTGATATACCAGTTTTACACTCTACAGAGGTTGCGCATCTTTACCCACAAGTCATGTTACCCATCTGCCAAGGGATCGCGACTTCCCATACACCTCTACCGAGGAGGCGAGGCAGGGTAACACTATGAGGCCTTTACAAAGTTCCACTAGCTTCAGAAAACCCACTACAGTTTATAGGAAGCTCCAATGCAGGGATCCCTCGCCTGACCGCCATCGCAGCAAAATCAAACCAAGGACCTCCCTACACTGACCACTCCCCTACTGCCCTTGCCCCTTTCGGGTAAGGTAGTCATCCACTAGCTTTCCTAATTAATCAGCCAAGGGGTCCCATTCCTCCCTTGTGGTAGCACTGTTTTCCCGGGTGGTCGCTCCATGTTCCAATTAATATAATGATCTTATCATGAACAGTAATAATAAACAGATAATAAAAGTGTGATCATGAATAATGTATCTTCATACCCAAAACCACATAAAGCACTAGCAAGTACTACCCAAAAAGTTCAGTGGTAAACAAGGTATAAAGATAGACAAACTAGGGTAACCTATTGGGTCCCATCAAAATTAACCTATGTAGATCATTATGATTAATTAGAACATGAGTGGGTAAAAAGAAGTGATCAAGGGCACAACTTGCCTAAGACTTGAGATTCCAGGTACCAGGATTATCTTCAGGTGACACGTAACCTCGCTGCTAGTCGTAGCAATACAGACAAACATGGTATAGGCAAAATTAACATCACACCAAACATAAGAATAAACTGTGTAACAATAATCTACGCGTCGCTACGAGATCGTGGGATCGAGAACCGCTAAATTCGGAGTTACGGTTATGAAGTTATGGTTTTCCAAAGATCCACGCAGTTAAGTATATAATAGACTAAGTGCAACATTTTAACCTATATCTCATGACAAAACAAAGTTACCAAATGATGATAAATATTATTGTGAGACTAATGCAACTAGAATGGATCAAAACGGAGTTACGGTTCTCAAGTTACGATTTTCCGAAGTTATTAAATACTCAATATAGAATAAATCAAGTGGATAATTTTTATCTAGGTTTCATGACTAACCAGGTTTACTAGATGATAAACAATATTGAAACAAAAATTAATACCACTGGAATGGATCAATTTGGTGTTAAAATGAATTAAATACGAATTAAACAAGTTTCTGAATTTATTTCTAAACTAAAAATCATTTTCTGAATTGTTTTACCCCTTTTATTCTCTCATTGGACTGGGACCACTATTTTAACAAAGCCCAGGGGTGATTTTGTATAAACTAGGGACCTGCTTGCGATTAGTTTCAACAGAAAAGGATGGCGGGTTAGTTTTATAAAAGTGGAAGGGCGCTTTTGCAAAAACACTACGGCGAAGGGGTTTGGTTCAATAAGGACCGTCCGATCAAACCACAGCGGCCCGAATTAGATTATCATAATACCCGAAGCAGTATCCAATGCCAGTGGTCGGATCCCGATCCAACGGTCCACTTTTAATGAGTCGCGCGATGCCCCCCCGATCGCCCGATGGGAGATCAACGTCCCAGATCGCGATCGGGCAAAGCAGTATCCTCCAACTAATCTTAGCCACACGTGCACGATCGGACGGTGCACCAACATGTCCCCCACACGACTGGCCAGGACGGCGACGCCACCACACCCGCTCGACGGAGCATCACCGGCGAGCATGGCCGAACGGCACCCAAGCACCCAAATCACCCGCAAAAACAGCTACACGATGCGGACGCTCTAATGAACAGCACAAGCGCTTCATACCGGGATTTGAGGCTCGAACGAAATCTGCCCACGGCAATGCGTGGTCCGCTGCGGTCTTCGTGGCTCCAGTGAGAAATTGATCACCCCGAGCCCACCAATCGCGCCGTCGAGAGCACCACATGCTCCAGCGTTCTTCAATTACGCACTCCGACCACCATATGCGATCCGAACAACCGCGCAGCTAGGTTAAATCCATGGCGGCTGCACGAGCACCCAAACCCCCTGGCATTTGGTGAGTCACCCATCGGCCTGGTTATGGCCTTGATTTGATGGAGGAAGGGGAGTGGTAGGGCTCCATTTATATGCGCGTGACAAGGGAATCCTCGGCCAACAACCCCGCGCGGTTTCTGCGGGCACTGTTGCCGGCAGCAAGTCCAAGCGGAGGAGGAGGACGACAGACGAAGCGGACCCACATGTAAGCACCACACAAGAAAAAGAAAAGGAAAGAGCATAGAGTGGGCTGGCATTCAGGAATTTGGCCTGCGGTTAAGACTGTGGACGGCAGATGGGCTGCGCGGGGGTGTTGGTGGGCCGAGACAAAGGGGTTTTGGCCCAGGCGCAGGTTTCCTTCACTTTTTCCTTTTCAAATTTAAACTTCTATTTGTTTTCAACTATTTTAAATCTAAATGAGTCACTAATTCAAATCTGTTTTGAATTTCAAAGTCCAGTTTATACGCAACAACCAGTATAATCCCAGAATGATGCAAACTTTTATTTTATTTATTTAGATAGGATGCTTCACATTCACTTTTTCCAAAGAAGTCATTATATTGAATGTATATCTAATTAAAAGTATCTCCAATAATTCAATATGCCTTACCCTATTAATTTAGGAAGAAGTTAATATGAATTCTTTTAACAAATGTGACTTTAACTCAAAAGAGAATATTTTATATATTTCCCGAAGGGGATAATAAATTGTAACTCTTTTATTACATATATATATATTAACTCCCATTGCTTTTAAATTATACTATTTATTTTAGAAAGGGTGAATTCCTAAGTTTAATTATCCATTAGGGACCCTTTTATTTTGATTTCTTCTACTAATCCCCAAAACTAGATTTCGGGTGTTACAAATCCTACCCCCCTTAAAAACAATCTCGTCCTCGAGATTTGTAAGAAAAGGGATATAGAAGGATTGGTTTGTAGTTCGTTTTTTTATAATTGGTTCCAAAAAAATGTAGAGTCTCATTTTCTTTTTTTAGTCAATAATGGGTTATTAGTAGAGCATAGGTAACCAGCTACTTATTATGTAGGATATAAGCCGGACAGGCTGAGGTAAGGCAATATTATGGCAAGGACAAGACTTCATCCAAAATGTCTCAGTCTTGATTCATCTCGAGATTCGCCTTGACTATTATATCCTTCCTTGTTGATGTTGATCTTTTCTTCTCCGGTCTTGGTCTCATTGATTCGAGGATAGTGTATATCATCGGAGTTGGGGATATATGGTTAGAATAGTTATGGGTGAGATGGACTACATGATGTAGGTCAAAGGTTTGTTTGCGGTTAGGTGGGTATAGACAGATTATGCAATTCTTCATGACTCTATTGGTTGGATCAGATCTCATGCATGTGGTTGAGTGGGTTTAAGGCACTAGTTTAGTTTTAAGTGCATGAAAGGTATGACCTTATCTTTTGTATCGGCATTAAGTAACTTACTCTAGATTAGATCATAATAGATTAGATAAAATCTAGATTAGGTTGGATATGACTAGATTAGACTAATTAAGATCTAAATAAATTTTTGGATTAGCTCATGGTTGTTATTCTAGAGTGGGATAAATATGCTAATTAGGGCAAGATGAATCCATAAGGATAGGGTAGAATCTTTTGAGGTCAGTTAGATCTATTAGGATAAGATAAAATCTTTTCAAGGTAGGATGAATCTATTAAGGTAAGAGAGAGTCTTTTAAGATAAGATGGATCTATTAAAGTATATTCTAGTGGGGGATATTTTTAGTTGATCTAGTTTATCTTATAAATATATCTAGTTTAAAAGATCCATTTTTAATAGGGAATAGTCTATGTTGTCTATTTTATAAATATTTTTCCTTATGTCTAGGTGTATATGTAGATGCAATTGTGGACATTACTCCACAACCTATCACACTCAAGCAAAAATCCAAATCAGACAAGTATTATAAGAACAAACATTCAAGCATACAAAATATTAAAAAAATAGTTTTTATTTTGTTCCTAAGAGTAGGTCTCCTAGTCCTAAAGATCACTTTAGGCACAAGATTTCAAAGTGTGAAATCCACATTTGTCTTTAGAAGGAAAAGGTAAGAATAATCAGAGTAAAGCGGAAATAGATGAGAAAAGATTAAGAAACATTTAGAAAGAATCAGAGTAGCAAAGGTAAGTAAGTATGGGTTGTTCAGTTCTATCTAGGTTTCGTCCTACAGTCAACATTCCTCTGATACCACTTCTATCACACCCGGGTTTTAGGGGCACCAAGAACCGGGCACGAATATAATCACCAGGTGTGTCGGGACCAAGTCTCACACATATGATGATTCATGGCATAGGATCGAATGTCACAATTTTACTACATAGCAGGAGTTCTGTACAAAATAAATAGATAATTACATTATAAGGAGACAACGGTCCAGCAACCCAAAGTTGACTGGGAGACGACGGTCTAGATCTCTCACGAACACATCACAGCATCCTGCATGCGCCTCATCCTGCGGTACCTGTTCTTGACCTGGGGAGGTGTGAGACAGCAAGAGTGAGCTCACATACGTTCATCGCTCAACAAGTTGTGGGGAATAATGTGCATGAACTCACCAAAGGTGGGAGCTCATATGAAGTGTAAGGCTTACCAAAGAGGATGGTTAGAGCTGAGCATTGCTTTTAAAGTTGGTCAAAATTTTATTAGCAATTACTAAGTATAAGTAATACCAACCCAATTAAGTAGTAGAACAAAAGTAATAACAACACCTGCGATGCAATGCATATGACAAATTGAATTTAGTTCCATAAATTAATCATGTGAGGGTCCGAGCTGCTCATGACCGTGAGCACGGCTGATATACCAGTTTTACACTCTACAGAGGTTGCGCATCTTTACCCACAAGTCATGTTACCCATCTGCCAAGGGATCGCGACTTCCCATACACCTATACCGAGGAGGCGAGGCAGGGTAACACTACGAGGCCTTTACAAAGTTCCACTAGCTTCAGAAAACCCGCTACAGTTTATAGGAAGCTCCAATGCAGGGATCCCTCGCCTGACCGCCATCGCAGCAAAATCAACTCAAAGACCTCCTACACTGACCACTCCCCTACTGCCCTTGCCCCTTTCGGGTAAGGTAGTCATCCACTAGCTTTCCTAATTAATCGGCCAAGGGGTCCCATTCCTCCCTTCTGGTAGCACTGTTTTCCCGGGTGGTCGCTCCATGTTCCAATTAACATAATGATCTTATCATGAATAGTAATAATAAACAGATAATAAAAGTGTGATCATGAATAATGTATCTTCATACCCAAAACCACATAAAGCACTAGCAAGTACTACCCAAAAAGTTCAGTGGTAAACAAGGTATAAAGGTAGACAAACTAGGGTAACCTATTAGGTCCCATCAAAATTAACCTATGCAGATCATTATGATTAATTAGAATATGAGTGGGTAAAAAGAAGTGATCAAGGGCACAACTTGCCTGGGACTTGAGATTCCAGGTACCAGGATTATCTTCAGGTGACACGTAACCTCGCTGCTAGTCGTAGCAATACAGACAAACATGGTATAGGCAAAATTAACATCACACCAAATATAAGAATAAACTTCATAACAATAATCTATGCGTCGCTACGACATCGTGGGATCGAGAACCGCTAAATTCGGAGTTACGGTTATGAAGTTATGGTTTTCCGAAGATCCATGCGATTAAGTATATAATAGACTAAGTGCAACATTTTAACCTATATCTCATGACAAAACAAAGTTACCATATGATGATAAATATTATTGTGAGACTAATGCAACTAGAATGGATCAAAACGGAGTTACGGTTCTCAAGTTATGATTTTCCGAAGTTATTAAATACTCAATATAGAATAAATCAAGTGGATAATTTTTATCTAGGTTTCATGACTAACCAGGTTTACTAGATGATAAATAATATTGAAACAAAATTAATACCACTGGAATGGATCAATTTGGTGTTAAAATGAATTAAATATGATTTAAACAAGTTTCTGAATTTATTTCTAAACTAAAAATCATTTTCTGAGTTGTTTACCCCTTTTATTCTCTGATTAGACTAGGAACACTATTTTAACAAAGCCTAGGGGCGATTTTGGATAAACCAGGGACCTGCTTGCGATTAGTTTCAATAGAAAAGGATGGCGGTTAGTTTTATAAAAGTGGAAGGGCGCTTTTGCAAAAACACTACAGCGAAGGGGTATGGTTCAATAAGGATCGTCCGATCAAACCACAGCGGCTCGGATTAGATTATCATAATACCCGTAGCGGTATCCAATGCCAGTGGTCGGATCCCGATCCAACGGTCCACTTTTAATGAGTCGCGCGATGCCCCCCGACCGCCCGATGGGAGATCAACGTCCCAGATCACGATCGGGCGAAGCGGTATCCTCCAACTAATCTTAGCCACACGTGCACGATCGGACGGTGAACCAACATCTCCCCCACACGACTGGCCAGGACGGCGACGCCGCCACACCCGCCCGACGGAGCATCACCGGCGAGCATGGCCGAACGGCACCCAAGCACCCAAATCACCCGCAAAAACAGCTACACGATGTGGACGCCCTAATGAACAGCACAAGCACTTCATACCGGGATTTGAGGCTCGAACGAAATTTGCCCACGGCAATGCGTGGTCCGCCGCGGTCTTCGTGGCTCCGGTGAGAAATTGATCACCCTGAGCCCACCAATCGCGCCCGTCGAGAGCACCACATGCTCCAGCGTTCTTCAATTACGCACTCCGACCACCATACGCGATCCGAACAACCGCGCAGCCAGGTTAAATCCATGGCGGGCGCACGAGCACCCAAACCTCCTGGCGTTCGGCGAGTCACCCATCGACCTGGTTATGGCCTTGATTTGATGGAGGAAGGGGAGTGGTAGGGCTCCATTTATATGCGCGTGACAAGGGAATCCTCGGCCAACAACCCCGCACAGTTTCTGCGGGCACTGTTGCTGGCAGCAAGTCCGAGCGGAGGAGGAGAACGACAGACAAAGCGGACCCACATGTAAGTGCCACACAAGAAAAAGAAAATGAAAGAGCGTAGAGTGGGCTGGCGTTCAGGAATTTGGCCCGCGGTTAAGACTGTGGACGGCAGATGGGCTGCACGGGGGTGTTGGTGGGCCGAGACAAAGGGGTTTTGGCCCAGGCGCAGGTTTCCTTCACTTTTTCCTTTTCAAATTTAAACTTCTATTTGTTTTCAACTATTTTAAATCTAAATGAGTCACGAATTCAAATCCGTTTTGAATTTCAAAGTCCAGTTTATACGCAACAACCAATATAATCCCAGAATGATGCAAACTTTTATTTTATTTATTTAGATAGGATGCTTCACATTCACTTTTTCCAAAGAAGTCATTATATTGAATGTATATCTAATTAAAAGTATCTCCAATAATTCAATATGCCTTACCCTATTAATTTAGGAAGAAGTTAATATGAATTCTTTTAACAAATGTGAATTTAACTCAAAAGAGAATATTTTATATATTTCCTGAAGGGGATAATAAATTATAACTCTTTTATTACATATATATATTAACTCCCATTGCTTTTAAATTTTACGATTTATTTTAGAAAGGGTGAATTCCTAAGTTTAATTATCCATTAGGGACCCTTTTATTTTGATTTCTTCTACTAATCCCCAAAACCAGATTTCGGGTGTTACATGGTGACTCCTCCATGTGCCTAGGGGTCCCTTTTATATCCCCAAGGCAGCTAGGAGCGGTTGAAGACAAACTTGGAAGGCCATCTTTGTCTTCTGTCCGGACAGGTCCTGTAGATGGTCCGGTGCGCGATCTCCTTCCAAAATTGGCATATCCGACCGTTGCTCCTCTAGGCTGATTGGCTCATCGGACCCTGTCCGGTGCACACCGGACAGTCCGATGCACAAGCCGACCGTTGGAGCAGTCCACGTGTCGCGCGAAGATTGCACGGCCGATCGTTGGCGCTGGCGACCGTTGGCTCACCGGATAGACCTATGCACCACCGGACAGTCCGGTAAATTATAGCCATGTCGCCCCTTTGCTTTTCCTGAGGGTGACGAGTTCACCGCGGATGATTCACTGGACAGTCCGGTGAACCACCGGACAGTCCGATGAATTATAGTTGTACACCGTCGTCAACTCCTGAGAGCGGCCTTTTCACTGGAGAGCAACCTAGCGCACCGGACACTGTCTGGTGCACCACCGGACAGTCTGGTGTGCCAAGCCGAGCTAGAGTTTGCTGCACATAGCCAACTCTTTTTCCAATTCTTTTCTCACTGTTTCTAGCACTTAGACAAAACACATTAGTTCTCAAAACAATGTACTAAGTCTAGAAACGTAACTTTTTCTTTGATTTGCACTTCTCACTTTATTTGGCACATAAGAACTTAATTAACCGTGTTGGACACTTAATCCCCAAAACATTATTGAAATTGCCCAAGGGCACATTTCCCTTTCAGCTAGAATAATAGTGTGGTCCAAGCTTCAATTATTTTGATATGTGAACTGTAATTCTTAATTGCTGCATTCCCTATTGGTCTATAGTAGTGGTCAGTTCTGATATGGTGTGTTCTGGTATTTATATGCAAGTACTTGTTATTCTGATATGGTATGTATATTTCTTATTTTTGTTTTTATCTCTTAATCTGAGAAAATGGCTTTTATCATAATACGTTTAAGAACAAATTAGATCCTTGAGAGTTACTATGGGTTCGACTGTTTCTATCTACTTTGAATTTTTTATTGTCAATAACAGCAACTGAAGAAACATTGCCCTTATGGTCTAAAAATCTCTACTACTCCTTAAGAGCGGAGTGTAGGCGTTCACAATAGAGCGGTTCTGCCTCCGCGCGTCTGTGCCCCTGATCTCGCACCGCGCGTCCGCGCCCCTACGCCACCTCCTCTCCCCCTCATTGCGCCACCAGATCTGGATCCCTGCCCCAGCCCTACCCACCGGAGTCGCCCGTGTGCCAATGGAGGAGGTAGAGTCGTCCTCGGCGGTGGCCCTTTTACTGGTACTGGTGGCACTCGTCGTGGTGTCGTCGATGGCGCGGCTGGTACAGGGTCGGTGGCGCCGGGCCGCGCCGCGAAGGGAGGAGGTTCGTCGCCTCGCACGGATGAGGCGACCGCGACGGCGGTGACCCATCCTTCGTGTGCCTACCTGCTTCTCCACAGCACGGGCTCTCGAAACCCTAGACAGGCAGGCGCTCCCCCCTCCCCCCAAACAGAGCATCGCCGCCAGCTCGCTCTGCTCCCCAACCGCCCCGCCTTCGTCGATGCCGCCACCGACATTGTCGCCCCTCGCGCCAGCTAAGCTTTACAGTCTCACCCTCTCGCGGTTTGCTCCTTCTTTGCGCGATCTAACGGTGACGTCCTTTGGCTGTGACTGAAGGGCTCGCGGGGGTGACGAACTCGGTGCACTCGTACGACGTGGAGACGCGCAGGTGGACGAGGTACAAGCCACTGCCCTCTTTAGATTTCGCTCCCCTCTTCCTGGAACGCAGCCATTTAGCTCAATTTCGACTCCTGCTCTTGCTTTGGAGCTTTACTGGAGGTCAATTTTGTAGGTTCTGTCTCTGCGATAATAGTTTGGTTAGTGCGGTGAACTTTGTATGTATTCTTTTATTCTGATCAGAACTTCATAGAATTGTATGCTTTCCATCCATAATTCAGTGCTTGTTATGTCGCTTGCTTGTTTGGAATGTGTCCCTATGGTAGTGTGGTGACTGCCAGCTTTGCGTAACATTGTTTGTGGTGAAATGGATTATGGATTCACTGAATGATCGGGGTTACATTCTACATTTCTATAGGTTACATCCTGTTGGAGAGCCTCCGTCTCCGAGGGCCGCACATGCTGCAGCTTCAGTGGGCACCATGGTTGTTTTCCAGGTACTAGGGACTTGGGATCTTCAAATTCCATTTCCGTGCCAACTTTTTTTAGTTGTGATTTACAAAATGGTGACGCAGGGTGGAATTGGACCAACAGGGCACTCCACAGAGGATCTCTATGTCCTTGACCTCACAAACGACAAGTTTAAATGGCACAGGTTAGGTTTACTCAAGACGTCCTGTTTCTTTTTACCATGTGCTTTCCTTTTTATCTTGTTTGTCAGTTTGCGATCTGACATTTTCTTTCTCTGGCATTTGTTGCAGGGCTGATGTTCAAGGAGCAGGGCCTGGTCCTTGCTATGGTCACTGCATGGATTTGGCAGCTGAACGGTATTGTCGACGTTTCGACCCCGGGGGTCCCTGGACCGACGAGTAAATTGTCGCTGCGTGTCCCAGCCCAGATGGGTCGGCGCGAGACGGAGACATAAGGGGGGAAAACAGTGAGGGGAAACCCGCAGCCTCGTGTTGTCCGGCGCCCAGGGCGGATGCGCTTGCAATAGGGGGTTACAAGCGTTCGCGAGGGAGAGAGAGAGACAGGGGGCGTTAGGCTGCCCGTTCTCCCACGCGGCCACCTCCTTTGTATGAGACCCTGGACCTTCCTTTTATAGACGTAAGGAGAGGGTCTAGGTGTACAACGGGGGGTGTAGCAGTGTGCTAACGTGTCTAGCAGAGAGGAGCTAGAGCCCTATGTACGTGCCGATGTGGCTGCCGGAGAGGTGTTGGAGCCCTGTTCATGTGGCGTCGTGGCCGTCGGAGGAGCGCTTGAGCCCTGTAGAAGCACAGCTGTCGGGACTGTCGGATCCTTGCTGACGTATCCTTGCTTCCATAGGGGGCTGAGAACCACCGTTGTCATGGAGCATGCGGGGTGCCATCATTACTTGTTTTACCTGGGCGAGCCAGATGGGACGCCGGTCTTGTTCCCCGTAGCCTGGGCTAGCTAGGGGTAGGGTAATGATGGCCTCCCCTTGTGGCGTGGTCGGCCCGAGCGAGGTGGTGACTCCTCCGAGGTTGAGGTTGAGTCCGAGCCCTGGGGTCGGGCGAGGCGGAGATCATCGTCCGAGTTGAGGTCGAGTCTAAGCCTGGGGGTCGGGCGAGGCGGAGATCGTCGTCTGAGTTGAGGTCGAGTCCGAGCCCGGGGGTCGGGCAAGGCGGAGATTGTCATCCGAGTTGAGGTCGAGACCGAGCCCAGGGGTCGGGCGAGGCGGAGATCGTCGTCCGAGTTGAGGTTGAGTCCGAGCCTGGGGTCGGGCGAGGCGGAGATCATCGTCCGAGGCAAGGTCGAGTCCGAGCCCTAGGGTCGGGCGAGGCGGAGATTCCTATGGCGCCCGAGGCTGGACTTGGTTGCTGTCAGCCTTACCCTAGCGGGCAGCACAGCAGTCGGAGCAGCGCAGGCAGCGCTATTTTCCTGTCAGGTCAGTCAGTGGAGGGGCGAAGTGACAGCGGTCACTTCGGCCTTGTCGACTGGAAAGCGCGCGTTAGGATAAGGTGTCAGGCGATCCTTGCATTGAATGCTCCTGCGATCTGGTCGGATTGGCGAGGCGATCTGGCCAAGGTTGCTTCTTCGTGAAGCCTGCCCGAGCTGGGCCTCGGGTGAGTCGCAGGTGCACCCATTGTTTGAGGAGACCCTCGGCGAGGCGTGAATCTGCCTTGGTCTTCCGTTCCTGCCCGAGGCTGGGCTCGGGCGAGGCGAGATCGTGTCCCTTGAGTGGATGGAGCCTTAACCGGAATTGCGCCCATCAGGCCTTTGCAGCTTTGTGCTGATGGGGGTTACCAGCTGAGATTAGGAGCCTTGGGGGTACCCCTAATTACGGTCCCCAATTGTAGCCCCCGAGCCTCAAAGGGAGTGTGGGTACTCGCTTGGAGGCTTTGTCGCACTTTTTTGCAAGGGGACCGACCTTTCTTGGTTGCATTTTGTTCCGGTGGGTGTGCGCGAGCGCACCCGCCGGGTGTAGCCCCCGAGGCCTCAGAGAAGTGGTTTGACTCCTTCGAGGTCTTAATGCCTTTCATGATGGCTCGGCAAGTCTGGTCGTTCCCTCATGCGAACTGGTCATTGCCCGGGTGCATAGTCAGGTTCCGAGTTCTTGGGCTGGTATGTTGACGCTGTCAACGGTTTGGCTGGAGCCGGGTTTGCGAGAGCAGCCCCGAGCCTCTGCACAGGGCGAGAGGACGGTCAAGGGCAGACTCGGCTTTTTTCATACGCCCCTGCGTCGCCTTTCCGCAAGGAGGAGGGGGGAAAGCGCCATGTTGCCCTTGGTGGGCGCCGAACATGGTGTCTCCAGTGAGATGCTAACGGGTGATCCGAGTGGGCGCCCGTGCCCCATTCGATAAGGGTCGGCTAGTGGCCCAGAGGCGCGCTCCAAAAGTACCTGCAGGTGATTTGCTGGACCCGGTCCCGTTTGATAGGGTCCGAGGGCTCGAGGCCTCCCTCTGATGGGATTCCGTTACAGAATCGTTCTTGCTAGTCTCAGAAATGTCCTAGGGTACTTCGGGAGCGTAGCCCGAGCCTTGGTTATGTATCGAACGTACCCAGAGTCATCCCTCCCTCTGCGTGCTCTGGGGCGACTGTCGAACCCGTCGGGGGGCCAGTCTACGAACCCCTGATCAGTAGTGGGCATGGAGCCCGAGTGGCCTAAGGCGGCTGTCGAACCCTTCCAAGGGGCCAGCTTTCGAACCTCTGACCAGTAGTAGGCGCGGAGCCTGAGTGCTCTGAGGCGGCTGTCGAACCCTTCCGAGGGGCCAGCCTTCGAACCTCTGATCAGTAGGGGGGCTCGGGGCCCGCTTCCTTCGCGGAGAAGGATCCCTTTCGGAGTATCCCCTTTCCCGGTCCCTGTAGCAAGAGAGAGAAAGGGGAAGAGGAAAAGGATACGAAATTGAACGACGTGGCGCACCTTTTTTGACGCGGTCATTATGGCGAAGTGAAGCGTCGCCCGCTTCTCCTGCCAAAGGTGTCGCCTGTCCTGCCGTAGAGTTAATGCGACGGGATGAGTGATTCGCGGGGCAGCCGTTGCGTATGCGTGAGCCGTTCGAGGAACGGGCGTTTCGCCTTCGAGTTTTGGATTTCGCGGCGGGTTCGGGCGGAGCGTTGAACGGGTCTTGCCCGGGTCTTTATATATTCGGAGGAGGGTCTGGTGGTGGTTCTTTACTCTGCTACTTGCCTCTGCTTAGGTTTCCGCAACCTGAGGGAATAGCCAGAGAAAGAAAACCTCGCACCTTGTCTGCCCCGCCGCCACCTCCTTCACTTGGCGATGGCCGACTGGGTAACCATCATTCCGTCGCGCGACCCATGGCCTTCTTCCACTATCATGGTGGACGACCTAGAGGCCCTTGTTGCTGATGGCTTGCTCCGCCCCCTCTCTGATGTCCTACGGCCGGAATGGATGGTCCCTCCGAGTGGGGCCGACCCGAACCCGCTGCCGGGGTATGTGCTGAGTTTCTTCTCCTTCCATGAGACGGGGTTTGGTGTGCCAGCAAGCCGTTTTATGCGGGCGCTCCTGCATCACTATGGGGTGGAGCTGCACAACCTTAGCCCCAACTCCATCGCGCAAGCGGCCATCTTCATGGCGGTTTGCGAAGGATATTTGGGGATTGCCCCCACTGGGATCTGTGGACTCATCTCTTCTCCGCGGAGCCCTTTGCCTCGGCGACGGGGGAGAAGAGGGTCCGCATGGCGGTGCGGGCCGGTGGCTGCATCCTCCAGTTGAGGCAGGCGCGTGCGCAGCAGTACATCCCTGCCATCCTTGTGTCTTCGAACAAGGGGTGGCAGTGCAGGTGGTTTTACCTCCGGAATGACGACGGGAGGCTCCCGTTGTTTTCTCAACGAGTGGTGACCGCCACCGGCATCCATTGGCGCTATGGGCCCCGCGCGAGAGGCAGAAGAATCTCTAGCCCCTTCTAGAGGCCTTGGAGAAGCTACGAGAGGGAGGGCTCATCGCCGCGGGGGTGGTTGCCGCCATCCATCGCTGGTGGGTGCTCCCCTTAACGGAGCGACGGCTGCTACTTTCGGAGATGGCGACCGGGGTCGGCTTGGAGAGTTCATAGATGTCCTCGGTCCCCCTCCCCGCCGATGACCTCCACAGGCGGGTGGCCGGTACGGTAGGGAAGCTAGATGCCGACGCCCTCACCCAGCTCCTAATGCGTCCCGAGTGCGGGGGCATGCTCCTGGTGAGTGTCCGCTCCTTCTTCTTTCTTGTGTCGGATTGCCCCTGGTTCTCATAGTCGAGACCTTTCGTTTGTCTCCAGGAGCTAGGGTCTCACAAGCCTTCCCTGCCACTGGTCCCGGAGGACGCGGTGGACCGAGCCGCGCGAAGGGTTGCTGTGGAGAGGAAGAAGGAGAAGAAAGACGCGAAGAAGGCTCGGGCCCGCGAGCAGATGCGGGCTCGGGACGCCTTGGAGAAGCGTCATCGGCGGCAGGAGAGGGACGGGCTCCCGAGGGAGCCGTCGCCCGAGACGCCTGATGATGATGACGACGACGATGATGATGAAGACGACGACATGGCCGCCTACCTTGGCCTCAGCCCGGATCTGAGGCTGGGCCAGGGGTCGTCGAGCCAGCCCCTGAGTGGGCCGGTGCTGTTAGTATCCGAGGCGGGGGCATCAGGGTCCCGGCCTGAAGAACAGGGGCAGGCCGAGGGGGTACTTGACCCCTTGGCCCAGGTAGCTGAGGTGACCCCGGGGAGTCAGGCCGTCCCGCCTATGCCCCCAGAGCCGTTGTCCGTCCCGACAGCAGAGGAGGCCGATCCTCGGGTCGCCGTGTCCGCGCCTAGGCGGACCGTCCCTTCGGCGCCTCGGGCACCCGAGGCAGGGATGGTGCCAAAGCCGGCAGCGGGGCGAACCTTGGTGGTGCCCGTGGAGACCGAGGCTCGAGGGGCCTCCCCGCAGGCACGATTGGTCGTGGCTCAGAGTGGGTAAGTATCTGAGGGTACTTCTGTCCTGGCGCCTTCTTCGTGTGTCCTAATCCTGCTTTTCCTTTTCTTCCCAGCAAACGGAGGCACGGTTCGACCGGCCTGGCTCCCCGAAAAGCCCTTAAGTGGCGCCAGCTTCTACAGCTGGTGCCGCACCGGGCCTCGGCGGCCGGCTGGCCTCTGCACAAGGTGCCCCCGAGTAGGGGGTTCAGGCGGCACAAGTTGCCGTGGGGCAAGTTCCCGAGGATGACCCCTCCGTCGAGGCGGCCATCGAGTCGAGGGAGACTGCAGGCGCGGCCACGGCCTTGAGCCCACCAGTCGTGTTGCCGGTGCCGGCATCGGCTTCTGCCGAGGCTGTAGCTGCTCCGGCTGTGGAGCCACCCGCCGCCGTCGATGCTGAGATGGCCGAGGCGCCGCTACTCGAGGCCGGCGATCGTGAACCTGTCCCCTTAGCCGAGGAGGTTCCCTACGTGCCGACTGCAGGGGGTGCCGATGCCTTGGAGAAGGGGGCGCAGAACCGCTGCCCGTCCTAGGGAGCGGCGACCTCGTCCTCACGTGGCGTGGTCCCAGCGAGCGGTGTCAGCCGTTCCGGTTCTGGGGCCATGGTGCTTCGAAACCCCTCTTCGTTCTTGACGATGAGAGAGAGGAGTAGTCTTGGGGCGAGCTTCGCGAGCATGCCGAGGCAACGATGGGGTCGCTTCGGTCGACCCTGGAGGTCCTTTCTAGGGACGTTCCCAGGATCCTCCAGGTAAGGATTCCAGGCATACGTTTCACGTGATCAAGGCATTCTTCGTGACGCCCTGCTTCCCTTCCTCAGGATCTGACGGATCTGAGCGCCGCCAAGTCATCGTTCATTCACCGCGAGGCCGTCGTCTGGGGTTTGCTACGATTTCTGAGGACCACGCTTGCCGAGGCTACCGAGCGCCTCTCCCAACGAAGCGCCGAGGCGGCGGACCTTCATTTGCTCCATGACAAGTTGGGGGCAGAGGTAGCGGCGGCACGCCAGAGGCGCGACGGTGGCAGTTGGAGCATGGCCAGGCCATCGGTGAGCGGGATCAATCTCGGGGTCGGGCCGCCGAGGCTGAAATCCGAGCTGAGGCCCTTAGGGGCCAGCTAGTCGAGGCATCCGCTCGGGCCGGAGCCCTTGCGGCGGACCTGGTCGTGGCCATCGGGTCTGCTCAGTCCGCCCAAGCCACAGCCTCTGAAGCGTCTCGAACCTTTAGGACTCAAATGTGATACAATTACAAGTCCCAGGAGGCTAGTAAACACATTTCTTACTTCAAATAGTACAGAGTTTAGATAAAGGTTATTACAATACCGGGGTACAAGCTCTAAGGAGCCAAAATAAGAAGCGTAGTAGAAAGTTATACTAGCCCAAGCCACAGGCAGAACTGGGTGCAGACACAGCCCCTCTTAATCAAGCATAGCAGAAAAGAAGTCTTCGGCTGCTGAAAAACATAAATAAATCTGGGTGAATACACTAGGTATTCCGCAAGCCCACCCCGCTCCCGTAGAAAGAAAGAGACCTATAATGTACATGCTTTATGTGGTGGAGCTAAGGTCACTCTTTATTTTTCTAGAGAAAGGCAGTTGCAGTGAGGTTTTTCCCAACGTCATAGAAGTAATAAATTACTCAACCACCACGGAGCTTCCCGCTCCCGTGGCCACCCACTCACCCACACATTTCCCTGTTCATGGAACTCATAGAAAAATCTCTAATTGTCATACCATACCAGACTCATCCATACCAGTGGACACGGACTATTCGAATAGGTTTCAACTCTACGCAGAGGTGTACACTTTACCCACTAGTCCGGTTTCTGCGATCTCACCATCGCGGGACCCGAACGCCAGATCTCTTTCCTTCCTCGCACGTCCTAACCTTAACGGTTATCCGGAAGGAGTCAGGCCACCACAATGTCCAAACCGGACAAAACTTTCCCCCTCCTTATCCTCCCGGTGCTCCCTAGCCTTCTTAACCCTGGGGTTGGACCGCACGAGCTCGGATTGAGTGACTGCCCACACAGTCTCGAGTGGTTGTACTACAAAGGAGTACAGGTAGTGAAAATGACAAGCCGGTCCTTATACGAGGGGACAATCCTTCTGCTCACGCCTAAACCAGCTGAGCCAACACCTTAGGCCCTCCCATAAACCAGGGAGTCCTTGATCATCCCACTCCCAAGGTGAGGAGGGTGAATACCCTTCCTCGCATAACTTTTCGAGAAGAGACTTTTTCTTTTGAAGAAGCACATTACCTCCCCTTTCTTTTTAATCCACATTCGTATTGAGAATATGTATATCAATGCAGGCCCTCTCTCACTCACAATGCAATATTCCCCCATAATTCTCGGCCTAGGCAGTGGTAGAGAGAATAGGTAATTTATGCATCAAGGGAAGGATGGACTTGCCTTCGTCGAAGCTTTCTTGGCGCAGAAGATCTACTTCCGGAAGTTCGGGCTCCGGCCCTTCTTCCGGGGCTACGGGATCCGGACCCGCGGTCCCCGCTTCTTCTATTAAAACAGACAATAAACAATACATCAACAGTAGTCTACTATTTGTAGTGTGTCATTTACCAACATTATTAACACTTAAGACTTTCTAGAAATTATTTGGGCAATTTTTGGTGCATAAAATATTGAAGAAACTAATTAAATGAGAAAAAGGGTGGAAAAAGAAAAAGAAAAAGAGATCCCTTCTTTGCTGGGCTGGGGGGAGGGTTTTTGGCCCACCCCGGGCGCGAGCGCCCGCGCGGGCGCGCTTACGGCCTAGCGGCGGCCCACGAGCGAGGGGAGGCGGCGCGGGTGCGCGAGGGGCGACGGCGTCGCCGCGGGCCCCACGTGCCAGAGAGAGCGGGAGGGGGAAGGGAACGGCGTCAGGTTGACGGGGGGGGGATGAACCGGCCGTCCGCGGGGAGGACCCAGCCGCCGGTGGGCTCGGCGGTGGTTCGCCGCCGGTGGCCCAGTTTTTGGACAGTGCGCAGGTGTCTTAGCACGGGGAGGGGATGGCGGACCTAGAGGTGGGCTCAATTTGGTTAGAGGAGGTCGGTGAGGGGGTTGCCCACGGGGAGGCGGCGGAGTTTCGCGGTGGGTTCGCCATCGGCGAGCTAGGGGCGAGAAATCGGGGCGGAAGAGTGGTGTGCTGAGTTCGCGGCAATGCGAGGAAACTAGCTAGCTACCTTAATCGCTCATGAGACCAACGGAGAGGGAGAGAGAAGAGGGGGGAGGACTCACCGGAGAAGACGGTGGCGCTCTGCGAATTGCGCTCGGACGAGGGAGGAGAGGGATGGCCGTGGCTGGTGCGGGGAAGGGGGAGCTTGGGGCGGCCCCTTTTATAGGCGCGCGAGGGAAGGGGGGCGGTGGAGCTTCGCGGCTCCGGTGAGCTACATAGTGCCGGCCATAAATACCGCACAGCGCCGCCGAGGGGACACCACGGCGGGGCGGTACCGGCGAGGACGCTGGTCAAGAGGGGGAGGACGGAGCGGTGCCAAACTTCCCTGTGCGGCGAGAAGACGGAGGAGAGGACGGAGGCGGTGGCCGGAGGTGACCGCGATGAAGGGACGACAGGAGGACGACGAAGCAGCTGATAAGCGGGGCCACGCTGCCAGTGGGAGTGAGCGCGCGAGAGAGAGGGCAGCTGACGGGTGGGGACGTCTCGCCAGTGAGAGGGAGGGAGAGCGCAGGGCGGGCTGGCGCGCGCGCGGGAGCAGGCCGAAAATGGGCCGAGGGAAGGAGGAGCGCGGGCGCGCGGGGGAGATGTGGCTGCGGATTTGGGCCGGGAAACGGCCCAGCAGGGGGGAGGGTTTTTTTCTTTTTTTTCTTTTTATTTTCTAAATCCTATTTCCCTTTTTGCATCTTTTTCTTTAGAACAAATTATTTTGTGGGTAACCTAGGTGCTGGAAAATAGAACCTAAGTGATGTGCTTGTGATCAAACAATGGTGTATGCATATGATGAAAGAAAATTTAAGGGAGTTCTTGGAAATAAAGGATGAAGAGGAGGGAAGGGGTAGATTAGGGTTTCCAACCTAGGTTAGGATTTTTGGGATGTTACAAACCTACCCCACTTAAAGGAATCTCGCCCTCGAGATTCAGACGGGGCTCGAGAAAAGGTAAGGGTATTCCTTCCTCAGAGAGTCCTCACTTTCCCAGGTGGCTTCCTCTTCTCCATCTCTGCTCCACTGAACCTTACAGAGTCTTACTTCCGAGTTGCGGGTCCTTCTGACTGTTGAGTCGAGAATCTGCACTGGCTTTTCCCGGTACTGGAGATCCTTTTGAATCTAAATTGCATCTGCCTCAATGTGGGTTTCTGGTACCTTTAGGCATTTGCGGAGTTGAGACACATGGAACACATTGTGAATATCTGACATGGATTCTGGTAGCTTAAGACGGTATGCTGCGGGCCCTATTCGGGAAATGACGGGGTAGGGACCGACGAAACGTGGTGCCAGTTTTCCTTTCATTTGGAATCTTTTGACACCACGCATTGGGGAGACCTTGAGATAAACGAAATCTCTTTCCTCAAATCTGAGTTCCCTTCGTCTGTTGTCTGCGTAACTCTTCTGTCGACTTTGAGCTTCAAGTAACCTCCTGTGGATCAAAGCGACTTTCTCTTCGGCTTCTTTAACAAAGTCAGGTCCTTCTAGTGTCCTTTCCCCCACATTGGACCACATTAGGGGAGTCTGGCATTTTCTTCCATACAGTGCTTCGAATGGTGACATTTTGATGCTGGCCTGGTGGCTGTTGTTGTACGAGAATTCGGCGTACGGCAAACTGGACTCCCAATCTCTGTCGAAAGTTAACACGCATGCTCTGAGTAAATCTTCGAGGACCTTGTTGACTCTTTCTGTTTGACCATCTGACTAGGGATGATAAGCGGTGCTGAAATCTAGCTTGGTGCCCATTGCTTGCTGGAGGCCCTTCGAAAATCTTGAAGTGAACTGCGTTCCTCTATCTGATACTATCTTCCGTGGAATGCCATGGAGCCTGACTATCTCTTGAAGGTATATTCGGGCAAGGGCGGCTCCTCCAAAAGTGGTCTTTACTGGAACGAAGTGGGCCACCTTGGTGAGACGATCGATGACTACCCATATGGAATCATTTCCTTTCCGTGATCGGGGTAGTCTGGTCACGAAATCCATGCCTATTTCTTCCCACTTCCATTCGGGTATTGGGAGGGGTTGAAGTAGGCCTGCAGGCTTCTGATGTTCGGCCTTTGTTCGCTGACAGGTGTCACATCGGGCCACATATTGTGCTATTTCCTTTTTCATTCCTTTCCACCAGTATCTGGCTTTGAGGTCCAGGTACATCTTAGTGGTTCCTGGGTGGATGGAGTAAGCTGAGTTGTGAGCTTCATTGAGCAGGACTTCTTGTGCTTCTCCCTTTGGCACATACAGGCAGTTTTGAACCAAAGAACTCCTTGTTCATCGGTTCTAAGGTATGAGAGTTGCTCCTTGCGAGCTCTGTCCACAAGTTTTGCCGTCTCCGTATCCAGGCGTTGAGCTTTGCATATGAGGTCTTCTAGCATTGGCTTAACTTCCAGGCTACCGTTATCTCCCAGACATGCATTCAGCTGAGCCGACTCCTTTTTCCAATCTTCTAAGAAGTTGGTCCCCTTTAATCCGAAAGGTTTTCGGCTGAGGGCATCTGCTACCACGTTGGCCTTCCCGGGGTGGTAGTGGATTTCGAGGTCATAATCCTTAATCAATTCGAGCCATCTTCTTTGACGGAGGTTGAGGTCTGGCTGGGTGAAGATGTATTTCAGACTTTTGTGGTCAGTGAAGATGTGGCATTTGTTCCCAATCAGGTAGTGCCTCCATATTTTTAGGGCATGCACTATGGCTGCCAATTCCAAATCGTGGGTGGGGTAATTTTGCTCATGTGGCTTGAGTAAGCATGATGCATAGGCAATAACTTTCTCATTTTGCATCAAGACACACCCTAAGCCCTGCCTTGAAGCATCACAGAAGATGACGAAATCTTGGTGTATATCGGGTAGCGTCAATACGGGCACGGTTGTAAGCTTCTTCTTGATGACCTGAAAACTTTCCTCACATTTTGGAGTCCATACAAACTTATTATCCTTCTTGAGGAGCTCGGTCAAGGGTCTTGCTATGCTGGAGAATTCTTTGATGAAGCGGCGGTAATACCCTGCCATTCCCAGAAAGCTTCGTACTTCACTGACGTTGGATGGCTGCTTACATTTCGAGACGGCTTCTACCTTGGATGGGTCTACCTCTATTCCTTCTGCAGTCAAGATATGCCCGAGGAAGGCTATCTTTTCTAACCAAAATTCACACTTGCTCAGTTTAGCATAGAGTTGATGTGCTCTGAGTCTTCCGAGAACTATCCGGAGGTGACGCTCATGGTCCTTACGATTCTTGGAATAAATAAGGATGTCGTCTATGAAGACTACGACAAACTTATCTAATTCTTCCATGAATACCTTATTCATGAGGTTCATGAAAAAGGCGGGTGCGTTGGTTAACCCAAACGGCATCACTGTGAATTCGTATTGCCCGTATCTGGTGACGAAGGCAGTCTTCTGAATGTCCGCTTCCTTGATTCTCAGTTGGTGATACCCTGACCTGAGGTCTATCTTGGAGAAGTATTTGGCTCCCTGCAGTTGGTCGAAGAGGTCATCGATCCGAGGGAGAGGGTACTTATTCTTGATTGTAACTTCGTTCAAGGATCGATAATCAATACACATTCTCATACTTCCATCCTTTTTAGTAACGAAAAGAACGGGTGCTCCTCAGGGAGACGAACTGGGACGGATGTACCTTTTTGCTGTAGTTCTGAAATCTGAAGTTTCAATTCTGCCAACTCAGTGGGGGCCATGCGGTCTGGTCTTTTTGCGATGGGCGCAGTGCCGGGAATGAGATCTATATAGAACTCCACTCCTCTTTCTGGTGGCATCCTGGGCAACTCTTCCGGAAATACATCCTCAAACTCTTCGATTACAGACATGTTTTCTGCTGCCAGATTAAACATCATTGGATCGTTTGCGGGCGGTTGGGCTTGACAGGAAACTGCCTTTCCTTGGTGATCTGTGAGAAGAACAGTCTTGCTTGCGCAGCTGATGATACCCTTGTGCTTAGCTAGCCAGTCCATTCCTAGGATTACATCAATCCCTTGGGATGGCAAGATGGTTAAGTCTGCCATGAACACTACCCCACTTAAGAGAATCCTAACTTGGGTGCACCCGAGTTTGCACAGGAGGTCTGATCCCGGGGTTCGGGTGACCAAGGGGGTGGCTAGGGGTGCAGAGGGGATGCCATGCTTTTCCACAAACTTAGCGGCTATAAAAGAATGGGATGCTCCTTAATCGAAAAGCACAGTAGCGGGAGTAAATTCAACAAGGAACTCATCGAGCACTACTCCCGGGGCTTGCTGGGCTTCTTGAGCGTCGACGTGGTTGACTCGTGCTCTGCCCTGGTACTGGGTCCTATTCTGCTGATTGTTTGAAGGAGGTGCTTTGGAGGTAGGTGCCGATGGAATCTTGGGGCCATTTACTGAGTTGGAGTAGGTTGGTCCGGATGCCTTCAACTGGGGGCAGTTATTCTTGAAGTGACTGGGGTCTCCGCAGTGCCAACAGGCATTTGCTGGCGGTTGGTTGCTTGCAACGGAGGGTGCCTGAAGCGAGCTCTGGCTCTGCTGACTGTAACGTGATGGAGTGGGTCCTGCTGGTCTATTGAAGCTCGGTCCCCTGGGCGGAAGCCCAAAGGATCGGGCCCTCTGGTGACGGTCCTGCTGCTGAGCTCGGAGAACTTGGAATTTCCTCTTGAGGTGCCCTTTTTCTTCCTCTTTTGCCCTTTCCACTTGGATAGCTTTGTTGGAGAGGTGAGATAAGTTGTGGAAGTCTTGACTGGCGAGGATGGTCTTATGCTCGGGTCTTAGCCCTTTCAGAAAGCGAGCCATTTTCCTGGACTCGATGCTGACATCGTCAGGCGCGTAACGGGCCAACTCTGTGAACTTGTGTACATATTCACTGACTGTTCTCCTGCCCTGAGTTAGCTCCCGGAATTCATCTTCCTTAAGCTGAACTATCCCCTGGGGTACATGGTGCTCACGGAAGGCTGTTTCGAATTCTGCCCAGGTAGCATCTCTGACAGCCTCACTGAAAATGTCCCACCATGCTAAAGCCATTCCTGCGAGCTGATGGGCAGTTAGTTGCACACGCTGATTTTCGGGGCATCCGATGGCTTCCAGCTTCCTCTTGATCGTGCGAAGCCAGTCATCTGCATCGAGGGGATTGCTGGACCCTGCGAACGTGGGAGGCTTGAGTCTCAAAAATTCCCCCATCCTGTCCTAAGGCCTTCCACCACCTGGGCGCTGGTTTTCCAGACTTCGAGTGAGGACTTCAATGAGTCGGGTTTGATTGGCTAGAACCTGGGCTAGGTCTAGTGGTAGTTCCGGAGGTGCGAGGAGGTGGGTGTCACTCCCTTCTCCGCCAGCCTCTCCTTCAGCTCTTAGGGGAAAACCTGCTCCAATCCCGGAGGCGGTAGGCGTGGTTTTATCCGAGGCCATCTGCCATGGGAAGAGAGTCACTATCATGCACATGCCATTTTTTTGTCTTTTAACTAGTTATTTTATTCATTACATCAGGCCATTACATAATACAGCACACAGCTACTATAAGCCCCTTACACGCGGGTGCTATCTAGGGTACTCCCGAACTCTTTCTCTAAGGTGTCCCCAAACTCCTTGAGAAGGTCATCGAGGCTGGCTAGGGACATCTCCTCGGTGTCGAACGAGTTTCTGATCCCGGCAGGGGGTAGGGTTGGAGGGGCTTCCTCCTTCTGCTCCGTCTGACATCCTTGGCTTTTGGTCTTCTTGCAGATCTTCCTCGCGGGGGTGAGCTTCTTCAGCTTCTTGTCATAGTCCATCTGTAGGGTGCGGTAAGCCTCACGAGTATTGGTTTCCTCGCCTTCAGCTATTGCGAGACTCTCTTGAAGGGATGCCTTTTCCCCTGAAAGTTCCTTGACTTTCTGCTCCAGGCTTTCCACCCGGGAGGTTAGGTAGGTGCAGTGGAGGGTGAGGTCGTCATATTGGTTATCAAGGGTGTGGAGGTATCCAGCCATGTAGACGATGGTGGGATCATCCTCAATAGGATCTCTTCCTGAGAGGGCCTGAAGTCTTTTCCTCCAGGTGGGGGTATTCTTGTTGCTGGGTGGGAAGTAGCGAAGAGGGGTTTCAAAGATCACATTGCTTTAGTTCTGGCATAGTTGTCGGAGGGCTGTTCGGGCAACATTTTGGCAAGTATCTAGGAAGCGGTATCCGGTAAAAGTGACTTGGAAGGAAGGATGGTTCGGATAGTTTCGGCTTTCTCCCAGGTAGACTGCCATAGAGCATTTCTCCATTCCGCCCTCGAGATACTCCTTCCAGATATATTCCGGCCTCTTGCGGATTCCCATGCGTAGCGCACAGCTTCGCAACAGATGTGGGAACCCTTCCACCTCCGAGCAGTAGGATGTCCTAATGGCCAGAGAGTCTTCCATCTGGAATAGGAAAAGAAGGGTCTGTTAAAATCGGGGAGGAGTAGAGAAGATTTTTTTTTCTCGAGGAAAGAGGTATTTTCTTTTTAGGGTAAGTTTTAGGGTCAGGGCTGCGACCTACGGCCAGTCCTATGGCTCTGATACCACCTGAAGCGTCCCGAACCTTTGGGACTCAAATGTGATACAATTACTAGTCCCAGGAGGCTAGTAAACACATTTCTTACTTCAAATAGTACAGAGTTTAGATAAAGGTTATTACAATACCGGGGTACAAGCTCTAAGGAGCCAAAATAAGAAGCGCAGTAGAAAGTTATACTAGCCCAAGCCACAGGCAGAACTGGGTGCAGACACAGCCCCTCTTAATCAAGCATAGCAGAAAAGAAGTCTTCGGCTGCTGAAAAACATAAATAAATCTGGGTGAATACACTAGGTATTCCGCAAGCCCACCCCGCTCCCGTAGAAAGAAAGAGACCTATAATGTACATGCTTTATGTGGTGGAGCTAAGGTCACTCTTTATTTTTCTAGAGAAAGGCAGTTGCAGTGAGGTTTTTCCCAACGTCATAGAAGTAATAAAATACTCAACCACCACGGAGCTTCCCGCTCCCGTGGCCACCCACTCACCCACACATTTCCCTGTTCATGGAACTCATAGAAAAATCTCTAATTGTCATACCATACCAGACTCGTCCATACCAGTGAACACGGACTATTCGAATAGGTTTCAACTGCGCAGAGGTGTACACTTTACCCACTAGTCCGGTTTCTGCGATCTCACCGTCGCGGGACCCGAATGCCGGATCTCTTTCCTTCCTCGCACGTCCTAACCTTAACGGTTATCCGGAAGGAGTCAGGCCACCACCATGTCCAAACCGGACAAAACTTTCCCCCTCCTTATCCTCCCGGTGCTCCCCAGCCTTCTTAACCCTAGGGTTGGACCACACGAGCTTGGATTGAGTGACTGCCCACACAGTCTCGAGTGGTTGTACTATAAAGGAGTACAGGTAGTGAAAATGACAAGCCGGTCCTTATACGAGGGGACAATCCTTCTGCTCACGCCTAAACCAGCTGAGCCAACACCTTAGGCCCTCCCCTAAACCAGGGAGTCCTTAATCATCCCACTCCCAAGGTGAGGAGGGTGAATACCCTTCCTCGCATAACTTTTCGAGAAGAGACTTTTTCTTTTGAAGAAGCACATTACCTCCCCTTTCTTTTTAATCCACATTCGTATTGAGAATATGTATATCAATGCAGGCCATCTCTCACTCACAATGCAATATTCTCCCATAATTCTCGGCCTAGGCAGTGGTAGAGAGAATAGGTAATTTATGCATCAAGGGAAGGATGGACTTGCCTTCGTCGAAGCTTTCTTGGCACAGAAGATCTACTTCCGGAAGTTCGGGCTCCAGCCCTTCTTCTGGGGCTACGGTATCCGGACCCGCGGTCCCCGCTTCTTCTATTAAAACAGACAACAAACAATACATCAACAGTAGTCTACTATTTGTAGTGTGTCATTTACCAACATTATTAACACTTAAGACTTTCTAGAAATTATTTGGGCAATTTTTGGTGCATAAAATATTGAAGAAACTAATTAAATGAGAAAAGGGGTGGAAAAAGAAAAAGAAAAAGAGATCCCTTCTTTGCTGGGCTGGGGGGAGGGTTTTTGGCCCACCCCGGGCGCGAGCGCCCGCGCGCTTACGGCCCAGCGGTGGCCCACGAGCGAGGGGAGGCGGCGCGGGTGCGCGAGGGGCGACGGCGTCGCCGCGGGCCCCACGTGCCAGAAAAAGCGGGAGGGGGAAGGGAACGACGTCAGGTTGACGGGGGGGATGAACCGGCCGTCCGCGGGGAGTACCCGGCCGCCGGTGGGCTCGGCGGTGGTTCGCCGCCGGTGGCCCGGTTTTTGGACAGTGCGCAGGTGTCTTAGCACGGGGAGGAGATGGCGGACCTAGAGGTGGGCTCAATTTGGTCAGAGGAGGTCGGGGAGGGGGTTGCCCACGGGGAGGCGGCAGAGTTTCGCGGCGGGGTCGCCGTCGGCGAGCTAGGGGCGAGAAATCGGGGCGGAAGAGTGGTGTGCTGAGTTCACGGCAATGCGAGGAAACTAGCTAGCTACCTTAATCGCTCACGGGACCAACGGAGAGGGAGAGAGAAGAGGGGGGGAGGACTCACCGGAGAAGACGGTGGCGCTCTGTGAATTGCGCTCGGACGAGGGAGGAGAGGGATGGCCGTGGCTGGTGCGGGGAAGGGGGAGCTCGGGGCGGCCCCTTTTATAGGCGCGTGAGGGAAGGGGGGCGGTGGAGCTTCACGGCTCCGGTGAGCTACACAGTGCCGGCCATAAATACCGCACAGCGCCGCCGAGGGGACACCACGGCGGGGCGGTACCGGCGAGGACACTGGTCAAGGGGGGAGGACGGAGCGGTGCCAAACTTCCCTGTGCGGCGAGAAGACGGAGGAGAGGACGGAGGCGGTGGCCGGAGGTGACCGCAATGAAGGGACGGCAGGAGGACGACGAAGCAGCTGACAAGCGGGGCCACGCTACCAGTGGGAGTGAGCGCGCGCGAGAGAGGGCAGCTGACGGGTGGGGACGTCTCGCCAGTGAGAGGGAGGGAGAGCGCTGGGCGGGCTGGCGCGCACGTGGGAGCAGGCCAAAAATGGGCCGAGGGAAGGAGGAGCGTGGGCGCGCGGGGGAGATGTGGCTCCGAATTTGGGCCGGGAAACGGCCCAGCAGGGGGGAGGGTTTTTTCTTTTTTTTCTTTTTATTTTCTAAATCCTATTTCCCTTTTTGCATCTTTTTCTTTTGAACAAATTATTTTGTGGGTAACCTAGGTGCTGGAAAATAGAACCTAAGTGATGTGCTTGTGATCAAACAATGGTGTATGCATATGATGAAAGAAAATTTAAGGGAGTTCTTGGAAATAAAGGATGAAGAGGAGGGAAGGGGTAGATTAGGGTTTCCAACCTAGGTTAGGATTTTTGGGATGTTACAGCCTCGGAGCAGCGTATCCGGGCGGAAGGCATGTCTTGGCTGTTTTGAGGTTTTGATTCAGCTTCACTCTTCAGCTTGCGTTTGAAGACTTCTGCTTTGGCTGTTTGCAGACCTTGAGTTTGCCCTCAGTGAGTCCTCCAAGGCACTTGCGTAGGCGGTTGAGCAGAAGGAGGCCGACCGCGCGGCCATGTCCGAGGCTATCTCGGCCCTATGCCAGATCTTTGGCCTTGACGACGTCCCCTTGGGAAGCTCCCCTCAGAGTCGCCTGCAGGCCTTGGGCGACCACTGTGACGGAACCTCCCAAGTCATTAGGCCCACCTACAGTTGTCCTTGTCCAACAGACATCAGACAACCCTGTAGATGTTCCTGAATCACTTGACAAGTTCGGTATCTTTTCTCTTACCTTACCAGGAACGTTTCACCCGTCTGACAGACAATATGTTCATCGGAGGTGCAGAAATGCGGAAGTGATTACATAAACTTACATTTATTTAAAAGTAAGAGTAAGTTATTTATTACAGACTAGAGTATAAAACGAGTGTTGAAAAGTATTATTACAATACCTGGGAGGCAAAAACTCCTCCCATAGAGTTCTTTACATAAAAGTTTTTAAGGAGGACTCGGTCCTCCAGCAGCTTCATTCTTGATTGTCTTCATTTTTCACCACCTTGGTACAAAAACAACAAAAGTTTGTTGTCTCCTCACCTAAAAACAACGGGGGAATAAACCCTGAGTATGGAATTACTCAGCAAGTCTTACCCGACTAAAGAAAAGACTCTCAAGGGTATGCTGGTTTTGTGGGAGTCAAGGTAAGGCTTTTCAAGAATCAACGACTCTGTTTGCAGAATTGCTTACTAAAGTGGATCCTTAAAAGTCCAAATTTTACTTGTCAGGTTAAGTAAAATTACCTACAGCTAGAGTTCTTTCTAACCTAGTTCAAACACTTATCCTGAACTAGCCAAGTTCTTAATTTTTCCTTCCTCTTTACTGGATTACTACGTGTAGGGCAGTGACCAAGTCTTCATAACCGCGAAGGTACAGCGATCCGAATCGATTATACTCAGCTGAGGATCTCCAATCACAAGACATATGTAGCACTTAACCCTTGCATATGTCAACCCACCACCGGGGTTCTTAAGACCAGATCAGGTTCACGCAAACCGAGAGCACAGATACACCACCGTCCAGCCTGTTGCCACGGAGGGTACACGCTACTCTCGCCACCGCTCCACACCCATTTCGTGTTATCTTATTCTGGCCTTAGTCTGCCCGAGGCAAAGCTTACCCATGACGAGGCATGTGACCAGTTAAAGGATCCTCGATCATCAAGCCTACATCGAGACGGTCCTTAATCGACTCAGACGGAGACACTACACCGAGACTCTCTTCTCGTGCAAGTCACCCGTCCAGTCTCAGCTTAATCATTTAAAACCCAAAGTCTGGTACCTGACAGAGGTACATCTTTTCCGATGTTGAACCCATCACGGCCATGATGGATCCACCATCAAGTTTTATTTTCAAAAACATTCCACCCACTTTTGCCACATCATATTTTGTAAAAACAAAACATTTTTGTTTCTCTAGAGCAATACTAAGCATAGTAAATAGCTTTCATAAACCAGGGTATCAAGGAGAGTAATCAAGATCAAGGAAGGTAATGCAGGAATTGTTTAATCAATCAACTCCTATCACGTAATGCATCAAGCAAGTGAGAAAGATTTTAAAACATCAAGGAGGTGGAAAATGCACCGGGGCTTGCCTTGGTTTATGGGTGAGTCAGGCTCAGATCCACAAATGTCTAAGTAGAAATAGTTCTCAGCCTATGTTTCCAAAGATGGTGGTGCTTGCTCTTCAGTGACTTCCACTTCTTCCTCGTGTTCTAATTATAACCATATATATGTATAAGAATGGATGCCATGGGATGCTCATGAGGATGCAAAGATAATATAAACTTATTATCTAAGTCTTGAATACAACTTTCCTTCACGGAACTCCGAGAACTTAGGGTTTCCGGAGTCAGTAAAGGAGTTCACAGGGCAGGGGGGTGGTTTTTGGGTTCTAAGTATCAAACAATGTCCAAATCAATCCAAATTCTACCCAAGTCTTCTAAATAATATGAGGAACTCATATAAAAATTTTGAGCATTTTTGGGATTACCATTAATTCTCTAAAATTCCAGAACTACTTCTTTAAACTACTTAAAATGCCTTAAAATTCATTATTCAATCTAAAAATCATGAAAACTATTTTTATTAAATTCTAGGGAAAATAATGAGCCTAGGAAAATTGGTTTCACAATTTTAGGATTTTTCTACCATTTTCTAGAATTGTTTTAACTCTGACAATAAAAGAAAAAGGAAAACTTGTAACAGTTCTGGGCTGATTTTGGCCCAAGCGGCCCAGTCCAGAGAGGAAAACACGCGCGCTTGCGCCCGCGCTGGCGACTTTACAGAAAAGGCCTTGGGATTTTTACTATCTGCGAACGAGTTCTTTCACTGTTTAACAGAGTCACTGACACTTTACAATAAAGTCCTTCGAGTTCTATTCCTTTGTGTTACACGGTCCCCGTCGGCGTGGAGCACGGCCGAGCTCCGGCGAGCTATCTATGTCGGCCGATTGGGGCAAGGACTAGTGCCCAGCTTTGGATTAAACCCAATTCGGGACCCAGAGAGGAATTTCCCCAACATAATTCCACGATTAACCAACTAACGGGCTCTGGCCACGGTGACCATGAATGAAGCGGCAAGATCACCGTGTTCTCGTCGATTGGAGGTCTCTCAGTTCAATTCAGTAGCTCGGTAAGTATCATAAGGTTATGAGAATCCTCAAACGAGGGAGCAGAGGACAGAGACTGACCGGAGAAGGGCTAGCGACGGCGAAGTGGTTCTTCGCGGGGGCAGAAACCGAATTGGGGGAAACGAGGAATTCGCGATCTCTGGTGATCGACTGGGGGCAATACTTGGTGGCTGGATGCTTAACTACCATACAGAGCCCACGACGCCATCAATTTATAAAGCGCAACATCGATGGCCGGGAATTGTAGCGCTGACGTGCGACGGTCGGAGAGGAAGACGGGCTCAGTACGGGAAAAAGTCGCTTTCACCGTGGCAGTAGCTCCGGTGATCGCCGGGCATGCAATCGGTGAGTCACGGCGATGCAGTGGCGAGGTTTGGACACGCGGCGAACACAGAGACGACTCAACAGCGACAAGCCCCTTTAACCACGGGCGATGAGCAAGGGGAGGAGTACCACGGCTGCCCGGGTGGCCTCCAGCTCACCGGCGGCGAGGGCTTTTACTATGCGGTGCTTATCTCATGGCCCCAGTGCACGAATCGCGACGAGCAGTTGATCAGCAGCGACGGGTCACCGGCAGCGAGCAAGCAGCGCTGGCATTCTGATCCTATACAAGTGCACTGTACCATCCGAGCTATATTCAGACAGCCTGACAGAGCAAGTTTGGACCAAGTTTTCTCTAGATTTTTCATAAGAACTTTATCAACTCTCTATAGCAAAGTTGTAGAGTTATAAACCAGCTACAATTCAACTATAGGAATCAAACTTATTTGAGCACTAGATCATGCTCAGATTTGAGCTCGAAGTTGATGTCAGCCTAATGTTAGACTGGAAATTCAGATCTAACAGCCTGACAGCCAGACTTTGAGCAGAATTATCTCCAGATTTCTCACAAGAACATGGCTTGCACCCTTAAGCAATATTGTTCTCCTTTCATTGCTCTACAACTTTGATGTGATGCCCTAGGGCAAAAACCCTATATTCTGAAAGATACAAGGCTCCAAAGTTGAGCCAATATCACTGAAATTCAGGCTTAGAATAGAACCTAATTGAGGTCCATTTTGCATTTAAGTCCAAAACCAAGGGTTTTGCTTGTAAATCTCCTCAAATGTGAACCAAATGACTTTATAGGTTTAAACATACTAATTTTTACACTTTAGTCCAAATGTGCATCAATTTTGCACATAGGTCCCTAGGGTTTGGTTTTAGGGTTTTCCAGGGCTCCAATTAGGGTTTCTGATACCTCAGGGGTCTAAATGTGATTCAACTTTGTTTTTGGGGACATTTTATGACTCTTTCCCTTAAGCCTTTAGGTTTTCTCAACTTGAGCTAGGTTTTACCCCTTAAATCCCTATTTAGGGTTAATTTCCCTATCCAGGGTCCTATTTGCAAAACACCAAAAACAATACACTTGTTTGAAATTTTTACCTAGTGAATGCACTCTAGGTGTGTCAAACATATGCAATGCCAATGTTTATGATGCCATGCTCAAGTTTTAGTTACAGTAACACCAGGGGTGTTACAACCACGCGCACGGCCGACTCCACGAGGCGCTGCATCACGGTGTTAGGCGGGCCTTCGTCGTGCTCGCTTCCCACTATAACGTGGATCTGGAGCGGGTCAGCGAGGGGTACTGTCTTCTCGATGAAGATGAAGCTGCCCTGGCCGAAGTTCAGAGGCTTGACGCGGCCACCGCGGGCCCGAGCATGGTGTTGGCGTCCACTTTCGATGTGGAGATCCTTCCGCCTGCGCCGCCGTCCGAGGCCGGGGCGGGTCTTGCTGAGGGTGGAGACGGCACAGAGGTCAGAGATGAAGCCGAGGGTGCCGCTCCTCCCCCGGGTGATGCTTGATTCTGCCGGAGTAGTTTGTTTTGAACATGTGTGTGTCTTTCGCGGCCGCCGAGGCCTGAACACTTTGTCGTGATATAAAGCTGTGTCTTTTTCCTCCTGTTTCGCGTACCCAGACTTGTTCGTCAGTAGCAGGATTGCTTGCCCAAGTAAGAGTTATTTCTCGCGGTAGGTGACGAGTGAGGTATCCATATCTCGGAGGCGTAGGAGTCCCTCGGCTCGGTCGGCCTTGCCGCTTACATGCACTCTTATTCATTTCTCGGGGTTCTGTTACTGACATGGCCAGGAGACACGAAAGTCGTTTTGGCGGAAGACTTCTTTCCGAGGAAAATTTTGATGCAGAGGGGTCCCCCCTTCTAGCCCCCGAGGGAGGGTCGGGCTTTGCCGAGGCAAGGCTGACCCTTCCTTGAAGGTTAGACTTTGCTTGTGCATGTAAACAAGGTACATGAACGACTTGAAAACATCTTAAGGGTAGAAGCGACGTAGCTATCGGATGTTCCAAGCGTTGCTGTAGACCTCGCCTTGACTGTTGGCCAGCTTGTATGTTCCGGGCTTTGGAATCTTGGCGATGATGAACGGCCCTTCCCAGGGAGGCGTGAGCTTGTGGCGCCCTCGGGCGTCTTGTCATAGCCGAAGCACTAAGTCGCCCACCTGGAGGTCTCGAGACCGAACCCCTCGGGCGTGGTAGCGTCGCAGGGACTGCTAATACCGCGCCAAGTGTAGTAAGGCCATGTCCCGAGCCTCTTCTAGCTGGTCCAGTGAGTCTTCTCAGTTGGTTCAGTTGCTTCGATCATCATACGCCCTCGTCCTCGGGGAACCGTATTCTAAGTCTGTGGGCAAGATAGCCTCGGCCCCATAGACTAGAAAAAACGGCGTGAAGCCCGTGGCTCGGCTCGGCGTTGTCCTCAGACTCCAGACCACCGAGGGGAGTTCCTTCATCCACTTCTTGCCGAATTTGTTGAGATCGTTGTAGATCCTCGGCTTGAGCCCCTATAGTATCATGCCGTTGGCACGTTCTACCTACCATTCGTCATGGGGTGAGCTACGGCGGCCCAGTCCACCCGGATGTGGTGGTCCTCACAGAAGTCCAGGAACTTTCTTCCGGTGAACTGGGTGCCGTTGTCGGTGATGATGGAGTTCGGGACCCTGAAGCAATGGATGATGTTGGTGAAGAACGCCACCGCCTGTTCGGACCTGATGCTGTTTAGGGGTCGGACCTCAATCCACTTGGAGAATTTGTCGATGGCGACCAGCAGGTGCGTGAAGTCTGAAAGGGAATTAGGCTTACACCTATTTTCCAAATTGATTTTGGTGGTTGAATTGTCCAACACAAATAATTGGACTAACTAGTTTGCTCTAGTGTATGAGTTCTACAGGTGCAAAAGGTTCACACTTAGCCAATAAAAAGACCAAGTATTGGGTTCAACAAAAAGAGCAAAGGGGCAGCCGAAGGCACCTCTGGTCTGGCGCACCGGACTGTCCGGTGTGCCACCGGACAGTGTCCAGTGCACCACCGGACATGTCCGGTGCACCAGAGGACTCCAACTCAAACTCGTCCCCTTCGGGAATTTTCAGAGTCGGCACGCTATAATTCACCGGACATGTCCGGTGTACACCGGACAGTGTCTAGTGCTCCAAGAGGACGCGACTCTAGAACTTGGCAGCCTCGGGAATTCACGACAGCTGCTCCGCTATAATTCACCGGACATGTCCGGTGTGCACCGGACTATCCGGTGTAACTACGGGGCAACGACTACTTCGGCGCCAACGGCTACCTGCGGACCCATTAAATGCGCGCCAGCGCGCGCAGAAGTCAGGCACGCCCATGCTGGTGCACCGGACACTCTATAGTGCATGTCCGATGCGCCACCGGACATCCAGGCGGGCCCACAAGTCAGAGCTCAATGGTCGGAACCCCAACGGCTAGCTGACGTGGCTAGCGCACCGGACAGTGTCTGGTGGCGCACCGGACTGTCCGGTGCGCCATGCGACTGCAGCCTCCCAACGGCCATGTTTGGTGGTTGGGGCTATAAATACCCCAACCACCCCACATTCAATGGCATCCAAGTATTCAAGTTTCCAACCACTATACAAGAGCTCTAGCATTCATTCCAAAGCACACAAAGAGATCAAATCCTCTCCAACTCCACACAAAGTCCTAGTGATTAGAGAGAGAGTGATTTGCCGTGTTCATTTGAGCTCTTGCGCTTGGATCACTTCCCTTCTTTCTCATTTGTTTCTTGTGATCAATTCATTCACTTGTAATCAAAGCAAGAGACACCAATTGTGTGGTGGTCCTTGCGGGGACTTTGTGTCCCAAGTGATTGAGAAGGAGAAGCTCACTCGATCGGTGGATCGTTTGAGAGAGGGAAAGGGTTGAAAGAGACCCGGCCTTTGTGGCCTCCTCAACGGGGAGTAGGTTTCCGAGAACCGAACCTCGGTAAAACAAATCCTCGTGTCTCATTCCTTATTTGCTCGCGATTTGTTTTGCACCCTCTCTCGTGGACTCTATTATTGTTCTAACGCTAACCCGGCTTGTAGTTGTAATTATTTTTTGTAAATTTCAGTTTCGCCCTATTCACCCCCCCCTCTAGGCGACTATCAATTGGTATCAAAGCCACGGTGCTTCATTAGAGCCTAACCGCTCGAAGTGATGTCGGGAGAACTCACCAAGAGGGAGATGGAGACCGGCGACAAGCCCTCTACAAGCCACGGGTCGACTTCATCGGAAGAGTCCCGCAACAAGAGGAAGGAGAAGAAAAACTCCTCCAACAAAGGGAAGGGGAAAGAGAAGAAATCCTCTTCCCACAAGTCGGATCGGAGAGGTGACAAGCACAAGAGGATGAGGAAAGTGGTCTACTATGAGACCGACTCTTCATCACCATCGACCTCCGACTCCGATGCACCGTCCGTTACTTCTAAGCGCCAAGAACGCAAGAAGTATAGTAAGATTCCTCTACGCTATCCCCATATTTCAAAACATACTCCTTTGCTCTCCGTTCCATTAGGCAAACCACCGGTTTTTGACGGTGAAGATTATAATATATGGAGAGATAAAATGAGGCATCATCTAACCTCACTCCACACAAGCATATGGAATGTTGTTGAGTTTGGTGTACAGGTGCCATCCATAGCGGATGAAGACTACGACTCGGACGAGGTGGCCCAAATTCACCACTTTAACTCCCAAGCCACTACTATACTCCTCGCCTCTCTAAGTCGAGAGGAGTATAATAAAGTGCAAGGGTTAAAAAGTGCAAAGGAAATTTGGGACGTACTCAAGACCGCGCACGAAGGGGACGAGGTGACAAAGATCACCAAGCGGGAAACGATCGAGGGGGAGCTCGGTCGCTTCATGCTTCACCAAGGAGAGGATCCACAAGCCATGTACAACCGCTTGAAGACCTTGGTGAACCAAGTGCGCAACCTCGGGAGCGAAAAATGGGATTACCATGAGATGGTCAAGGTTATTCTTAGATCCCTCGTATTTCTTAACCCTACACAAGTTCAATTAATTTGAGGTGATCCTAGATATAAGCTAATGTCTCCCGAGGAAGTTATAGGAAAATTTGTGAGCTTTGAGCTAATGATTAAAGGCTCAAAGAAAATCATCGAGCAAGGCACCTCCTCCACACCCGAAGCACAACCGGTCGCATTCAAGGCGATGGAGGAGAAGAAGGAGGAGTCTACATCGAGTAGACAACCCATTGACGCTTCCAAGCTCGACAACGAGGAGATGGCGCTCATCATCAAGAGCTTCCGTCAAATCCTCAAACAAAGGAGGGGGAAGGATTACAAACCCCGCTCCAAAAAAGTGTGCTACAAATGTGGTAAGCCCGGTCATTTTATTGCTAAATGTCCATTATCAAGTGATAGTGACAGGGACAACGACAAGAAGGGGAGAAGGAAGGAAAAGAAGAAATATTACAAGAAGAAGGGTGGCGACGCGCATGTATGCCGCGAATGGGACTCGGACGAGAGCTCCTCCGACTCCTCCTCCGACGAGGACGCCGCCAACATCGCCATCACCAAGGGCCTCCTCTTTCCCAACATCGGCCACAAGTGCCTCATGGCAAAGGACGGCAAAAGAAAGAAGGTTAAATCAAAATCCTCCACTAAATATGAATCTTCTAGTGATGATAACGCTAGTGATGAGGAAGATAATTTGTGTATCCTTTTTGCCAACCTTAACATGGAACAAAAGGAAAAACTAAATGAGCTAATTAGTGCCATCCATGAAAAGGATGATCTCTTGGACTCCCAAGAGGACTTCCTAATCAAGGAAAATAAAAAACATGTTAAGGTTAAGAATGCTTACGCTCTAGAGGTTGAAAAATGTCAAAAAATTATCTAGTGAGCTAAGCACATGCCATGACTTAATTGCCAACCTTAGAAATGAAAATGCTAGTTTAAATGCTAAGGTTGATTCTCATGTTTGTAATATTTCAATTCCCAATCTTAGAAATGATAATGTTGATTTACTTGCTAAGATTGATGAATTGAACATTTCTCTTGCTAGCCTTAGAGATGAAAATGAAAAATTAATTGCTAAGGCTAAAGATTTTGATGTTTGCAATGCTACTATTTCCAACCTTAGAAGTAAAAATGATATATTGCATGCTAAGGTTGTAGAATTAAAAACTTGCAAACCTTCTACATCTATTGAGCATGTTCCTATTTGTACTAGATGTAGAGATGTTGATATTAATGCTATACATGATCACATGGCTTTAATTAAACAACAAAATGATCATATAGCAATATTAGATGCTAAAATTGCCGAGCATAACTTAGAAAATGAAAAGTTTAAATTTGCTAGAAGTATGCTCTATAATGGGAGACGCCCTGGCATCAAGGATGGCATTGGCTTCCAAAGAGGAGACAATGTCAAAATTAATGCCCGTCCTAAGAAACTATCTAACTTTGTTAAGGGCAAAGCTCCCATGCCTCAGGATAACGAGGGTTACATTTTGTACCCTGTCGGCTATGCCGAGCACAAAATTAGGAGGATTCATTCTAGGAAGTCTCACTCTAGCCCTAATCATGCTTTTATGTATAAGGGTGAGACATCTAGATCTAGGCAACCAACCCATGCCAAGTTGCCTAAAAATAAAACTCCTAATGCATCAAATGATCATGCAATTTCATTTAAAACCTTTGATGCATCATATGTGCTTACTAACAAATCCGGCAAGGTAGTTGCCAAGTTTGTTGGGGGCAAACACAAGGGCTCCAAGACTTGTGTTTGGGTACCCAAAGTTCTTGTTTCTAATGCCAAAGGACCCAAAACCGTTTGGGTACCTAAAACAAAGAACTAAACTTGTTTTGTAGGTTTATGCATCCGAGGGCACAAGTTGGATCATCGATAGCGGGTGCACAAACCACATGACAGGGGAGAAGAAAATGTTCTCCTCATATGAGAAAAACCAAGATCCCCAACGAGTTATCACATTCGGGGATGGAAACCAAGGTTTGGTCAAAGGTTTGGGTAAAATTGCTATATCTCCTGACCATTCTATTTCCAATGTTTTTCTTGTTGATTCTTTAGATTACAATTTGCTTTCCGTATCCCAATTATGTCAAATGGGCTACAACTGTCTATTTACTGATATAGGTGTCACTGTCTTTAGAAGAAGTGATGATTCAATAGCCTTTAAGGGAGTGTTAGAGGGTCAGCTATACTTGGTAGATTTTGATAGAGCTGAACTCGACACTTGCTTGATTGCTAAGACTAACATGGGTTGGCTCTGGCACCACCGACTAGCCCATGTTGGAATGAAGAATCTTCATAAGCTTCTAAAGGGAGAACACATTTTAGGACTAACAAATGTTCATTTTGAGAAAGACAGGATTTGTAGCGCTTGCCAAGCCGGGAAGCAAGTTGGAGTTCATCATCCACACAAGAACATCATGACGACCGACAGGCCGCTTGAGCTACTCCACATGGATCTATTCGGCCCGATTGCTTACATAAGCATCGGCGGGAGTAAGTATTGTCTTGTAATAGTGGATGATTATTCTCGCTTCACTTGGGTGTTCTTTTTGCAGGAAAAATCACAAACCCAAGAGACCTTGAAAGGATTCTTGAGACGGGCTCAAAACGAGTTCGGCCTGAGGATCAAGAAAATAAGAAGCGACAATGGGACAGAGTTCAAGAACTCACAAATTGAAGGTTTCCTTGAGGAGGAGGGCATCAAGCATGAGTTCTCTTCTCCCTACATGCCATAACAAAATGGTGTAGTGGAGAGGAAGAATCGAACTCTACTAGACATGGCAAGAACCATGCTTGATGAGTACAAGACGCTGGATCGGTTTTGGGCCGAGGCGGTTAACACCGCTTGCTACGCCATCAACCGGTTATACCTTCACCGAATCCTCAAGAAGACATCATACGAACTCCTAACCGGTAAAAAGCCCAATATTTCATATTTTAGAGTCTTTGGTAGCAAATGCTTTATTCTTGTTAAAAGAGGTAGAAAATCTAAATTTGCTCCTAAGACTGTAGAAGGCTTTTTACTAGGATATGACTCAAACACAAGGGCATATAGAGTCTTTAACAAGTCCTCAGGACTTGTTGAAGTTTCTTGTGACGTTGTGTTTGATGAGACTAATGGCTCTCAAGTAGAGCAAGTTGATCTTGATGAGATAGGTGAAGAAGAGGCTCCGTGCATAGCGCTAAGGAACATGTCCATTGGGGATGTGTGTCCTAAGGAATCCGAAGAGCCTTCAAATGCACAAGATCGACTTTCCTCCTCCATGCAAGCATCTCCACCTACTCAAGATGAGGATGAGGCTCAAGATGATGAAGGAGAGAATCAAAATGATGAGCCACCTCAAGATGACGGCAACGATCAAGGGGGAGATGCAATTGATCAAGACAAGGAGGATGAGGAAGTTCCAAGGCCGCCACACCCAAGAGTCCACCAAGCAATCCAACGAGATCACCCCGTCGACACCATCCTCGGCGACATTCATAAAGGGGTAACTACTCGATCTCGTGTTGCACATTTTTGTGAGCATTACTCTTTTGTTTCCTCTATTGAGCCAACCAGGGTAGAGGAAGCGCTTCAAGATCCGGATTGGGTGGTGGCAATGCAAGAGGAGCTCAACAACTTCACTAGGAACGAGGTATGGCATTTAGTTCCACGTCCAAATCAAAATGTTGTAGGAACCAAATGGGTCTTCCGCAACAAGCAAGACGAGCATGGTGTGGTGACAAGGAACAAAGCTCGACTCGTGGCCAAGGGGTATTCACAAGTCGAAGGTTTGGATTTTGGTGAAACCTATGCACCCGTAGCTAGGCTTGAGTCAATTCGTATATTATTAGCCTATGCTACTTACCATGGCTTCAAGCTCTTTCAAATGGACGTGAAGAGTGCCTTCCTCAACGGACCTATCAAGGAAGAGGTCTATGTTGAGCAACCTCCCGGCTTTGAAGACAGTAAGTATTCTAACCATGTCTATAGGCTCTCTAAGGCGCTTTATGGGCTCAAGCAAGCCCCAAGAGCTTGGTATGAATGCCTTAGAGACTTCCTTATTGCAAATGGCTTCAAAGTCGGCAAGGTCGATCCTACTTTATTCACTAAGACTCTTGCAAATGATATGTTCGTATGCCAAATTTATGTTGATGATATCATATTTGGGTCTACTAACGAATCTACATGTGAGGAATTTAGTAGGATCATGACACAGAAATTTGAGATGTCAATGATGGGGGAGTTGAAGTATTTTCTAGGATTCCAAGTGAAGCAACTCCAAGAGGGCACCTTCATTTGCCAAACGAAGTACACTCAAGACATTCTAAACAAGTTTGGAATGAAGGATGCCAAGCCCATCAAGACACCCATGGGAACAAATGGGCATCTCGACCTCGACACGGGAGGTAAATCCGTAGATCAAAAGGTATACCGGTCGATGATAGGTTCATTACTTTATCTATGTGCATCTCGACCGGATATTATGCTTTCCGTATGCATGTGTGCAAGATTCCAATCCGACCCTAAGGAATCTCACCTTACGGCTGTAAAACGAATCTTGAGATATTTAGCCTATACTCCTAAGTTTGGGTTTTGGTACCCTCGGGGATCCACATTTGATTTAATTGGTTATTAGGATGCCGATTGGGCGGGGTGCAAAATTAATAGAAAGAGCACATCGGGGACTTGCCAGTTCTTGGGGAGATCCTTGGTGTCTTGGGCTTCAAAGAAGCAAAATTCGGTCGCTCTTTCAACCGCCAAAGCCGAGTACATTGCCGCAGGACATTGTTGCGCGCAATTACTTTGGATGAGGCAAACCCTGTGGGACTATGGTTACAAATTAACCAAAGTTCCTCTTCTATGTGATAATGAGAGTGCAATCCGCATGGCGGATAATCCCGTTGAACATAGCCGCACTAAACACATAGCCATTCGATATCATTTTCTTAGGGATCACCAACAAAAGGGGGATATCGAGATTGCTTATATCAATACTAAAGATCAATTAGCCAATATCTTTACCAAGCCTCTTGATGAACAAACCTTTACCAAACTTAGGCATGAGCTCAATATTCTTGATTCTAGGAACTTCTTTTGTTAACTTGCACACATCGCTCATGAATATACCTTTGATCATGTCTCTTTTATATATGCTATGACTAATGTGTTTTCAAGTGTATTTCAAACCAAGTCATAGGTATATTGAAAGGGATTTGGAGTCTTCGGCGAAGACAAAGGCTTCCACTCCGTAACTAAACCCTCGCCGTCGCTCCAAGCCACTCCTCATCCTTGGGGGAGAAAGCACAAAGCAAAAGGACTCCGGCTTTGGTATAATCTTCACTTATATGTTTTCTTTACCAAAGGGGAGAAAGTAGTTAGCAAGGGCTTATATTTTACTCTAAGTATCCGTTTTTGGCGATTCATGCCAAAGGGGGAGAAAGTATAGAGCCCAAAGCAAAAGGACCGCACCACCACCTAATTCAAAAATTGGAGATGTTCAATTGGTAAATTTCAAATTGGTATCTTATTGTGTTCAAAAGGGGGAGAAAGTAGTATTTCAAAAAATGATATATCAAAACCCTCTTGAACAATAAGAGGAGGATCTCATTTAGGGGGAGTTTTTGTTTTAGTCAAAGGAAAAGCATTTGAAATAGGGGGAGAAAATTTCAAATCTTAAAAATGCTTTGCAAAATCTTATTCCTTTGCCTTTGACTATTTGCAAAAGAACTTTGAAAAGAGTTTATAAAAGAATTTTCAAAAACAAAACATGTGGTGCAAGCGTGGTCCAAAATGTTAAATAAGAAAGAAACAATCCATGCGCATTCTAAGTATTTGTATTGGCTCAATTCCAAGTAACCTTTGCACTTACATTATGCAAACTAGTTCATTTATATACTTCTATATTTGCTTTGGTTTGTGTTGGCATCAATCACCAAAAAGGGGGAGATTGAAAGGGAATTAGGCTTACACCTATTTTCCAAATTGATTTTGGTGGTTGAATTGTCCAACACAAATAATTGGACTAACTAGTTTGCTCTAGTGTATGAGTTCTACAGGTGCAAAAGGTTCACACTTAGCCAATAAAAAGACCAAGTATTGGGTTCAACAAAAAGAGCAAAGGGGCAACCGAAGGCACCTCTGGTCTGGCGCACCGGACTGTCCGGTGCACCAGAGGACTCCAACTCAAACTCGTCCCCTTCGGGAATTTTCAGAGTCGGCGCGCTATAATTCATCGGACATGTCCGGTGTACACCAGACAGTGTCCGGTGCTCCAAGAGGACGCGGCTCTGGAACTTGGCAGCCTCGAGAATTCACGACAGCTGCTCCGCTATAATTCACCGGACATGTCCGGTGTGCACCGGACTGTCCGGTGTAACTACGGGGCAACGGCTACTTCGGCGCCAACGGCTACCTGCGGACGCATTAAATGCGCGCCAGCGCGCGCAGAAGTCAGGCACGCCCATGCTGGCGCACCGGACACTCTACAGTGCATGTCCAGTGCGCCACCGGACATCCAGGCGGGCCCACAAGTCAGAGCTCAACGGTCGGAACCCCAACGGCTCGCTGACGTGGCTGGCGCACCGGACAGTGTCCGTGCGCCATGCGACTGCAGCCTCCCAACGGCCATGTTTGGTGGTTGGGGCTATAATACCCCAACCACCCCACATTCAATGGCATCCAAGTATTCAAGTTTCCAACCACTATACAAGAGCTCTAGCATTCATTCCAAAGCACACAAAGAGATCAAATCCTCTCCAACTCCACACAAAGTCCTAGTCATTAGAGAGAGAGTGATTTGTCGTGTTCATTTGAGCTCTTGCGCTTGGATCGCTTCCCTTCTTTCTCATTTGTTTCTTGTGATCAATTCATTCACTTGTAATCAAAGCAAGAGACACCAATTGTGTGGTGGTCCTTGCGGGGACTTTGTGTCCCAAGTGATTGAGAAGGAGAAGCTCACTCGATCGGTGGATCGTTTGAGAGAGGGAAAGGGTTGAAAGAGACCCGGCCTGTGTGGCCTCCTCAACGGAGAGTAGGTTTGCGAGAACCGAACCTTGGTAAAACAAATCCTCGTGTCTCATTCCTTATTTGCTCGCGATTTGTTTTGCACCCTCTCTCGCGGACTCTATTATTGTTCTAACGCTAACCCGGCTTGTAGTTGTAATTATTTTTTGTAAATTTCAGTTTTGCCCTATTCACCCCCCCTCTAGGCGACTATCAAAGCCCCCGGGTGCCTTCTGCAAGGGACCGACGAGGTCCAGACCCCATACAGCAAACGGCCAGGTGATGGGTATTGTTTGCAGAGCCTGAGCGGGCAGGTGGGTCTGCTTTGCGTAGAATTGACACCCTCGGCAGGTGCGTACAATCCTAGTGGCGTCGGCCACCGTGGTCGGCCAGTAGAAATCCTGTCGGAAGGCGTTTCCCACGAGGGCCCGAGGTGCTGCACGGTGACCGCAAGCCCTCGAGTGTATTTATTGCAATAACTCCTGACCTTCGGCGATGGATATGCATCGTTGGAGGATGCCTGAGGGGCTGTGGTGGTAGAGCTCCTTTTCGTCACCCAGCAAGACGAACGACTTGGCGCGCCGCGCCAGTCGCCGAGCTTTGGCTCTGTCGAGGGGTAGCTCTCCTCGGTGGAGATATTGCAGGTATGGGGTCTGCCAGTCTCGATTAGGCGTGACCCAGTTCCGCTCCGCCTAGACGCGCAGTGCCTCACCCTCGGGGGTCGAGGGTGCCTCGGTCGGGACCGAGGCTGCCTCGGGCTTAGCCGAGGGCGCCTCGGGCTGGGCCGAGGGTGCCTCGGGCAGAGCTGAGGCCTTCTCGGGCTCGGGCGTGTCGTCGGTCTTGGCGGAGGGTTGATGTAGGTCTCGAGAGAAGACGTCCGGAGGAACCGTTGTCCACGCCGAGGCTATCTTAGCCAGCTCGTCCGCAGTCTCATTGTATCGTCGAGCGACGTGGTTGAGCTCGAGCCCGTAGAACTTGTCCTCCAGGTGCCGAACCTCGTCGCAGTAGGCTTCCATCTTCGGGTCGCGGTAGTGGGAGTTCTTCATGACTTGGTCGATGACAAGCTGCGAGTCGCCGCGAGCGTCGAGGCGTCGGACCCCTAGCTCGATGGCGATGCGCAACCCGTTAATCAGAGCCTCGTACTCGGCCACGTTGTTGGACGCCGGGAAATGGAGGCGCAACACGTAGCGGAGGTGCTTCCCAAGGGGTGAGATGAAGAGCAGGCCCGCGCCCGCTCCTGTTTTCATCAGCGACCCTTCGAAAAACATGGTCCAGAGTTCCGGTTGGATTGGAGCTACTGGAAGCTAGGTGTCGACCCATTCAGCCATAAAGTCCACCAAGACTTGGGACTTGATGGCCTTCTGAGGGGCGAACGAGATTGTCTCACCCATGATCTCCACTGCCCACTTTGCAACCCTACCCGAGGCCTCTCGGCACTGGTCTCCCCCAGGGGGAAGGATGACACTACAGTCACCGGATGAGATTCGAAGTAGTGTCGCAACTTTCGTGGTGTCAGAATCACCGTGTACAGTAGCTTCTGAATTTGCGGGTAGCGGATCTTGGTCTCGGACAGTACCTCACTGATGAAGTAAACCGGCCTCTGGATGGGCAGTGTGTGCCCTTCTTCTCGTCTCTCGACCACGATCGCGACGCTGACCACCTGAGTGGTGGCGGCGACGTAGATCAAGAGGGCTTCTCTGGTAGCGGGGGGCACTAGGATGGGCGCGCTTGTAAGGAGTGCCTTCAAGTTTCCGAGGGCTTCCTCGGCCTCGGGGGTCCAAGTAAAGCACTCGGTGTTCCTTAAGAGGCGATACAGGGGCAAGCCTCTTTCGCCGAGGCGTGAGATGAAGCGGCTCAGAGCCGCAAAGCATCCCATGACCCTCTGTACTCCTTTCAAGTCCTTGATAGGCCCCATGTTGGTGATGGCCGTGATTTTCTCCGGGTTGGCCTCGATGCCCCGCTCAGAGACGATGAAACCCAGGAGCATGCCTTGGGGGACTCCGAAGACACACTTCTCAGGATTTGAGTTTTACGCCTTTCGCTTTGAGACACTTGAATGTCGTTTCAAGGTCAGAGAGGAGGTCAGAGGCTTTCCTCGTCTTGACTATGATGTCATCGACGTAGGCCTCGACCGTTCGACCAATGTGTTCTCCGAACACGTGGTTCATGCACCTTTGGTATGTCGCACCCGCATTCCTCAAACCGGATGGTATGGTAACGTAGCAGTACATGCCAAAGGGTGTGATGAAAGAAGTCGTGAGCTGATCAGACTCTTTCATCCTGATTTGGTGATACCCTGAGTAGGCATCAAGGAAAGACAGGGTTTCGCACCCAGCAGTGGAATCTACGATTTGATCGATGCGAGGCAGAGGGTAGGGAACTTTCGGACATGCTTTGTTTAGACCAGTGTAGTCTACACACATCCGCCATTTCCCTCCTTTCTTTTTCACAAGCATAGGGTTGGCTAGCCATTCGGGATGGAATACCTCTTTGATGATCCCTGCAGCCATCCGCTTGTGGATCTCCTCGCCTATGGCTCTGCGCTTTTCTTCGTCGAATCTGCGCAGAGGCTGCTTCACGGGTCGGGCTCCAGCTCGGATATCCAGTGAGTGCTCGGTGACTTCCCTCGGTATGCCAGGCATGTCCGAGGGACTCCACGCAAAAACCTCGGCGTCCGCGCAGAGAAAGTCGACGAGCACTGCTTCCTATTTGGGGTCAAGCTCGGAGCCGATCCGGATCTGCTTGGAGGCGTCGTTGCTGGGGTCGAGAGGGACGGACTTAACTGCCTCTGCTGGTTCGAAGTTGCCGGCGTGGCGCTTCGCATCTGGCACCTCCTTGGAGAGGTTTTCCATGTCGGCGATGAGGGCCTCGGATTCGGTGAGGGCCTCGGCGTACTCCACGCACTCCACGTCGCATTCATACGCGTGTCGGTACGTAGGGCCGACGGTGATGACCCCGTTGGGGCCCGACATCTTGAGCTTGAGGTAGGTGTAGTTGGGGATGGCCATGAACTAGGCGTAACATGGTCTCCCTAGCACTAAGTGGTAGGTTCCTCAGAACCCGACCACCTCGAACGTGAGGGTTTCCTTTCGGAAGTTGGAGGGAGTCCCGAAGCAGACGGGCAGATCGAGTTGTCCAAGGGGCTGGACGCGCTTCCCGGGAATGATCCCATGAAAGGGCGCCGCGCCGGCCCAGATCGAGGACAGTTCGATCTGCAAGAGCCCGAGGGTGTCGGCGTAGATGATGTTGAGGCTGCTGCCTCCGTCCATGAGGACCTTGGTAAGCCTGACGTTGCCGATGACGGGATCAACAATGAGCGGGTACTTCCCCGGGCTCGGCACGCGGTCGGGGTGGTCGTCTTGGTCGAAGGTGATGGGCTTGTCGGACCAGTCTAGATAGACTGGCACCGCCACCTTTACCGGGCAGACATCCTGACGCTCTTGCTTGCGGTGCCGAGCCGAGGCATTCGCCACCCGCCCCCCGTAAATCATGAAGGAGTCATGGACCTCGGGGAACTCCTCTGCCTTGTGAGCTTCCCTCTTGTCGTTGTCGGGGGCCCTGCCACCTTCCGCCGGTGGCTCGGCCTTGTGGAAGTAGCGCCGAAGCATGACGCACTCCTCAAGGGTGTGCTTGACGGGACCCTGGTGATAGGGGCACGACTCCTTGAGCATCTTGTCGAACAAGTTGGCGCCTCTAGGAGGTTTCCGAGGGTTCTTGTGCTCGGCAGCGGCGACAAGGTCTGCGTCAGCGACGGCGCATTTCGCTTGCGACTTCTTTTTGCCCTTCTTCCTCGTGCCGCACTGAGCGGACGCTTCGGGGGCATCATCCGGCTGGCGCCCCTGAGGCTGCTTGTCCTTCCGGAAGATGGCCTCGACCGCCTCCTGGCTAGAGGCGAACTTGGTGGCGATGTCCATCAGCTCGCTCACCCTGGTGGGAGTCTTGCGACCCAGCTTGCTCACTAGGTCGCGGCAAGTGGTGCCGGCGAGGAACGCGCCGATGACATCAGAGTCGGTGATGTTGGGCAGCTCTGTGCGCTGCTTCGAAATCGTCGGATGTAGTCCCGTAGGGATTCTCTCGGCTGCTGGCGACAACTTCGGAGATCCCAAGAGTTCCCAGGGCGCACGTATGTGCCCTGGAAGTTGCCGGCGAAGGCTTTGACCAGGTCGTCCCAGTTGGAGATCTGCGCAGGAGGCAGATGCTCTAGCCAGGCTCGAGCGGCGTTGGAGAGGAACATGGGGAGGTTGCGGATGATGAGGTTGTCATCGTCCGTTCCACCCAGCTAGCAGGCCAGCCGGTAGTCCACGAGCCACAGTTCAGGCCTCGTTTCCCCCGAGTACTTGGTGATGGTAGTCGGGGCTCGGAACCGGGTCGGGAACGGCGCCCGTCGTATGGCCCGGCTGAAAGCTTGCGGACCGGGTGGTTCAGGCGAAGGGCTCTGATCCTCCCCACTGTCGTAGCGTCCCCCACGCCTGGGATGGTAGCCTCGGCGCACCCTCTCGTTGAGGTGGGCTCGACGGTCGCGGCGATGGTGCTCGTTGCCGAGGCGGTCGGGGCCACAGGCGCTATGTCCCGCGTGCACCCGGTGTGGACCGAGGCCTCCTGCATGAATCGGGAAGTCGCGGCGTGATGCTCCTAGGGGTATCCCTGCCTTCGGGAGGTAGAGCTTTCGGCCTGTCGGACCGCGACATCCTCCAGGAGATTCCTGGGTTCTCCCTGGATACGCCGCCCCTCGGTGGTGGATGGTTCTGGCATCGCTTAGAGCAGTATTACTGCTGCAACCAGGTTCTGACCGACCCCACTGGAAGCCGGGGGCAGCCTTGCCCTGGCATCGTCGGTGATGCGGCGCTGGACATCCTGGACCAGATGACATACTTCTCCGGCCGGTGCTCGGCCTGCCCGCTCCTACCCGATGTTCTACCGGAGCTGCACAAGTTGTCCTGCTTCCTCATCGAGCCTGGCCTGCATCTCACGGATTTGCTCGAGCTGTGTGTCCTGACCCCCACAAGGACTGGGACCACAGCTAGCTCCCGAAGGATGTCAACGCGAGGCGCAGGCCTAGAGGGATCGTCGACCTCCGGCATACCAAGGTGGTTGCCTTCGTCGAGACCCTCTAGATCGACGTGGAAACATTCGTGACTTGGGCCACAGTCCTCGTCGTCGAGGCAGTGGCTATCATCGGAGCAATCGGAGAGGCAGTAGTCACATGCAGTCATGAAGTCCCACATGGCACTAGAGTTATCGAGCCTAGAGAAATCCCAACCAGAGTCGGGCTCGTCGTCTTCCTTGGAACCCAGGGGCCCGTAGGTCGAGACGGCCTTCAATCTGTCCCAGGTAGACCACATATGGTACCCCGGGAGGTTTGAATATGCCTTTATGAAAGCGTCCACCAAAGCGGGGTCGCTTGGTGGGTCGAAGCTGAATCTAAAAGGCACTGGATGGGAAACGGATGGTACCTCTTGATCGACGGACGGTGATGAAGTTGCGTCGGGGACAGACTACACCATTATCTCAGGTACAAGGCTGACGCCCAGCAAGTCCTTCGCGAGCGTGCTGACGTCGCCCGTCGTTTGCTTGGGGTTGGCGTGTTGCGGGGAAACGACGCTCGTCTTCGTCTCAGGCACGAGGTCAATGCCCGACGTACCCCCGTTGGGGCGCCGGTGCCGTCGACTCGCTCGACGGCCGACGAGGTGCCGCCTCCTACTTGGCCATGCCTGCCCCGTCTCCTCCTCCGTCGGTGGGGAAGGTGATGGGACAGACCTGGATGTCGCTCTTCCGCCACGTGGGGAAGACGTCGTCGATTCCACCGCCGGCGGGCGGGCTGACGGCCGCCATTGTCGTTGTCGCGCGGCGGAGGAAGGAGTATCATGTCGTAGCTGCCGTCGAGGGACATGAACTCCAGGCTCCCAAAACGAAGCTTCGTCCCGGGTTGGAGAGGTTGCTAGAGACTCCCCATCTGGAGCTTGACGGGAAGCTGTTCGTCAACACGTAGCAGGCCCCTACCTGGCGCGCCAACTGTTGGCGTTTCGACCCCGGGGGGTCCCTGGACCGACGAGTAAATTGTCGCTGCGTGTCCCAGCCCAGATGGGTCGGCACGAGACGGAGACACAAGGGGGGAAAACAGTGAGGGGAAACCCGCGGCCTCGTGTTGTCCGGCGCCTAGGGCGGATGCGCTTGCAGTAGGGGGTTACAAGCGTTCGCGAGGGAGAGAGAGAGACAGGGGGCGTTAGGCTGCCCGTTCTCCCACGCGGCCACCTCCTTTGTATGAGAGCCCTGGACCTTCCTTTTATAGATGTAAGGAGAGGGTCCAGGTGTACAACGGGCGGTGTAGCAGTGTGCTAACATGTCTAGCAGAGAGGAGCTAGAGCCCTATGTATGTGCCGACATGGCTGTCGGAGAGGTGTTGGAGCCTTGTTCATGTGGCGTTGTGGCCGTCGGAGGAGCGCTTGAGCCCTGTAGAAGCACAACTGTCAGGGCTGTCGGATCCTTGCTGACGTATCCTTGCTTCCGTAGGGGGCTGAGAACCACCGTTGTCATGGAGCACGCGGGGTGCCATCATTACTTGTTTTACTGGGGCGAGCCAGATGGGACGCCGGTCTTGTTTCTCGTAGCCTGGGCTAGCTAGGGGTAGGGTAATGATGGCCTCCCCTTGTGGCGTGGTCGGCCCGAGCGAGGTGGTGACTCCTCCGAGGTCGAGGTCGAGTCCGAGCCCTGGGGTCGGGCGAGGCGGAGATCGTCGTCCGAGTTGAGGTCGAGTCCGAGCCCCGGGGTCGGGCGAGGCGGAGATCGTCGTCCGAGTTGAGGTCGAGTCTAAGCCCGTGGGTCGGGCAAGGCAGAGATCGTCGTCCTAGTTGAGGTCGAGTCTGAGCCCGGGGGTCGGGCGAGGCGGAGATCATCGTCCGAGTTGAGGTCGAGTCCAAGCCCGGGGGTCGAGCGAGGAGGAAATCGTCGTCCGAGGCGAGGTCGAGTCTGAGCCCTGGCGTCGGGCGAGGCGGAGATTCCTATGGCGCCCGAGGCTGGACTTGGTTGCTGTCAGCCTTACCCTGGCGGGGGGCACAGCACTCGGAGCAGCGCAGGCGGCGCTGTTTTCCTGTCAGGTCAGTCAGTGGAGGGGAGAAGTGACGGCGGTCATTTCGGCCTTATCGACTGGAAAGTGTGCGTTAGGATAAGGTGTCAGGCGATCCTTGCATTGAATGCTCCTACGATCTGGTCGGCTTGGTGAGGCGATCTGGCCAAGGTTGCTTCTTCGTGAAGCCTGCCCGAGCTGGGCCTTAGGTGAGTCACAGGTGCGCCCGTTGTTTGAGGAGACCCTCGGGTGAGGCGTGAATCTGCCTTGGTCTTCCGTTCCTGCCCGAGGCTGGGCTCGGGCAAGGCGAGATCGTGTCCCTTGAGTGGACGGAGCCTTAACCGGAATTGCGCCCATTAGGCCTTTGCAGCTTTGTGCTGATGGGGGTTACCAGCTGAGATTAGGAGCCTTGGGGGTACCCCTAATTACGGTCCCCGACAGGTATCTTGTTACTGTCTCAGGAAATGACGGTTAGCTCCTATATGCACAGCTCCTCTTAAATGTATATCTGCAATAATTACTATGACGTCACACTTATTTCTAGAAGGCCATTTTATTTGACCAGTAACACTCTTTTAACTTCCTTTTTCCATAATGTGTATCCTTGTATTCTGCTAACAAGATAAGTAGAAAATAGAGCTACAACATTGTCTGCTTTAGGACAAACCAGTTGAGAATTACAGCCGGGTTAACAAGATTTTTAATGTGGATTCTCAACCAGTATGTTGCTGCTCACATTTCCAACTTTGAAAATGCACTTCAATTACTATTGTTTACTTAAAGTTTCTTTATCCAAGTTCATGTTTGGGATTTTTCAGGACAGACAAACCTAATATTAATGAATGAATGTAATGGACTACATGACTTCTGCCATGCAGATCAAGAGGTAGCATCAGCTGCCACATCTGATCCATCTACTTTTCTTCATTTGACTGGAATTAATTTATATTTGGAGATGGTATTAATTTATGTTTTTATCGTCTTATAGCATAGCCTAATATTTTCTTACCAGATGTACTTATCCTTTTCAGTATACGTGCAAAACCTTTTGGAAGTGCAAGTCTATGCAATGTCTAACTCCTTAACATCCAAAATTGGTGGTACTAATAAAGAAGATAAACAATCTACAGTGAATTATCTCGACTTCTTGACATGCAACTGCTAGAGACCTATATCTTGCACTAATATGCTTGTATATAGGACTGATGGCAAACTATTATCCAACAATTTTTGGATGAACACAATGGAATGATCTACTACAGTTAAATTGATTGACTACTATGTACAACAGAATATTCTGTATTTTTTATGTTAGTGTACACAAAACTACTGTGTGCGCATTCATGTTCATTTTAGTCCACTGGTGAGACACTGCATTGCCAGCCCATCAAGCACCGTGGAGACGTCGTCCCATCGGCGAGGGCGCAGGAACCCTGAAAGGCAAATTGTTCAAATTCACAATATCCGGTGCTGTCATTCTTTCTTTTAACTCGTCTTCTGCTGGTGATGTTACCAAGCTGCTAAAAATGCTTTGGCTGCATTTGTGGATCTAGAGGGTGGACAGGATGGGCCCACCCTCTGATTTCGATCCTGCTAAAAGTATATAGATGATTTTGATGGGCCCACCCTCTGATTTATTTTTGTCACTAATGAATCTTTGTACAAATTATATTTTGAATGCTCAAGAAAAGAGTTCTGGAACTAAACAATGGTACAGGATATTCATCCTTATTGCACGTGTATAATGTGTGCAGGCTGCTTCTCAGTGAATAAACGAATCTTTCAGTTGCATATTTCTCATAAACGAAAGATTATGTTCAGTAGATAAACATTTGTTCCCTTTTTACCTTTTAAAGCTATATTGATTGTTGCTTGGCATTTGCTTTACTAACCAGCTCAAGAAAAGAGTTCTGGAACTAAACAACGGTATAGGATATTCATCCTTATTGCACATGTATAGTGTGAGCAGGCTGCTTCTCAGTGAATAAATGAATCTTTCAGTTGCATACTTCTCAAAAACGAAAGATCATGTTTAGTAGATAAACATATGTTCCCTTTTTACCTTTTAAAGCTATATTGATTGTTTCTTGGCATTTGCTTTACTAACCATCATGAATTGAACATATAGCTCATGATGTTCCAGTTAGGGTTAAGAATCATACAACCCTAAAGCTCCAGGCACCCTTATTACCAGACAAAGGGACATGGATAAGGTCTGTAGTAGGTAACTTCAAATATATCCTCACATCCGCTTGACTTTCGAGGCATTGATTTTTTTGCCCCTCTTTTTCACTACTAGGTTGTACTAACTAGCATAGTGCTCAAGTCAAATGTCACTATGTTGGACATTTTGAGCACTCGGATGCTTGGTCAGTATGGTTTTCCTGGCAAGGGTATGTTGAACACTGAGCCATTTTTGTATTTATATTTCATTGTTCTGATCACTGCATGTGTGAGCCATTTTTGAAGATCAATGTATATCTGTGGATTGTGTTGCTACAAGTGAAGTTAGTGTTTCTGTGTCACTTGATCCATTTTTTTATTTATAGGACTGATGGAATTCTTGGAGCAAAGGACCAGCGCACAGTCACCTCCAAAGAAAGACCTAGGCTGCTTCTACAAGGAGCTGTACAAAGGTATTGTTTTCTTTTTCATTTTTGTGACCATGCACTTGTCTATTGAGAGCACCTAGAGGGGGGGTGAATAGGTGATCCTGTAAAACTTAACACTTAATGCCACAAACACTGGTTAGGAGTTAGCGCAATAGTGCCAAGTGGCTAGAGAGGAGTCCGTAGCAAAACACAACAACCACAAGAGAATAATCACAGAGATGGCACAGTGGTTTATCCCGTGGTTCGGCCAAGACCAACGCTTGCCTACTCCACGTTGTGGCGTCCCAACGGACGAGGGTTGCAATCAACCCCTCTCAAGTGGTCCAAAGATCCACTTGAATACCACGGTGTTTTGCTTTGCTTATCTTAATCCCACTTGCGAGGAATCTCCACAAATTGGAGTCTCTCACCCTTACACTTGAAGTTCACAAAGAAGCACGGAGTAAGGGAGGGATTAGCAACTCACACAAGACACAAAGATCACAGCAAATACACACACACAAGATCAAGACCTGAGCTCAAGACACTATCACGAGTTTTTCACAAGAACTGAGCTCAAGTCACTAGGAATGACAACCGAATGCGCAAGAACGAAGTGTGAGTGATCAATTGTGCTCAAAGAATGCTTGGATATCTTCTCCATGCGCCAAGGGGTCCCTTTTATAGCCCCAAGGCAGCTAGGAGCCGTTGAGAGCAATCCGAGAAGGCAATTCTTGCCTTCTATCGACTGGCACACCGGACATGTCCGGTGCACCACCGGACACTGTCCGGTGCGGATCTCCTTCCTTATTTGGCGAAGCCGACCGTTGGCACTTGACAGCCGTTGGCGCACCGGACACTGTCCGGTGCACACCGGACAGTCCGGTGCTCTCTTCTAGCCGTTGGCTCGGCCACGTGTCCCACGCGGATCGCGCGGCCGACCGTTGGCCCGGCCGATCGTTAGCTCACCGGACAGTCCAGTGCACCACCGGACAGTCCGGTGCACCACCGGACAGTCCGGTGAATTTTAGCCGTACGCCGTTAATTGCTTCCCGAGAGCGACGAGTTCGCTGTGAACGACTCACCGGACAGTCTGGTGCACCACCGGACAGTCCGGTGAATTATAGTCGTACACCGCCGACGAAGTCCCGAGAGCAGCCAGTTGACGAGCCAGCCTGCACCACCGGACAGTCCGGTGCACCACCGGACAGTCCGGTGCACCCAGACTGAGCAGAGTCTTGGCTGAGCAGCCAAGTCTTTTCCAAATTGATTTTTCCTGTTTCCAGCACTTAGACACAATACATTAGTTCTCTAAAACAATGTACTAAGTCTAGAAACATACCTTTAGACTTGGTTTGCACTTTGTCCACCGCTTTGCATAGATTATCACAAAAGCACTTGTGTTGGCACTCAATCACCAAAATACTTAGAAATGGCCCAAGGGCACATTTCCCTTTCAATCTCCCCCTTTTTGGTGATTTATGCCAACACAACATAAAGCAACTAGAACAAGTGCAAAATCAATCCAAATAAGAACTCAAAGTTGTTTTGATCAAATTTGACATATATGGATCACTCTTTGCCACCACTTGGTTTTATTTTTGCAAATCAACTTCAAACTCCTATCTCTAGCTCAAACACAATTGTAGAGACTTAAAGAAAGTTGTTCCAATAGAAATTGATCAAAGATTTCAAAAACTCCAAAAACTCCCCCTTTTCCCATAATCAACATTCTCCCCACAAAAAGCCAACTTTTGACAAGAGAACCAATAAGGGAGTTTTGCCAAAACAAAAAGTCCTATTCTACTATTTTCAAAATTTCTCAAGTGGTAGCTGATCCATTTCTTGCTTTGGCCTTTATTTTCTCCCCCTTTGGCATCAAGCACCAAAATGGGATCAATCTTGGCCTTATTACCCCATTGCCTCACCAGATCTTCAAATAAGAGTCCAAAGGCAATAAGAGTTCACGAAATGAACTTGGAAGTAGTTACCCTCTCATCGGAGTGCAGTGGAAGTCTGTCATGGTCCAAGTCCACCTTTCCCTTTCAATCCACCTTTGAGACTAAATCAAGCAAACTCAAGCACACGGTTAGTCTCAAAGGGTCAAGTTGTAACACATCTCCCCCTAAATGTGTGCGTCACTTGCACAAAGACTTGTGAGGTCCAGGGAGTGCTTGTACAACTTGAGCACCATAAATAAGCAACAAAATGCAGAAGGAACATGGTCAAGGCATAAATACATGTATGCTTTATTTCAATCCAGGTTCCGTGAATCTAAGACATTGAGCTCACTACGCAGCCTGCAAAAGGTCTTCTCATCTAGAGGCTTGGTAAAGATATCGGCTAGCTGGTTCTCGATGCTAACATGAAACACTTTGATATCTCCCTTTTGCTGGTGGTCTCTCAAAAAGTGATGCCGGATGTCAATGTGCTTTGTGCGGCTGTGCTCGACAGGATTTTCCGCCATGCGGATAGCACTCTCATTATCACATAGGAGTGGGACTTTGCTCAGATTGTAGCCAAAGTCCCGGAGGGTTTGCCTCATCCAAAGTAGTTGCGCACAACACTGTCCTGCGGCAACATACTCGGCCTCAGCAGTGGATAGGGCAACGGAAGTTTGTTTCTTAGAATTCCATGACACCAGGGATCTTCCTAAGAATTGGCACGTCCCCGATGTACTCTTCCTATCGACCTTACATCCGGCATAGTCGGAATCTGAATATCCAAACAAGTCAAAGGTAGACCCCTTTGGATACCAGATCCCGAAGCAAGGAGTAGCGACCAAATATCTAAAGATTCGCTTCACCGCCACTAAGTGACATTCCTTAGGATCGAATTGAAATCTAGCACACATGCATACGCTAAGCATAATATCCGGTCTACTAGCACATAAATAAAGTAAAGACCCTATCATTGACCGGTATGCTTTTTGATCAACGGACTTACCTCCTTTGTTGAGGTCGGTGTGTCCATCGGTTCCCATCGGAGTCTTTGCGGGCTTGGCGTCCTTCATCCCAAATCGCTTTAGCAAATCTTGCATATACTTCGTTTGGGAGATGAAGGTGCCATCCTTGAGTTGCTTCACTTGGAACCCAAGAAAGTAGTTCAACTCGCCCATCATCGACATCTCGAATTTCTGCGTCATCACCCTGCTAAACTCTTCACAAGACTTTTGATTAGTAGAACCAAATATTATGTCATCGACATAAATTTGGCACACAAAAAGATCACCATCGCAAGTCTTAGTGAAAAGAGTTGGATCGGCTTTCCCAACCTTGAAAGCATTAGCAATTAAAAAGTCTCTAAGGCATTCATACCATGCTCTTGGGGCTTGCTTAAGTCCATAGAGCGCCTTAGAGAGCTTACATACGGGTCGGGGTACCGTTCATCCTCGAAGCCAGGGGGTTGCTCTATGTACACCTCCTCCTTGATTGGCCCGTTGAGGAAAGCGCTCTTCACATCCATTTGAAACAACCTGAAAGAATGGTGAGCGGCATATGCTAGCAAGATACGAATGGACTCTAGCCTAGCCACAGGAGCAAAAGTCTCCTCAAAGTCCAAACCTGCGACTTGGGTATAACCTTTTGCCACAAGTCGAGCCTTGTTCCTCGTCACCACCCCGTGCTCGTCCTGTTTGTTGCGAAACACCCATTTGGTTCCCACAACATTTTGCTTGGGACATGGCACCAATGTCCAAACTTCATTCCTTTTGAAGTTGTTGAGCTCTTCCAGCATGGCCAACACCCAGTCCGGATCTAGCAGGGCCTCTTCTACCCTGAAAGGCTCAATAGAAGAGACAAAAGAGTAATGCTCACAAAAATTAACTAATCGAGACCGAGTAGTTACTCCCTTGCTAATGTCACCCAAAATTTGGTCGACGGGATGATCCCTTTGAATCGTCGCTCGAACTTGGGTTGGAGGGGCCTAAGGTGCTTCTTCCTCTTCAATTTGGACATCCTGTGCTCCCCCTTGATCACATGCCTCCTTTTGATGAACCTGTTCATCGTCTTGAGTTGGGGGTTGCACCATTGTTGAGGAAGAGGGTTGATCTTGCTCATTTTGTTCCTGCAGTCGCACATCACCAATCGCCATGGTTCGAATTGCGGCCATCGGAACATCTTCTTCATCTACATCATCAAGATCAACAACTTGCTCTCTTGGAGAGCCATTAGTCTCATCAAATACAACGTCGCTAGAGACTTCAACCAAACCCGATGATTTGTTGAAGACTCTAAACGCCTTTGTATTTGAGTCATAACCTAATAAAAACCCTTCTACAGCTTTGGGAGCAAATTTAGAATTTCTACCCTTCTTCACTAGAATGTAGCATTTACTCCCAAAGACTCGAAAGTACGAAACATTGGGTTTGTTACCGGTTAGCAGCTCATATGAAGTCTTCTTTAGGAGGCAGTGAAGGTAGACCCGGTTGATGGTGTGGCAAGCCGTGTTTACGGCTTCTGACCAAAAGCGCTCGGGGGTCTTGAACTCTCCAAGCATCGTCCTCGCCATATCGATGAGTGTCCTGTTCTTCCTCTCTACCACACCATTTTGCTGTGGTGTGTAGGGAGCAGAGAATTGGTGCTTGATCCCTTCCTCCTCAAGGTACTCCTCCACTTGAAGGTTCTTGAACTCGGACCCGTTGTCGCTCCTTATCTTCTTTATCTTGAGCTCAAACTCATTTTGACCTCTCCTGAGGAAGCGCTTGAGGGTCCCCTAGGTTTCAGACTTATCCTGCAAAAAGAATACCCAAGTGAAGCGAGAAAAATCATCAACTATAACCAAACCATACTTACTTCCTCCTATGCTTAGATAGGCGACGGGTCTGAAGAGGTCCATATGAAGCATCTCCAGTGGTCTTGACGTAGTCATCACATTTTTGGTGTGATGAGAGCTTCCCACCTGTTTGCCTGCTTGACATGCTGCACAAGGTCTATCCTTTTCGAAGTGCACATTAGTTAAACCTATCACGTGTTCTCCCTTTAGAAGCTTGTGAAGGTTCTTCATCCCCACATGTGCTAAGCGGCGATGCCATAGTCAGCCCATGCAAGTCTTAGCCATTAAGCATGCATCTAGACCGGCCTCCTCTTTTGCAAAATCAACTAAATAAAGTTTGTCGTCTAGTACACCCTTAAAAGCTAGTGAACCATCACATCTTCTAAAGACAGACACATCTACATTTGTGAAAAGACAATTATATCCCATATTGCATAATTGACTAACAGATAACAAATTGTATCCAAGAGACTCTACTAAAAACACATTAGAAATAGAGTGCTCGGAAGAAATAGCTATTTTTCCTAACCCTTTCACCTTGCCTTGGTTCCCGTCACCGAATATAATTGAATCTTGGGAATCCTTGTTCTTGACGTAGGTAGTGAACATCTTCTTCTCCCCCGTCATATGGTTTGTGCATCCGCTGTCGATAATCCAGCTTGAACCCCCGGATGCATAAACCTGCAAGGCAAATTCAGGCTTGGGTTTTAGGTACCCAACTCTTGTTGGGTCCTACGAGGTTAGTCACAATAGTTTTAGGGATCCAAATGCAAGTCTTGTCTCCCTTACATTTGGCCCCTAATTTCCTAGCAATTACTTTCTTACCCTTTCTACAAATAGCAAAGGAAGTATTGCAAGCAAAATAAATGGTAGAAGGTTCATTCACAACTTTCCTAGGAACATGAGCAGAATCTCTTCTAGGCATAGCATTTTTCCTCGCAATATTTCTATCATGCATAACATGGGAACTAGAAGCAGTCATAGCATATGAATCATAAGCATGTGAATCAAAAGCATCATGACTTCTAAAAGCATTTCTAGAATGTCTCCTATCATGATACATGAAAGCATGGTTCTTTTGCACACTACTAGCCATAGGGGCCTTCCTTTTCTCCTTGGCGGAGATGGGAGCCTTATGGCTTGTTAAGTTCTTGACTTCCCTCTTGAAGCCAAGACCATCCTTAATTGAGGGGTGTCTACCAATCGTGTAGGCATCCCTTGCAAATTTTAACTTATCAAATTCACTCTTGCTAGTCTTAAGTTGGGCATTAAGACTAGCCAATTCATCATTTAATTTTGAAATTGAAACTAGGTGTTCACTACAAGCATCAATATCAAAATCCTTACACCTAGTGCAAATTGCAACATGTTCAACACAAGAGTTAGATTTACTTGCTACTTCTAGTTTAGCATTTAAATTATCAATTACACCTTTTAAAGTAGAAATGGTTTCATGACAAGTAGAAAGTTCACAAGAAAGCATTTCATTTCTTTTAACTTCTAGAGCAAGAGAATTTTGAGCACTAACAAATTTATCATGCTCTTCATACAAAAGGTCTTCTTGTTTCTCTAAGAGTCTATCCTTTTCATTCAAAGCATCAATCAATTCATTAATCTTAACTATTTTAGTTCTATCTAATCCCTTGAACAGACTAGAGTAATCTATTTCTTCATCACTAGACTCATCATCACTAGAAGAATCATAAGTACTAGTATTACGAGTGACTACCTTCTTTTCCCTTGCCATGAGGCAAGTGTGATGCTCGTTGGGGAAGAGAGCCGATTTGTTGAAGGCGGTGGCGGCGAGTCCTTCGTCGTCGGAGTTGGACGAAGAGCAATCCGAATCCCACTCCTTCCCAAGGTATGCTTCGCCTTTGGCCTTCTTGTAAACCTTCTTGTTTTCTCTCTTCCCATTCTTTCCTTGCTCCTGGTCACTATCATTATCGGGACAGTTAGCAATAAAATGACCAACCTTACCACATTTGAAGCATGAGCGCTTCCCCTTGGTCTTGGTCTTGCTTGGCTGCCCCTTGCGACCCTTTAGCACCGTCTTGAAGCGCTTGATGATGAGGGCCATCTCTTCATCATTGAGCCCGGCCACCTCAACTTGCGCCACCTTGCTAGGTAGTGTCTCCTTGCTCCTCATTGCCTTGAGAGCAATGGGTTGAGGCTCGTGGATTGGACCGTTCAACGCGTCGTCGACGTATCTCGCCTCCTTGATCATCATCCACCCGCTTATGAACTTTCCAAGTACCTCCTCGGGTGTCATCTTCGTGTACCTGGGATTCTCACGAATATTGTTCACGAGATGAGGATCAAGAACGGTAAAGGACCTTAGCATTAGGCGGACGACGTCGTGGTCCGTCCATCGCGTGCTTCCGTAGCTCCTTATTTTGTTGATAAGGGTCTTGAGCCGGTTGTAAGTTTGGGTTGGCTCCTCTCCCCTTATCATTGCGAATCGTCCAAGCTCGCCCTCCACCAGCTCCATTTTGGTGAGCATGGTGATGTCGTTTCCCTCGTGAGAGATCTTGAGGGTGTCCCATATTTGCTTGGCATTGTCCAAGCCGCTCACCTTATTGTACTCTTCCCTGCACAAAGACGCTAAGAGAACAGTAGTAGCTTGTGCATTTCTATGGATTTGTTCATTTATAAGCATAGGGCTATCCGAGCTGTCAAATTTCATTCCATTCTCTACAATCTCCCATATTCTTGGATGGAGAGAGAATAAGTGACTACGCATTTTGTGACTCCAAAATCCGTAGTCTTCCCCATCGAAGTGTGGAGGTTTGCCAAGAGGAATGGAAAGCAAATGCGAATTCGAACTATGTGGAATACGAGAATAATCAAATGAAAAATTCGAATTGACCGTCTTCCTGTAGTCGTTGTCGTCGTCCTTTTGGGAAGAAGTAGACTCATCGCTGTCGTCGTAGTAGACGATCTCCTTGATGTGCCTCGTCTTCTTCTTCTTCCCTTCCTTCCGCTTGTAGCCTGAGCCCGAGTCGGTAGGCTTGTCATCCTTCGGCTCGTTAACGAAGGACTCCTTCTCCTTGTCGTTGATCACAATTCCCTTCCCCTTAGGATCCATCTCTTCGGTCGATTAGTCCCTTTGTGAAGAGAACGGCTCTGATACCAATTGAGAGCACCTAGAGGGGGGTGAATAGGTGATCCTGTAAAACTTAACACTTAATGCCACAAACACTGGTTAGGAGTTAGCGCAATAGTGCCAAGTGGCTAGATAGGAGTCCGTAGCAAAACACAACAACCATAAGAGAATAATCACAGAGATGGCACAGTGGTTTATCCCGTGGTTCGGCCAAGACCAACGCTTGCCTACTCCACGTTGTGGCGTCCCAACGGACGAGGGTTGCAATCAACCCCTCTCAAGTGGTCCAAAGATCCACTGGAATACCATGGTGTTTTGCTTTGCTTATCTTAATCCCACTTGCGAGGAATCTCCACAAATTGGAGTCTCTCGCCCTTACACTTGAAGTTCACAAAGAAGCACGGATTAAGGGAGGGATTAGCAACTCACACAAGACACAAAGATCACAGCAAATACGCACACACAAGATCAAGACCTGAGCTCAAGACACTATCACGAGTTTGTCACAAGAACTAAGCTCAAGTCACTAGGAATGACAACCGAATGCACAAGAACGAAGTGTGAGTGATCAATTGTGCTCAAAGAATGCTTGGATATCTTCTCCATGCGCCAAGGGGTCCCTTTTATAGCCCCAAGGCAGCTAGGAGCCGTTGAGAGCAATCCGAAAGGCAATTCTTGCCTTCTGTCGACTGGCGCACTGGACATGTCCGGTGCACCACCGGACACTGTCCGGTGCACCACCGAACACTGTCCGGTGCGGATCTCCTTCCTTATTTGGCGAAGCCGACCGTTGGCACTTGAGAGCCGTTGGCGCACCGGACACTGTCCGGTGCACACCGGACAGTCCGGTGCTCTCTTCTAGCCGTTGGCTCGGCCACTTGTCCCGCGCGGATCGCGCGGCCGACCGTTGGCCTGGCCGATCGTTGGCTCACCGGACAGTCCGGTGCACCACCGGACAGTCCGGTGAATTTTAGCCGTACGCCGTTAATTGCTTCCCGAGAGCGATGAGTTCGCCTGTGAACGACTCACCGGACAGTCCGGTGCACCACCGGACAGTCCAGTGAATTATAGCCGTACACCGCCGACGAAGTCCCGAGAGCAGCCAGTTGACAGAGCCACCCTGGCGCACCGGACACTGTCCGGTGCACCACCGGATAGTCCGGTGCACCCAGACTGAGCAGAGTCTTGGCTGAGCAGCCAAGTCTTTTCCAAATTGATTTTTCCTGTTTCTAGCACTTAGACACAATACATTAGTTCTCTAAAACAATGTACTAAGTCTAGAAACATACCTTTAGACTTGGTTTGCACTTTGTCCACCACTTTGCATAGATTATCACAAAAGCACTTGTGTTGGCACTCAATCACCAAAATACTTAGAAATGGCCCAAGGGCACATTTCCCTTTCATCTATATGATTCATTTTAATAAATTTCTTCAGGATTTTGTGATAAATTTAAAAGATCAAGGCAGGCCATTGATCTACTGTTGAATTTGTTGAGTCTGTTATAAATTTCCTAATATGCATGCTGCAATCAAGTTTTGTTGCTTGCTAAGCGGTTGCCACTTGACAGTTCATGTATTCTGAAATTTCTCTAATTCTATAGTGCTTAACAACTGCAGATTTTGGATGAGATGATGGATAATGGTTTTCCACTCACAACTGAGCCAAACATCTTGAAAGAGATGATCACCCCACCTAATATTGTGAACAAAATGTTGAATGTTGTTACTGGCAAGAGTTCTACCCTTGGTAGCAAACTTCCAGATGCAGCTGCTTCTTTTGTACCTTGGCGAAGAACAACAGTCAAGGATGCAAGCAATGAAGTCTATGTTAACATAGTCGAGAACTTGATGCATGTGTGAACAGGTATTCCAGTTTTTTCCTTTTTAATGTCTTATAAACGGGATCCATTAATTCTGCTAATATGGCTTTTAGGACCTTAGTCACAGTAATTGGTCAAATGTTTCTGGAAGGTACTATTGTTCAGCATTTTTGTAGTAATTCTGTACATTGAGCTCCAATCTATTTTTTATACCTTCAATTTATGAATGCTCTGCACTTTAGCAAGTGCTATGAAAATATAGAAAAAAACAGCATCATAAGAATGAAGATTCATACTATTAAGTAGCGGTATAGCATAATAGCACATGAAACTACCCTACTTATGTTTTATTTAATTTTTCTTATGTTACTGAGGCTCGTTTGCTGTTTGGTATCCTGTTCGTTGATTGGTGCACAGAGAGGGGGTTCTTGTGAAATGCGAAGCATACGGTGAAGTCCAAGTAAACTTGAGAGCACCTAGAGGGGGGTGAATAGGTGATCCTGTAAAAACTTAAAACTTATAGCCACAAAACTTGGTTAAGTGTTAGAGAGATAATACCAAGTGACTATAAAGCGAGCTCTTGCGAATCACAACAATCACACAAAAAACAATCACAAGAGACACGTGAGTTATCCCGTGGTTCGACAAGTACAACACTTGTCTACCTCCACGTTGTGGCGTCCCAATGGACGAGGGTTGCACTCAACCCCTTTCAAGTGATCCAATGATCAACTTGAATACCACGGTGTTTTTCTTTCACTATATCCCGTTTGCGAGGAATCTCCACAACTTGGGGCCTCTCGCCATTACAATTTGATGATCACAAAGAAGCACGGATGTAAGGGAGGGAAAAGCAACACACACAAGACTCAAAGCAAGAGACAAACACGCACACTAGTCACAACTTGAGCTCTAAGTTCACACATGGAGTTCTCAACTCAAGATGAGCTCAAATTGCTATCACAACGAATCAAATGCGCTAGAATGAAGTCTTGGTGCTTAGAGATGATCAAAGAATGCTTGGTGTACTCCTCCATGCGCCTAGGGGTCCCTTTTATAGCCCCAAGGCAGCTAGGAGCCGTTGGAGGCATTCCAGGAAGGCAATTCTTGCCTTCTATCGGGTGGCGCACCGGACAGTCCGGTGCACCACCGGACATCCACAGTTCACTGTCCGGTGCAGATTGCTTTCCTAAATTGGTGTAGCCGACCGTTGAAGATTTGGAGTCGTTGGTGCACCGGACACTGTCCGGTGCACACCGGACAGTCTGGTGCCCCCATCAGATCGTTGGCTCGGTCACGCGTCACGCGCGGATTGCGTGGCCGACCATTGGCGCGGCCGACCGTTGGCTCACCGGACAGTCCGGTGCACCACCGGACAGTCTGATGAATTTTAGTCGTACGCCGCTGACGAATTCCCGAGAGCGGACAGTTGACCAGACGCCAGCCTGGCACACCGAACACCGTCCGGTGCAGCACCGGATAGTCCGGTGCACCCAGACTGCGCAGAGTCTTGGCTGCATCAGCCAAGTCTTTTTCCTTTTGTATTTTCTCTGATTCTAGCACTTAGACAAATATGTTAGTGCACAAAAACCAATGTACTAAGTTTAGAATCATACCTTTGTGTTGATTTGCACTTCATCCACCATTTGACACTTATTAATACTTAAGGCAATTGTGTTGGACATAATCACCAAAATACTTTAGAAATGGCCCAAGGGCACATTTCCCTTTCAATCTCCCCCTTTTTGGTGATTTATGCCAACATATCAAAAAGCAACAAATAGAAGTGCAACATCAATGCAATTAAGAACAAGAATTGTTTTTGATTCAAATTTGGCATATTTGGATCATTCTTTGCCACCACTTGGTTTGTTTTCAAAATCAAACTCAATTTCCTATCTCTAAGTCAAAACCACTTGTTTAGGCATAAAGAGAGGTACTTCACGAGAAAATTTGATCAAGAGCCAAAAACTCCCCCTTTTTCCCATAATCCTATATTCTCCCCACAGGAGGCCAAATTTTGCACATAAGAGTATTTTGACAAAACAAAAGTTCTAACTCTACTATTTTCAAAATTCTCAAGTGGTAGCTGATCCATTTGCTTTGCTTTGGCCTTAATTTCTCCCCCTTTGGCATTAAGCACCAAAACGGGATCATTATTGGCCCTAAAACCCCATTGCCTCACCAAAATCTTCAATTAAGAGTAAAAAGGCAATAAGAGCATGGAGATGAACTTGGAGTAAATTACCCTCTCATCGGAGTGCAGTGGAAGTCTTACATGGTCCAAGTTCACCTTTTCCCTTTCAATCCTCCTTTGAGACTAAATTAAGAACACTCAAGCACATGGTTAGTCTCAAAGGATCAAGTTGTAGCATTTCTCCCCCTAAATATGTGCATCATTCACACATGGACTTGTGAGGTTCGGGGATCCCTTGCACAACTTGAGCACCGTAAATAAGCAACAAAATTCATAAAGGAACATGATCAAAGGCATAAAACACATGTATGCTATAGATCAATCCAAGTTCCGCGAATCTAAGACATTTAGCTCACTACGCAGCCTGCAAAAGGTCTTCTCATCTAAAGGATTGGTAAAGATATCGGCTAGCTGGTTCTCGGTGCTAACATAAAACACTTCGATATCTCCCTTTTGTTGGTGGTCTCTCAAAAAGTGATGCCGGATGTCTATGTGCTTTGTGCGGCTGTGTTCAACAGGATTGTTCGCCATGCGGATAGCACTCTCATTGTCACATAGGAGTGGGACTTTGCTCAGATTGTAGCAAAAGTCCCAGAGGGTTTGCCTCATCCAAAGTAGTTGCGCGCAACACTGTCCTGCGGCAACATACTCGGCCTCAGCGGTGGATAGGGCAATGAAAGTTTGTTTCTTAGAACTCCACGACACCAGGGACCTTCCTAGGAATTGGCACGTCCCTGATGTACTCTTCCTATCGACCTTACATCCAGCATAGTCGGAGTCTGAGTATCCAATCAAGTCAAAGGTAGACCCCTTTGGATACCAGATCCCGAAGCAATGCGTAGCAACTAAATATCTAAGGATTCGCTTAACGGCCACAAGGTGACACTCCCTTGGGTCGGATTGAAATCTAGCACACATGCATACGCTAAGCATAATATCCGGTCTACTAGCACATAAATAAAGTAAAGACCCTATCATAGACCGGTATGCCTTTTGATCGACGGACTTACCTCCTTTGTTGAGGTCGACATGTTCGTCGGTTCCCATTGGAGTCTTTGCGGGCTTGGCGTCCTTCATCCCAAACCACTTGAGCAAGTCTTGCGTGTACTTTGTTTGAGAGATGAAGGCGCCGTCCTTGAGTTTCTTCACTTGGAACCCAAGGAAGTAGTTCAACTCGCCCATCATCGACATCTCGAATTTCTGAGTCATCACCCTGCTAAACTCTTCACATGACTTTTGGTTAGTAGAACCAAATATTATATCATCAACATAAATTTGGCACACAAATAGATCACCATCACAAGTCTTAGTAAAAAGATTTGGATCGGCTTTCCCAACCTTGAAAGCATTAGCAATTAAAAAATCTCTAAGGCATTCATACCACGCTCTTGGGGCTTGCTTAACTCCATAGAGCGCCATAGAGAGCTTACACACGTGGTCGGGGTACCGTTCATCCTCAAAGTCAGGGGGTTGCTCCACATACACCTCCTCCTTGATTGGCCCGTTGAGGAAAGAGCTCTTTACGTCCATTTGGAACAACCTGAAAGAATGGTGAGTGGCATAGGCTAACAAAATACGAATCGACTCTAGCCTAGCCACAGGAGCAAAAGTCTCCTCAAAGTCCAAACCTGCGACTTGGGCATAACCTTTTGCCACAAGTAGAGCCTTGTTCCTTGTCACCACCCCATGCTCGTCCTGTTTGTTGCGGAACACCCACTTGGTTCCCACAACGTTTTGCTTGGGACGTGGCACAAGTGTCCAAACTTCATTTCGCTTGAAGTTGTTGAGCTCTTCCTGCATGGCCAACACCCAGTCCGGATCTAGCAAGGCCTCTTCTACCCTGAAAGGCTCAATAGAAGAGACAAAAGAGTAATGCTCACAAAAATTAGCTAATCTAGAGCGAGTGGTTACTCCCTTGCTAATATCACCCAATATCTGGTCGACGGGATGATTCCTTTGAATCGTCGCTCGAACTTGAGTTGGAGGGGCCTATGGTACTTATTCCTCCTCATCTTGGACATCCTGTGCTCCCCCTTGATCACACGCCTCTTCTTGAGGAACCTGTTCATCATCCTGAGTTGGGGGTGCACCAATGTTGAGGAAGAAGGTTGATCTTGCTCCTGGTGTTCCTGTGGTCGCACATCTCCAATAGCCATGGTGTGTATTGCGTCCGTTGGAACATCATCCTCATCTACATCATCAAGATCAACTTGCTCTCTCGGAGAGCCATTAGTTTCATCAAATACAACATCGCTAGAGACTTCAATCAAACCCGATGATTTGTAGAAGACTCTATACGCCTTTGTATTTGAGTCATAACCTAACAAAAACCCTTCTATAGCTTTGGGAGCAAATTTTGAATTCCTACCTTTCTTCACTAGAATGTAGCATTTACTCCCAAAACTCGAAAATATGAAACGTTGGGTTTGTTACCAGTTAGTAGTTCGTACGACGTCTTCTTGAGGAGGCGATGAAGGTAGACCCGGTTTATGGCGTGGCAAGCTGTGTTCATAGCTTCCGACCAAAACCGCTCGGGCGTCTTGAATTCCCCAAGCATCATCCTTGCCATGTCTATGAGCATCCTGTTCTTCCTCTCTACCACACCGTTTTGCTGTGGTGTGTAGGGAGCGGAGAACTCATGCTTGATTCCTTCCTCCTCAAGGTACTCCTCCACTTGAAGATTCTTGAACTCGGACCCGTTGTCGCTTCTAATCTTTTTCATCTTGAGCTCAAATTCGTTTTGAGCTCGCCTTAGAAAGCGCTTGAGGGTCCCTTGGGTTTCTGATTTATCCTGCAAAAAGAATACCCAAGTGAAGCGGGAAAAATCATCAACAACAACAAGACCATACTTACTTCCCCCGATGCTAAGGTAGGCGACGGGTCTGAAGAGGTCCATATGCAGTAGCTCCAGAGGTCTTGATGTAGTCATCACATTCTTGTTGTGATGAGCGCTTCCCACTTGTTTACCTGCTTGACAAGCTGCACAAGGTCTATCTTTTTAGAAAAACACATTTGTTAGACCTAACACATGTTCTCCCTTCAGAAGTTTGTGAAGGTTCTTCATCCCAACATGTGCTAGACGGCGATGCCACAGCAAGCCCATGCTAGTCTTAGCAATTAAGCATGCATCTAGACCTGCCTTCTCCTTCGAAAAATCAACTAAATAGAGTTTGTCGTCTAGTACACCCTTAAAAGCTAATGAACCATCACTCCTTCTAAAGACAGACACATCTACATTGGTAAACAAGCAATTGTAACCCATATTACATAATTGACTAACGGACAACAAGTTATACCCGAGCGATTCAACTAAAAACACATTAGATATGGAATGCTCGGATGAAATAGCTATCTTTCCTAGTCCTTTAACCTTGCCTTGATTCCCGTCACCGAATATGATTGAATCTTGGGAATCTTTGTTCTTGACGTATGAGGTGAACATCTTCTTCTCCCCCGTCATGTGGTTTGTACATCCGCTGTCGATAATCCAGCTTGAGCCCCTGGATGCATAAACCTGCAAGGCAAATTAGGCTTGGGTTTTAGGTACCCAACTCTTGTTGGGTCCTACAAGGTTAGTAACAATAGTCTTAGGGACCCAAATGCAAGTTTTATCTCCCTTGCATTTTGCCCCCAATTTCCTAGCAACCACTTTCTTATTTTTACACAAAAGTACAAAGTCAGTGTTGCAGGCATGAAAAACAGTAGCAGATTTATTTTGCATTTTCTTAGGTACATGATGAACAACATTGTTTCTAGTCATATTTCTACTATGCACAAAGGAAGAACTTGAACCAATCAAGGCATGTGAATCATAAGCATTATAACTCCTATTATGATGAGCATTCCTAGACAATTTTCTATCATAAATAAATGCATGATTCTTTTGACTACTACTAACCATAGGAGCCTTCCCTTTTTCCTTGTTGAAAATGGGAGCCCTTTGGGTTGTTAAGTTCTTGGCTTCCCTCTTAAAGCCAAGCCCATCCATAATTGAGGGGTGTCTACCAACAGTGTAGGCATCCCTAGCAAATTTTAGTTTATAAAAATCACTTTTGCAAGTCTTAAGTTGAGCATTAAGACTTGCTACTTCATCATTTAATTTAGAAATTGACATTAAATGTTCATCACAAGCATCAACATTAAAATCCTTGCATCTATTGCAAATTACAACATGATCTACACAAGGACTAGATTTATTAACTACCTCTAGCTTAGCATTTAAATCATCATTCAAAATCTTCAAGCTAGAAATAGATTCATTGCAAATAGATAATTCAGAAGATAGTAATTCATTCCTTTTAATCTCTAAGGCAAGAGACTTTTGAACATTAACAAATTTGTCATGTTCCTCATACAAGATGTCCTCTTGCCTCTCTAGCAGTCTATCTTTTTCATTCAATGCATCAATCAGCTCATTAATCTTTTCTACTTTTGCTCTATCTAATCCTTTGAACAGGCTAGTGTAATCAATTTCATTATCACTAGAGTCCTCATCACTAGAAGTAGAGTACTTAGGAGTTTCTCTAGTGTTTACCTTCTTTTCCTTTGCCATTAGACAAGTATGGCGCTCATTGGGGAAGAGCGACGACTTTTTGAAGGCCGAGGTGGCGAGTCTGTCGTCGTCGGAGTCGGACGACGAACAATCCGAGTCCCACTCTTTGCCGAGGTGCGCCTCGGCCTTCGCCTTCTTGTAGGCCTTCTTCTTTTCCCTCTTCCCGCTTTTCTCTTGTCCCTGGTCACTATCATTATCGGGACAGTTAGCAATAAAGTGAAAAGTCTTACCACACTTGAAGCAGGAGCGCTTTCCCTTCACCTTGCTTTTGTTGGGATGCTCCTTGCGACCCTTTAGCGCCGTCTTGAAGCGCTTGATGATGAGGGCCATTTCTTCCTTGTTAAGCCCAGCCGCCTCAACTTGCACCACCTTGCTAGGTAGCGCCTCCCTTCTACTTGTTGCTTTGAGAGCAACGGTTTGAGGCTCGTGGATTGGCATTGGGCCATTTAACGCCTCATCAACATATCTTGCCTCCTTGATCATCATTCGCCCGCTTACAAACTTTCTAAGTATTTCCTCGGGTGTCATCTTGGTATACCTAGGATTTTCACGAATAGAGTTTACAAGATGAGGATCAAGGATAGTGAAGGACCTTAGCATAAGCTGGACGACGTCGTGGTCCGTCCATCTCGTGCTTCCATAGCTCCTGATTTTGTTGACCAAGGTCTTGAGCCTGTTGTACATTTGGGTTGGCTTCTCCCCCCTGATCATTGCAAACCTTCCCAGTTCGCCCTCCACCAACTCCATCTTGGTGATCATGGTGGCGTCGTTTCCCTCATGCGAGATCTTGAGGGTGTCCCAAATCTGCTTGGCGTTATCCAAGCCGCTCACCTTATGGTATTCTTCCCTGTACAAGGATGCTAATAGAACAGTGGTAGCTTGTGCATTTTTGTGAATTTGTTCATTGATAAACATGGGATTATCCGTACTATCAAATTGCATTCCATTTTCTACTATCTCCCATATACTTGGATGAAGAGAGAACAAATGGGTACGCATTTTGTGACTCCAAAATCTGTAGTATTCTCCATCAAAGTGCGGGAGTTTCCCAAGTGGAATTGAAAGTAAATGAGCATTGGAGTTAGACGGAATACGAGAATAATCAAAAGAAAAGTTTGAGTTGACCGGTTTCTTTTTCTCGTCGTAGTTGTCGTCTCTTTGGGAGGAAGAGGATTCGTAGCTATCGTAGTAGACAATCTTCTTGATACGCCTCTTCTTCTTCCCGTCCTTCTTCTTATGACTTGAGCCAGAGTCAGTAGGTTTGTCTTCCCTTGGCTCGTTGAAGATGGACTCCTTCTCCTTATCGTTGACCACCATCCCCTTTCCCTTAGGATCCATCTCTTCGGGCGATTAGTCCCTTTTGTGAAGAGAACGGCTCTGATACCAATTGAGAGCACCTAGAGGGGGGGTGAATAGGTGATCCTGTAAAAACTTAAAACTTATAGCCACAAAACTTGGTTAAGTGTTAGAGAGATAATACCAAGTGACTATAAAGTGAGCTCTTGTGAATCACAACAATCACACAAAAAACAATCACAAGAGACACGCGAGTTATCCCGTGGTTCGACAAGTACAACACTTGTCTACCTCCACGTTGTGGCATCCCAATGGACGAGGGCTGCACTCAACCCCTTTCAAGTGATCCAATGATCAACTTGAATACCACGGTGTTTTTCTTTCTTTCACTATATACCGTTTGCGAGGAATCTCCATAACTTGGAGCCTCTCGCCTTTACAATTTGATGATCACAAAGAAGCACGGATATAAGGGAGGGAAAAGCAACACACACAAGACTCAAAGCAAGAGACAAACACGCACACTAGTCACAACTTGAGCTCTAAGTTCACACACGGAGTTCTCAACTCAAGATGAGCTCAAATTGCTATCACAACGAATCAAATGCGCTAGAATGAAGTCTTGGTGCTTAGAGATGATCAAATAATGCTTGGTGTACTCCTCCATGCGCCTAGAGGTCCCTTTTATAGCCCCAAGGCAGCTAGGAGCCGTTGGAGGCATTCCAGGAAGGCAATTCTTGCCTTCTATCAGGTGGCACACCGGACAGTCCGGTGCACCATCGGACATCCACAGTTCACTGTCCGGTGCAGATTGCTTTCCTAAATTGGCGCAGCCGACCGTTGAAGATTTGGAGCCGTTGGCGCACCGAACACTGTCCGGTGCACACCGGACAGTCTGGTGCCCCCATCAGACCGTTGGCTCGGCCACGCGTCACGCGCGGATTGCGCGACCGACCGTTGGCGCGACCGACCGTTGGCTCACCGGACAGTCCGGTGCACCACCGGACAGTCCGGTGAATTTTAGCCGTACGCCGCCGACGAATTCCCGAGAGCGGCCAGTTGACCAAACGCCAGCCTGGCACACCGGACAGTCCGGTGCACCCAAACTGCGCAGAGTCTTAGCTGCATCAGCCAAGTCTTTTTCCTTTTGTATTTTCTCTGATTCTAGCACTTAGACAAATATGTTAGTGCACAAAAACCAATGTACTAAGTCTAGAATCATACATTTGTGTTGATTTGCACTTCATCCACCATTTGGCACTTATTAATACTTAAGGCAATTGTGTTGGACACTTAATCACCAAAATACTTTAGAAATGGCCCAAGGTCACATTTCCCTTTCAAAACTACAGCCTCCCAGGTGTGCCAGAGCTGACCATGTCCTTTGCTAACACTGCAATTATCAATGATGTTACCTTCCACCCCTGCGTCCGATTCAGGCCTTGGGAATCAAATCAGATCCTATCATTTGTTCCTCTCGACGGGTAGTTCAAGCTCATGAATTACAGGTACTCATTTGTGCGCTAGCTTTTCTTTTGTACACACTCAGCACGCTCACGTTTGATCAAACGAGCAGGGTTCAGAAACTGAAGAAGACACCGATCTATGTGAAACCACAATTAACATCAGATTCCGGGAACTGCCGCGTTAGTGTGATGGTCGGGATTCGAAATGATCCTGGGAAACCTATTGATTCGATAACAGTGCAGTTCCAGTTGCCCCCTCTTATTGTTTCTGCTGATCTGACTGCAAACTATGGCACGGTTGACATCCTTGCCGACAAGGTTAGTGTACTTCCTACCATAAGTTCCACAGTAACTCCACTCATACCTGATCTTGTCACCGGTCAAGGTAAGGGGTCTATAGTAGGTAGTTTCAGAAAATTCTCGAAGCTGAGCACTCTACATGTACCTTCACCTTGCTATGCTTCTCTGGCGCTAGCCTTCTTATGCAGACCTGTTTGTGGACAATTGGGCAGATACCAAAAGACAAAGCACCGGCACTCTCTGGAAATTTACGACTGGAGGAAGGGCTCGCACAACTGCATGCATTGCTGACATTTTAGGTGAAATTCAGGATTATGGGAGTTGCCCTATCTGGCCTTCAAATCGATAAGCTGGACGTGAAGAACACCTCGAACGCTTTGTACAAAGGTTTTAGAGCCTAGACTCAAGCTGGGAAGTATGAGGTCAGATTGTAGGTGCTTGCAGGGGGGCAGTTGTTAGTTCATTCTTGTAGAAAACGAATGATGCTGTGGACCTGGCTCATGGCCTATTAACACATTGTTATGATCATCAGTTGAGGGTTCATGGCCAGCTGCATTTGGGTCGTTGCATTTGATGGGAGGTGCCATTGTTCTTTGTTCAGGTCAATAGGTATCTTGTACCTGAATCAGATTATCCTCTGTGGTGTGAAAGCAACAGAATACTGTGATCCTAGGTCTATCTAGATCAAGGTTTTGGATTATGGCACCTTTTGTTATAAAATTCACTTGAGTATAGAATCTCTATTTTTTGTTGTAAGAAAAAAATCTCTTTTTGTTAGAAAAGGACGTGACTTTGGAAATGAAGGCCTGCTTTTGATATACCAGCTGCAATTGTAGCGGTTTCCTTGTCTCAGCCGCCCTGTTTGGAAACTTTGTGCCTTCGTAGTCTTCTCCAATATATTGAAGGTCCCGCAGATTCAAATACTTGCTGACTCGGATAAACAGTCCATACAATATATTTACTTTATAATATTTTAGATTGCAGCCAAGTAAGCTATACTACTTTATATTTTTTGTAATCTTTAATTTTGTTCTCTTAAGATGTTTGTTTAACTCGCAGATTCTATTATCCTTTTGTTTCTTGGGTCACTTCAGTTTATATGTATTTAACATAAACACCAGAAGCATCTATATAATGGACTCCATGCCTCTACCATCATGATTTAAGGGTAACGATCCAAGCATGCATTATATTCACAAAATACATAGTATTGCCAATAATATGAATGCCGCCATAGAATTGGCCAATCCTACATGAAGGACGATATTTATATATGGCGTCATATAGTACCATCATGGGTTCCAAAAACATTAAACTGGTAATTTCTTATACCTTGAAGACAACTAAATTTTTTGGCTATATGTATGTAAGAACGAGTTATTTTAATTTGTAGGGATTTATCAGGCTTTCTGGTTATCAACTTTATGCACTCGTGGAATGGTAAAAGGTTACCCTGCATTTCCACTGTGAATAACTGTGTAGTTCTAATACTTGGTCAATATCATTTTTCTATAACTAATTGTCTTTACTGAATTTAATGTTGTCCTATACTGAATGTACAGACTTCAAATGTACTGAGGACCAAATTCTTGATAGAGTTGATGAAGTACAGGGAGAATAAATGTAATGACAATATTTCAGAAGAAATACAAAAGATTATTAAGCGCATCAGTATTTAGTTGCAAATAATATGAAGTACGGGAATACAACATATGTGATGTTATTTGCAAATACTCGAGTTTAGGATAAGAAACAAAGATTTATAATTTTGGCTCTCACTTATTATTCTCATCTTTTTGGTATGAATTTTAATGTATATTCAATCCGTTACCATTACCATACTCGCGATGCACAAATATTGTACTCACTTCTTAGACTTTGTTTTTGTAGTTTTCACATTGTATTGTGAATTGATTTTTGTATTAGTTTAATTCTTCATTCGTTGTTGCCAGATAGTTTATAAGACTGAGATCGACAATAATATGTGTTATTTGTTTTTATGTAATCATTGTGCACTGATATTTTGTATGTCGTTGTAACGCGCGGTCACTTGACTAGTATATATAATACATTTGAAAGTATGACAAATACGTATGTAAAAAAAATGTCTCTAATATAGGTATTTGTGTATAGAGGACGTGATTTAAAGAATGTTGTTGAAGAGAAAAAAATATAAATAATAAAATCTTTTAAAGTATACTGTAAAAGACGGATATAGAGGATGTCGTTTGGAGATAGCAGACTGCACAGCGCCTCCGCGGTTGGGTTTTCGTATACGATTCTATGGAAATCCGACCTATTTTCCATCACTCGCCGTCACACAAGGCAAAGAGATTCTCGCAGTTACTTGGGTGAAAGGAACCAGAACCTCGCTCACCCTGCGTTTTCGGTCGGTTTTTGCTACCTGCGGACCTGCCTGATGTGGATCTGAGTGCTTGTGTCGAAGCGCCGAAACTGCACGGCCCTGCAACCTAGCTAGATCCAGACCGACGGACGGGGACGTAGAGGTAGACGTGTAGTTCCCAAGAGGGGATCTGTCTATGCTGTTCTTGTGCTGATCACATGCGCAGCGCTTGATTCTATATTTCCATTTCCATTGGCGCTCAGCCCTCCGCCCATACGCATAATGTCATCTTCGCATGCTCCGAGAAAAATTATCTAGATTGCAATGTTTACATAATAGAGTTTAAAATAAGGAATGAGATAGTGCTAAGGATTTGCTTCGAGAAAAATTCCTTCAAATCCGCAACACCGTCAGGATACAGAATGCGGATACGCGTAAACGTCCGACAGCGGGTTTTGAAGACAAGAAATCTGTACGTAAAGAGTACTGACCGAGTGCGGGTGAAGCTAGCATTAGTTTGGATACAGAATATGGATACGCGTAAACGTCCGACGTAGAGGTAGCAGCGGTTTACTGTAAGTGGTGCCGCAGGTATATGAAATGCACTTGACGAGTTGCAAAGACCCACACGGACTCCTACCATAGCGGTTATGTCGAAGTCGAACAAGATACGCGTCGCCGCCATTAGTTTGGATCCACCAATGTTCCTAGTATGGACCTCGTCCTCCTACCCGCTAGAGGGAGGGACAAATTGCATGCCTCGGGTCGAACGTTAAAATTAGATTAGGCTAGTGGGTGAACGTCTGGCACGCGAGAGCACCTCCCTTTTTTTTCTCTGCAGCTTGATTGGTAGCAGACGAAAGCAAAACTCGCGCGACGACAGTGGTCAACTGGCCATTCTCTCCTACCACGTGCCACAGCACATGCATCGTGGACAAGATATAACTGCCCGGCAGTGCAGGCTCCAGAAAAAAGGAGACCGAGAAGGGAGGATGGGTTCCATTCCATCACGCGTGCCGACGCGATCACGCGGGTGCTTTGCTCCTTTTTCCTCACGCGGCGCACGGGATACCCACCTATTGCGGGCCAGATAAACGGGAGTTGACGAGCCGGGCTCTGGAGCTCCTTTTTGGGCTTGGGCCTTGCCGCAGCAGTTGGGTCGTCCGCGGGGTGTGAAGCGGAAGGCCTCAACACTTGAGGGACACGGTGCTTGTGCGGGCTGCGTTGGAGCATCTGTTCAAGTTCAGAGACTTGGAACAGATCGTCGGTGTCAGGTAAAAGTCTGGCGATACCTGGGCGGCTGTAGGAGCAGCTGCTGGCTTGAGCAGTGAGACGTGGAATACTTGGATGTACCAGCGATGTATGTGGCTGTAGACTGAGACTTGACGTGTGGTTTGTTCATGCGTGCCATGTCAGGGCCAGGTGACGGAGGCTTGCCCCTGGCCAAAGACCGATGCTGTACAGGGGAGGTCTGTCTGATTCAGGCGCTCGTAACATTTTCTTGCTGCCTAGTCCCATGCTCGCCAGTGATGAAACCAACAAAAATCGAAAGCGTGCGGCTCTCGTTGACAAGGCAACAGTTCATCATGTTCCCCGTCGGTTCACGTACAGGACAGGGTGAACAGCGCCCCCCTCGAGCTCGTCCGCCAGCGGCCAGCCAACCGGCTGATGGTGCCGAAACAGCCAAGGGAAGAGGTGGGCGTGGCCGCTGCTGGCGGCGGCGGCCGGCGGTTGTGTAGTAGCTGCTTGTTTCCAAGCAAAGCAAGCCACGGGAGTTTTGACGCGGCGCGCAGGCACGAGCATGTGTGCTGTACGTTGTTCTTGGGGGACGGCGCACATGAAAACGGGGGGGCCTGCTCTGTCGTGTTGGGGGCACTGCGCATCGGTCATGTCGGGTGCGACCATTACTCTATCTATGATTTTTTGTGTATAACGAACGCCTTGCCACTTTCGGTCCTGGCGGCGCTGTTGTTCGGTGCTGTGTACTAGTATCAGAGTACTCTGCTATACTACTACAGCTACAAGTATTTCCGGTATAGTCAATTAGTCATTGACGCGTGTATGATCCTTTTTTTTTTGTTGGTTGGCAGGTGCGCAAAAGTAGTAGTTGCGAGATACAGCGCGTATCAATATTATAATCAGAGGCGTAGCTAGGTAGTAGATGGTGGATGCATATACATCTACGAAAATTTGAAAAATTAGAGATATAGACTAATTTTTCACCATGTATGTACCACCTATAAATTATTACTATGCATCTTTCAGGTATTTACACCTTTTCTGATTTGTTCTAGTTTCGCCATTGATTATAATGGCACGGTGTTCGAACCAGAAATGAGCCGGCGGACTGTCCGGCCCTGAGGCCGGACGGTCCGCGGTCCGGACGGTCTGCGCCTGAGGGTCGGACGGTCCGCGCGTGCGCAGAGCAGATTAGGGTTCCGAGTTTTGTGCTACGGTTGTTAGCTAAAATCGCGGGATAAGCTCGGGAATTAGTTTGTAAAGGGTCCAGCCCCCCTCCTCTATAAATAGAGAGGTATACGGCCGATTTGTAATCATCATCAATCGAATCAATACAACTTCTATTTCGCATTTTATCTTACGAGTAGTTCTAGTCTAGTTTAGGTTTAGCTATCCAATCCCCAAATTCTTCGTCTCTCTTCGGCTCTACATCGATTAGAGGAGTCTAGGTCGGCCAGCCCGAGCCTAGACACCACCTAGGATCTCTACTCCCCGACGGGGTCCCTCCCGGGAGCGAGATCCAGGCACCGTCGGCGATCTTCCGCCGTCCCTGCGTACGCGCGGACCGTTCGGCCCCAGGGCGCGGACCGTCCGGCTGTCAGGCAGGAGCCCTAGCCGCGCACCAGGCCGCGGACCGTCCGGCCTCAGGCCGCGGACAGTCCGCCCTTGCACAGAGAGCACCACCGCGCCTCGCACCAGGCCGCGGACCGTCCGGCCCCTGCGCGCGGACCGTCCGCCCCTGTGCAGAGGGCACCGCCACGGTTCTTGTTGAGTGATTGGCGCTCCGAAAAGGCGTCAACATACTTTTTGGCGACTCCGCTGGGGAAGACATATCTAAGCTTATCAAATCGGCCCTCAATGGCCGGTTCAAGGGATAGCTCTGATATTTCTCCAAGCAACATCATAGAGCCGACTTGGGAAACCTTGTCGGCTGACGAGCAGCTCCAGTTCGAGGAGCACAAGGAGCGGATGATCCAGGAGGCGAAAGCAAAGTTCTTGGCCAACTTCAAAGTGGACAGGAACAACAAGGTCGTTCGACATCGGGCGACGGATCCGGCTTCGCTCCAACCCACGCCAGATATCCCCAATGTAAGTAATACCAACGATCTGCAATCTCTTAGAAATTATGTAGAAGATCAGCGTGAACAAATGCAGAACATCATAGGGGGTATGCAAAGCGATCTTAAGAGACTAGTGCGTGCATTCGATAAATCTAGTACCGCAAATTTTCCTTTGCACGAGGTTGAGTTAGGAGATAACGCGCGTAACACATCGGCTACAGGTTGTCACGACCAGTCACAACCCCTTTATGGGATGCCGATGGACACGTACCCTAAGCAACCGCAAATCGGCAGCAAACCAGCCGATCTGCACATGCCCGGACCGTCCGCACGTGAGCGCGGACCGTCCGGGCCAACAACAGTTGGGCCTATTTTTAATGAGTTACCTAGATATGCGCCCGAGCCACTACATATGACACAGAACCCAAATTACCCAGTCGGACGGTCCGCATACAATGACGGACGGTCCGCATATGACCACGGACGGTCCGGGTACATATCCGGACAGTCCGCGCATGAGTCTTTTGAGGAGGATTATTACCTGAATCCTCGCCCGTCCCAGCAACACTTCCCATCACACTATGCGATGCACCAGCCCATTAATTCAGGATCCAAAGCCCAGGAAAGTTTTTCGGCCCCACCTAGAAGGCCAGAAAGAAACGATCAAACCTATGACCTGAAGCGTCCCGGTCCTTTGGGACTCAAATGTGAAACAATTACTAGTCCCAGGAGGCTAGTAAACACATTTCTTACTTCAAATAGTACAGAGTTTTAGATAAACTTATTACAATACCGGGGTACAAGCTCGAGAGAGCCAAATAGAGAAGCGCAGTGGAAAAATACACTAGCCCAAGCCACAGGCAGAACTGGGTGCAGACACAGCCCTCTTAATCAAGCATAGCAGAAAAGAAGTCCTCGGCTGCTGAAAAACATAAATAAATCTGGGTGAATACACTAGGTATTCCGCAAGCCCACCCCGCTCCCGTAGAGAGAAAGAGACCTATGATGTACATGCTCAATTTGGTGGAGTTGTAGTCACTCATTATTTTCTTAGAGAGAGACAGTTACTTGAAGGTTTTCCCATGGTATTATAAGTAACCAAAAACTCAACCACCACTGAGCTTCCCGCTCCAGTGGCTTTATTTCTTTTTCAAAACCCATTTAAACACACCTTTCCCTTGATAAGAAACTTAGAGAAAAAGTTCTAATTGCCATACCATACCAGACTCATCCATACCAGTGGACACGGACTATTCGAATAGGTTTCAACTCTGCGCAGAGGGGTACACTTTACCCACTAGCCCGGTTTCTGCGATCTCACCGTCGCGAGACCCGAATGCCGGATCTCTTTCCTTACTCGTGCATCCTAACCTTAACGGTTATCTGGAAGGAGTCAGGCCACCACCATGCCCAAACCGGACAAAACTTTCCCCTTCCTTATCCTCCCGGTGCTCCCCAGCCTTCTTAACCCTGGGGTCGGACCACACGAGTTCGGATTGAGTGACTGCCCACACAGTCTCGAGTGGTTGTACGACAAAGGAGTACAGGTAGTGAAAATGACAAACCGGTCCTTATATGAGGGGACAATCCTTCTGCTCACGCCTAAACCAGCTGAGCCAACACCTTAGGCCCTCCCCTAAACCAGGGAGTCCCTGATCATCCCACTCCCAGGTGATGAGGGTGAGTACCCTTCATCGCATGATTTTTCAAAAGAGATTTTATTTGGAGAAACACATGGCCCTTCTTCCCAATCCACTTTACGTATCCAGAAAGTGTATGTAATGCAGGCCATCTCTCACTCACAATGCAATATTCCCCATAATTCCCGGCCTAGGCAGTGGTAGAGAGAATAGGTAATTTATGCATCAAGGGAAGGATGGGCTTGCCTTCGTCGAAGCTTTCCAGGCACAGAAGATCTACTTCTGGAAGTTCGGGTTCTGGCCCTTCTTCCGGGGCTACGGGTTCCGGATCAACGATCCCTGCTTCTTCTAGGAAAACAGGCAATAAAACAATACATCAACAGGGATTTACAAATTATAGTGTGTCATTTTCTAACATCATTGTTGTATGAGATCTTTAGAAATTATTTGGATAATTTTTGGTGTATAAAATATTGAAGAATACTAATTAAATGGGAAAAGGTGAAGAAAAGAGAATAGAAAGGGATTTCTCCTCAAACGGGCCGGGGGGGGGAATTTGGCCCAGCTCGGCGCGGGGCAGGCGCGCGGGCGCGCTTTCGGCCCGGCAGCGGCCCACGGGGAGGGGGCGACGGCGCGGGCGCGCGGGGCGACGGCGTCACGCAGGGCCCACTTGCCAGCGAGAGGGGGGGGAAGGAACGGCGTTACGATTGACGGGGGGGGTGAACCGGCCGTCCGCGGGGAGGACTCGGCCGCCGGTGGGCTCGGCGGCGGTTCGCCGCCGGTGGCCCGGTTCTTGGGCAATGTGCAGGCGCCTTAGCATGGGGAGGGGATGGCGGACCTAGAGGTGGGCTTAATTTGGTCAGAGGAGGTCGGGAGGGGGCTGCCCGCGGGGAGGTGGCGGAGCTTCGCGGCGGGGTTGCCGTCGGTGAGCTCTGGGCGAGCAATCGGGGTGGGGGAGTGGTGTATTGTGTTTGCGGCAAGGTGAGGAAGCTGCTAGGCTAACTCAATTGCTTGCTGGGCTAACAGAGAGGGAGAGAGGAGAGGGGGAGGGACTCACCGGAGAGGGGGAAGACGACGGCGCTTCGCGAATTGGGCTCGGGCGAGGGGAGGAGGGTAGTGGTCGGGGCTGGTGCGAGAAAGAAGGGGCTCGGGGCGAGCTTTTTATAGGCGCGCGGGGGCGAGGGGGGGCGGTGGAGCTCCGTGGCTCCGGCGAGCTTCCCAGTGCCGCCATAAATGGCGCACAGCGCCGCCGAGGGGACACTACGGCGGGGGCGGTACCGGCGAGGACGCGGTCAAGGGGAGGAGGACGGAGCGGTGCCAAACTTTCCTGTGTGGCCGGACGGCAGAGGGGAGGACGGAGGCGACGGCCGGAGGTGACTTCGGCGAGGGGACGGCGGACGGATGACGAAGCGGCTGACAGGTGGGGTCGCTTGGTCAGAGGGAGCGAGCGAGCGAGCGAGCGAGCGGGCAAGCGACTGACAGGCGGGGCCGCCTTGTCGGCGAGAGAGAGGGCGAGGTGCGGAGTGGGCTGGCGCGCGCGTGCGGGCCGGCCGGGAGTGGGCCGAGAGAGGAGAAGCGCGGGCGCGGGAGGGGGGGGAGTCGCGGGTTTGGGCCGAGAGTCGGCCCAGCAGGGGGGGGGCTTTTCTCCTTTTTTTTCTTTTTTTCTTTCTAATTCCTATTTCCCATTTTGTATCTTTTTCTTTGGAGCCAAAATATTTTGTAGATACTCTAAGTGTTTAGAAAATAGAATCTAAGTGAGGTGCTTGTGATCAAATAAAGTGTATGCATATGATGAAAGAAGACCTAGGGGAGATCTTGGAATTAGAGGGTGAAAGGAGGGGAAAGGGTAGATTAGGGTTTCAAACCTGGTTTAGGATTTTGGGATGCTACAAACCTACCCCACTTAAAGGAATCTCGCCCTCGAGATTAGACGGGGCTCGAGAAAAGGTAAGGGTATTCCTTCCTCAGAGAGTCCTCACTTTCCCAGGTGGCTTCCTCTTCTCCATCTCTGCTCCACTGAACCTTACAAAGCCTTACTTCTGAATTGCGGGTCCTCCTGACTGCTGAGTCGAGAATCTTCACTGGTTTTTCCCGGTACTGGAGATCTTTTTGAATCTGAATTGTCTCTGCCTCGATACGGGTTTCTGGTACTTTTAGGCATTTGCGGAGTTGAGATACATGGAACACATTATGAATATCGGACATGGATTCTGGTAGCTCAAGACGGTATGCCACGGGTCCTATTCGGGAAATGACAGGGTAAGGACCGACGAAACGGGGTGCTAGCTTTCCCTTCATCTGGAACCTTTTGACACCACGCATTGGAGAAACCTTGAGATAAACAAAATCTCCTTCCTCAAATCTGAGTTCCCTTCGCCTATTGTCTGCGTAACTCTTTTGTCGACTCTGAGCTTCAAGTAACCTTCTGCGGATCAAGGCAACTTTTTCTTCGGCTTCTTTAACGAAGTCGGGTCCTTCTAGTGTCCTTTCCCCTACATTGGACCACATTAGGGGAGTTTGGCATTTTCTTCCATACAGTGCTTCGAACGGTGACATTTTGATGCTGGCCTGATGGCTATTGTTGTATGAGAATTCGGCGTACGGCAAACTAGACTCCCAATCTCTGTTGAAGGCTAGTACGCAGGCTCTGAGTAAATCTTCAAGGACCTTGTTAACTCTCTCTGTTTGACCATCTGACTGGGGGTGATAAGCAGTGCTGAAATCTAGCTTGGTGCCCATTGCTTGCTGAAGGCCCTTCCAAAACTTTGAAGTGAACTGCGTTCCTCTATCTGATACTATCTTCCGTGGAATGCCATGTAGCCTGACTACCTCTTTAAGGTATAACCGGGCGAGGGCTGCTCCTCCAAAAGTGGTCTTCACTGGAATGAAATGGGCCACTTTGGTGAGACGATCGATTATTACCCATATGGAATCATTTCCTCTTTGTGATCTGGGTAGTCCGGTTACGAAATCCATGCCTATTTCTTCCCACTTCCATTCGGGTATTGGGAGGGGTTGAAGCAGGCCTGCAGGCTTCTGATGTTCGGCCTTTGTTCGCTGACAGGTGTCACATCGGGCCACATACTGTGCTATTTCCTTCTTCATCCCTTTCCACCAATACCTGGTTTTGAGGTCCAGGTACATCTTGGTGGTCCCTGGGTGGATAGAGTAAGCTGAGTTGTGGGCTTCATCGAGCAGGGTCTCCCGTGCCTTTCCAATTGGCACGCACAGACGGTTCTTGAACCAGAGGACTCCTTGCTCGTCTGTTCTTAGGTCCGGAAGTTGCTCCTTGCGTGCTCTTTCCTTAAGCTTGGTTGTTTCTGCGTCGAGGCATTGGGCCTTGCATATGAGATCTTCTAGATTTGACTTGACTTCCAGGCCACCGTCGTCTCCCAGACATGCATTCAGCTGAGCTGATTCTTTCTTCCAATCTTCTAGGAAGTTTGTTCCTTTAACCCCGAAAGGTTTCCGGCTGAGGGCGTCTGCTACCACATTGGCCTTTCCGGGGTGGTAGTGGATTTCGAGGTCATAATCTTTGATCAATTCGAGCCACCTTCTTTGACGGAGGTTGAGGTCCGGTTGCGTGAAGATGTACTTTAGACTCTTGTGATCAGTGAAGATGTGGCATTTGTTCCCAATCAGATAATGCCTCCAAATTTTTAGAGCGTGCACTATGGCTGCCAATTCCAGATCGTGGGTAGGATAGTTCTGTTCGTGCGGCTTGAGTAATCGGGATGCATAAGCAATGACTTTCTCATTTTGCATTAAGACACACCCTAGGCCTTGCTTGGAAGCATCACAGAAGATGACAAAATCCTGGTGTATGTCTGGTAGAGTCAAAACTGGCGCGGTTGTAAGCTTCTCCTTGATGATTTGGAAACTTTTTTCACAATCGAGAGTCCACACGAACTTATTGTCCTTTTTGAGAAGTTCCGTCAAGGGCTTTGCTATGCTGGAGAATCCCTTGATAAAGCGGCGATAATACCCTGCCATTCCCAGAAAGCTTCGAACTTCACTGACGTTGGATGGTCGCTTCCAATTTGAAACAGCTTCTACCTTAGATGGGTCCACTTCTACCCCTTCAGCAGTCAAGATATGCCCTAGGAAGGCTATCTTCTCTAACCAGAACTCACACTTGCTGAACTTAGCATAAAGTTGATGTGCTCTGAGTCTTCCGAGGACGGTTCGAAGGTGCTGCTCATGGTCCTTGCGACTCTTGGAATAGATGAGGATGTCGTCGATAAAAACTACGACAAACTTATCCAATTCTTCCATAAATACCTTATTCATGAGGTTCATGAAAAAGGCGGGTGAGTTGGTTAGTCCAAATGGCATCACCGTGAATTCATATTGCCCGTATCTGGTGACGAATGCAGTTTTCTGAACGTCTGCTTCCTTAATCCTGAGTTGGTGATACCCTGACCTGAGGTCTATCTTAGAGAAGTATTTGGCTCCTTGCAGCTGGTCGAAGAGGTCATCGATCCGGGGAAGGGGGTACTTATTTTTGATTGTAACTTCGTTCAAGGATCGATAATCAATACACATCCTCATACTCCCATCCTTTTTGGTAACGAAAAGAACGGGTGCTCCCCAGGGAGACGAACTGGGACGGATGTACCCTTTTTGCTGTAGTTCTGAAAGCTGAAGTTTCAGTTCTGCCAATTCAGTGGGGGCCATGCGGTATGGTCTTTTTGCGATGGGCGCAGTGCCGGGAATGAGGTCTATATAGAACTCTACTTCTCTTTCTGGTGGCATCCCGGGCAACTCTTCTGGAAATACATCTTCAAATTCCTTGATTACAGACATGCTTTCTACTGCCAGACTAAATATCATTGGATCATTTGCGGGCGGTTGGGCTTGGCAGGAAACTGCCTTTCCTTGGTGATCTATGAGAAGAACAGTCTTGCTTGCGCAGCTGATAACACCCTTGTGCTTAGCTAGCCAATCCATTCCTAGGATCACATCAATTCCTTGGGATGGCAAGATGGTTAAGTCTGCCAGGAACACTACCCCACTTAAAAGAATTCTGACTTGTGAACACCTGAGTTTGCACAGGAGGTCTGATCCCGGGGTTCGGGTGACCAAAGGGATGGCTAAAGGTGTAGAGGGTATGCCATGCTTCTCCACAAACTTAGCGGCTATAAATGAATGGGATGCTCCTGAATCAAAAAGCACAGAAGCGGGAGTAAATTCAACGAGGAACTCACCGAGCACTACTCCCGGGGCCTGCTGGGCTTCCTGGGCGTCGATGTGGTTGACTCGGGCCCTGCCCTGGTACTGAGCCCTGCTCTGCTGGCTGCTGGGAGGAAGCGCCTTGGAGGTTGGTGCTGATGGAGTCTTGGGGCCATTCACCGAGTTGGAGTAGGTTGGTCCGGGTGCCTTCAGCTGAGGGCAGTTGTTCTTGAAGTGCCGGGGGTCTCCGCAGTGCCAACAGGCGTTTGCTGGCGGCTGGTTGCTTGCAACGGAGGGTGCCTGATGGGAGCTCTGACTCTGCTGACTGTAGCGCGATGGAGAGGGTCCAGATTGTTTATCGAAGCCTGGACCCCTGGGTGGGAGCCCAAAGGGTCGAGCTCTCTGGTGACGCTCTTGCTGTTGAGCTCGCAGGACCTGGAACTTTCTCTTGATGTGCCCTTTTTCCTCCTCTTTAGCTCTTTCCACTTGAATAGCTTTGTTGGAAAGGTGAGAGAAGTTGTGGAAGTCCTGGCTGGCGAGGATGGTCTTAAGCTCGGGTCTTAGCCCTCTCAGGAAACGGGCCATTTTCCTGGCTTCGGTGCTGACATCCTCAGGCGCGTAGCGGGCCAGCTCTGTGAACTTGTGCACATACTCACTGACTGTTCGCCCACCTTGGGTTAGCTCCCGGAATTCATCCTCCTTGAGTTGAACTATCCCTTGGGGGACATGGTGCTCACGGAAAGCTGTTTCGAATTCTGCCCAGGTAGCATCTCTGACGGCTTCACTGAAAGTGTCCCACCATGCTAAAGCCATTCCTGAAAGCTGATGAGCTGCCAGCTGAACACGCTGATTCTCAGGGCAAGCGATGGCTTTTAACTTCCTCTTGATCGTGCGAAGCCAGTCATCTGCATCGAGGGGATTGCTGGACCCTGCGAATGTGGGAGGCTTGAGTCTCAGGAATTCTCCCATCCTGTCCTGGGGCCTCCCACCACCTGGGCGCTGGTTCTCCAGACTTCGAGTGAGGACTTCAATGAGTCTGGTTTGATTGGCTAGAACTTGGGCCAGATCTAGTGGTAGTTCCGGAGGTGCGGGGAGGTGGGTCCCATCCCCTTCTCCACCGGCTCCTCCTTCTGCTCCTAAGGGAAAACCTGCTCCAATCCCGGAGGCGGTAGGCGTGGTTTTATCCGAAGCCATCTGCCATGGGAAGAGAGTTACTATTATGCACATGCCATTTTTTTTAACTGGTTATTTTATTCATTACATCAAGCCATTACATGACACAACACTCTGCTATCATAAGTTCGTCACACACGAGTGCTATCTAGGGTACTCCCGCACTCCTTCTCTAATGTGTCCCCAAATTCCTTGAGAAGGTCATCAAGGCTAGCCAGGGACATCTCATCGGTGTCGGATAGGTTCCTTGGAGGGTTTTCTTCCTTCTGCTCAGTCTGGCATCCTTGGCTTTTGGTCTTCTTGCGGATTTTCTTTGCGGGGGCGAGCTTCTTCAGTTTCTTGTCGTAGTCCATCTTCAGTGTGCGGTAGGCCTCTCGGGTATTGGTTTCCTCACCTTCGGCTATTGCGAGGCTCTCTTGAAGGGACACTTTTTCTTCTGAGAGTTCCCTGACTTTCTGCTCCAGGCTTTCCACCCGGGAGGTTAGAGAGGTGCAGTGGAGGGTGAGGTCATCATATTGGTTATCAAGGGTATGAAGGTATCCAGCCATGTAGACAATGGTGGGATCATTCTCAGTAGGATCTCCTCCTGATAGGGCCTGAAGTCTTTTCCTCCAGGTGGGGGTATTCTTGTTGCTGGGTGGAAAGTAGCGAAGGGGGGGTTTCAACGGTTACTTTGTTGTAGTTCTGACATAGCTGACGGAGGGCTTTTCGGGCGACATTTTGGCAAGCATCTAGGAAATGGACTCCGGTAAAAGTGACTTGGAAGGAACGTTGGTTTGGATAGCTTTGGCTCTCCCCCAGGTAGACTGCCATAGAGCATCTTATCATCCCGCCCTCGAAATGTTCCGTCCAGACGTATTCCGGCTTTTTGCGGATTCCCATGCGGAGCGCACAGCTTCGCAAGAGGCGTGGGAACCCTTCCACTTCTGAGCAGTAGGATGTCTTAATGGCCAGAGAGTCTTCCATCTGGAATAGGAAAAGAAGGGTCTTGTTAAAACCGGGGAAGGGAAGAGAAAACTTTTCTCGAGGTAAGAGGTATTTTCTTTTTAAGGTAGGTTTTAGGGTCAGGGCTGCGACCTACGGCCAGTCCTATGGCTCTGATACCACCTGAAGCGTCCCGGTCCTTTGGGACTCAAATGTGAAACAATTACTAGTCCCAGGAGGCTAGTAAACACATTTCTTACTTCAAATAGTACAGAGTTTTAGATAAACTTATTACAATACCGGGGTACAAGCTCGAGAGAGCCAAATAGAGAAGCGTAGTGGAAAAATACACTAGCCCAAGCCACAGGCAGAACTGGGTGCAGACACAACCCTCTTAATCAAGCATAGCAGAAAAGAAGTCCTCGGCTGCTGAAAAACATAAATAAATCTGGGTGAATACACTAGGTATTCCGCAAGCCCACCCCGCTCCCGTAGAGAGAAAGAGACCTATGATGTACATGCTCAATTTGGTGGAGTTGTAGTCACTCATTATTTTCTTAGAGAGAGACAGTTACTTGAAGGTTTTCCCATGGTATTATAAGTAACCAAAAACTCAACCACCACTGAGCTTCCCGCTCCAGTGGCTTTATTTCTTTTTCAAAACCCATTTAAACACACCTTTCCCTTGATAAGAAACTTAGAGAAAAAGTTCTAATTGCCATACCATACCAGACTCATCCATACCAGTGGACACGGACTATTCGAATAGGTTTCAACTCTGCGCAGAGGGGTACACTTTACCCACTAGCCCGGTTTCTGCGATCTCACCGTCGCGAGACCCGAATGCCGGATCTCTTTCCTTACTCGTGCATCCTAACCTTAACGGTTATCCGGAAGGAGTCAGGCCACCACCATGCCCAAACCGGACAAAACTTTCCCCTTCCTTATCCTCCCGGTGCTCCCCAGCCTTCTTAACCCTGGGGTCGGACCACACGAGTTCGGATTGAGTGACTGCCCACACAGTCTCGAGTGGTTGTACGACAAAGGAGTACAGGTAGTGAAAATGACAAACCGGTCCTTATATGAGGGGACAATCCTTCTGCTCACGCCTAAACCAGCTGAGCCAACACCTTAGGCCCTCCCCTAAACCAGGGAGTCCCTGATCATCCCACTCCCAGGTGATGAGGGTGAGTACCCTTCATCGCATGATTTTTCAAAAGAGATTTTATTTGGAGAAACACATGGCCCTTCTTCCCAATCCACTTTACGTATCCAGAAAGTGTATGTAATGCAGGCCATCTCTCACTCACAATGCAATATTCCCCATAATTCCCGGCCTAGGCAGTGGTAGAGAGAATAGGTAATTTATGCATCAAGGGAAGGATGGGCTTGCCTTCGTCGAAGCTTTCCAGGCACAGAAGATCTACTTCCGGAAGTTCGGGTTCTGGCCCTTCTTCCGGGGCTACGGGTTCCGGATCAACGATCCCTGCTTCTTCTAGGAAAACAGGCAATAAAACAATACATCAACAGGGATTTACAAATTATAGTGTGTCATTTTCTAACATCATTGTTGTATGAGATCTTTAGAAATTATTTGGATAATTTTTGGTGTATAAAATATTGAAGAATACTAATTAAATGGGAAAAGGTGAAGAAAAGAGAATAGAAAGGGATTTCTCCTCAAACGGGCCGGGGGGGAAATTTGGCCCAGCTCGGCGCGGGGCAGGCGCGCGGGCGCGCTTTCGGCCCGGCAGCGGCCCACGGGGAGGGGGCGACGGCGCGGGCGCGCGGGGCGACGGCGTCACGCAGGGCCCACTTGCCAGCGAGAGGGGGGGGAAGGAACGGCGTTACGGTTGACGGGGGGGGGGGGTGAACCGGCCGTCCGCGGGGAGGACTCGGCCGCCGGTGGGCTCGGCGGCGGTTCGCCGCCGGTGGCCCGGTTCTTGGGCAATGTGCAGGCGCCTTAGCATGGGGAGGGGATGGCGGACCTAGAGGTGGGCTTAATTTGGTCAGAGGAGGTCGGGAGGGGGCTGCCCGCGGGGAGGTGGCGGAGCTTCGCGGCGGGGTTGCCGTCGGTGAGCTCTGGGCGAGCAATCGGGGTGGGGGAGTGGTGTATTGCGTTTGCGGCAAGGTGAGGAAGCTGCTAGGCTAACTCAATTGCTTGCTGGGCTAACAGAGAGGGAGAGAGGAGAGGGGGAGGGACTCACCGGAGAGGGGGAAGACGACGGCGCTTCGCGAATTGGGCTCGGGCGAGGGGAGGAGGGTAGTGGTCGGGGCTGGTGCGAGAAAGAAGGGGCTCGGGGCGAGCTTTTTATAGGCGCGCGGGGGCGAGGGGGGGCGGTGGAGCTCCCTGGCTCCGGCGAGCTTCCCAGTGCCGCCATAAATGGCGCACAGCGCCGCCGAGGGGACGCTACGGCGGGGGCGGTACCGGCGAGGACGCGGTCAAGGGGAGGAGGACGGAGCGGTGCCAAACTTTCCTGTGTGGCCGGACGGCAGAGGGGAGGACGGAGGCGACGGCCGGAGGTGACTTCGGCGAGGGGACGGCGGACGGATGACGAAGCGGCTGACAGGTGGGGTCGCTTGGTCAGAGGGAGCGAGCGAGCGAGCGGGCGAGCGACTGACAGGCGGGGCCGCCTTGTCGGCGAGAGAGAGGGCGAGGTGCGGAGTGGGCTGGCGCGCGCGCGCGGGCCGGCCGGGAGTGGGCCAAGAGAGGAGAAGCGCGGGCGCGGGAGGGGGGGGGAGTCGCGGGTTTGGGCCGAGAGTCGGCCCAGCAGGGGGGGCTTTTCTCCTTTTTTTTTCTTTTTTTCTTTCTAATTCCTATTTCCCATTTTGTATCTTTTTCTTTGGAGCCAAAATATTTTGTAGATACTCTAAGTGTTTAGAAAATAGAATCTAAGTGAGGTGCTTGTGATCAAATAAAGTGTATGCATATGATGAAAGAAGACCTAGGGGAGATCTTGGAATTAGAGGGTGAAAGGAGGGGAAAGGGTAGATTAGGGTTTCAAACCTGGTTTAGGATTTTGGGATGCTACATGACCCATATAGGGCAAATGAAAACGCACCACGTAACTCAAACCAATGGGGGGAAAGACAACATGCTAATGTCCAGCCAACCCCACCTATGTTTGACCAGAGAGCCGGTGGTCTCGCACCGGCTGCCATTGATATAGTAAGGGAAGAGATAGCCGGGGCATTCCGAGATAAGCTCGGAGTAAGCATGGTCCCTAGGGGGAAATCATATCGGAAACCTTATGACAGCCGATTTGATCACCACCCATACCCACAGGGAACCAGGATACCCGAATTCACAAAATTTTCGGGTGATCAAGGTAAAAACACACGTGAACATATAGGCCAGTTCTTAGCACAATTGGGAGAATTGGCCGACACAGAGGCATTTCGCGTACGTTTATTTTCATTATCGCTAACAGGAACCGCGTTTGCATGGTATGCCACTTTACCTCCTAATTCCATTTCATCATGGGGGGATCTAGAACAAAAATTTCATGATCATTTTTTCTCCGGTGATTATGAATTGGATTTGGTAGATTTAGTGTCATTGCGACAGACAAAAGACGAATCGGTTAATGATTACATCCGGAGATTCCGCGATACAAGAAACCGATGCTTTCAAATTCGTTTAGCAGAAAAACAGCTAGTAGGATTAGCCTTTAACGGTCTACGATATTATTTAAAAGAGAGATTAGAAGGCATCCAATTTTTTACACTAGCACAGTTACACCAGAGGGTTTTGGTTTGCGAAAGCCGGAGCAAAGAAACTGCTAAAACAATGCGTCACAACGTACATATAGTAGAATACGACCAAAATAGCTCAGATGACGAATCAGCAGAAGTGTATGCTGCTGAAATGGTTTGGCCAAAACAGGCCAAATCTTCGGCTTGTTCCTCCTTGCAGCCAGTTCAAAAGAAACGGCAAGAGGAGGTTAAGTTTACGTTTAATGTTGGCAAATGTGATAAAATATTTGACGAACTACTCAAAAATGGCAATATTAAAATAAATCACACTGTTCCATCCGCTGACGAGCTAAAATGTCGTGCATACTGCAAGTGACATAACTCATTTTCTCATGCCACTAATGATTGTAATGTATTCCGACGACAGATTCAATCGGCCATTAATGAGGGACGATTGAAATTTCAGGAAATGCAGGTGGATACAGAGCCCTTTCCAATGAACGTGATCGACTTTGAGGGCAAGAAAGTCCTGGTTCGGCCAAACACAGCCGATAAAGGCAAATGCAAAGAGGCAATCATCGGCAATTCTAAAAAGGCCGATGAGGATCATAAGGTTTCTTGCAGGAAAGTGGTAGCCGAGAAGACTCCCGATGGAGGGGAGACCCTAAAGGTGACCATCACAACCTCCAGTACTGGGGGGCAAGCGTAGACAAGGAGACAGATACAGGAACCCGTGCTGCGTATCCCGGACGGTCCGGCACGTAGGCGCGGACGGTCCGGGACCCCACCGGACGGTCCGGAGAGCTCTGGCGGACGGTCCGGCCATGCTCAGGACTCGCAGCGACCACGTACCTTCAAACCACGACGACCAGAGATAGGTACGTGGAAAATAAATACATTTAAAGCAGCTGGTCGGCTGATCAAGCCTGGCCCGACTTTCGATCAATTGTTGTCTAAATATGTGAAAAAGAAGGCCGGCCCCAGTGACCGGCCACCGAAGCGACCCCGCTCACCCATTCATGAGCAACGTCAGGTCAGGCCGATTGGACCACCTCACCAATCGGAAGAAATGAAAGGTCCTATTGTACAATTGAGACCCAACATGCCGACATGGACCCCTCCACCTCCTTATCCATCTATGCCATATCCATACACATACTTACCTCCACCATATGTCCCAAATCAAATATGGGGCATGCCACCATATCCATTTGGGATGCCACAGTACCCCGCCTGGGGGGCACCCCAAACATCCGTTTTTGATAGGTTGGCACCGCCAGTGCAAGACCGATTGAGCACTGCTGAATCCGGTCACTAGGCACAGGCCCAACAAGGTTGCCGGATTACTCGGCCTCCTAGGCCGACCAATCCGGCAGGGGGGCATATGCCTGTAGCAATTCAAAGAACAACAAAAAAGGACACCATCAAAATAGGCACTACGGATGTTGTCATACAGGGAGACAATAAAGGGCCGATGATTTTCGGCGAATCGGCCAACACAACCGAAAAGGATACGGCTACCATCAAAACAGCCGATCCAAAATACTCCATGCCTCGATGGTGCCCAGCGGGATTGACACGATCCCAGAAGAGAAAATTACAGCGCCTAAGAGCAAAGGAGAGCCAGGAGAAGGAGGCGGAAAAGACATTTAATGACACACATCCACTATACCCGCCACCACAAAAGAAATGGAGACCGAAGGCCGTTGAGAAAAAACAAACGGCCACAGAAATAGAAAGTCAACCTGCACCAGGCGCGGACCGTCCGGCCCCCGCGTGCGGACCGTCCGTCGTTCATCAGGAAGGCTCTGGACAACCTGCACCAGGCGCGGACCGTCCGGCCCCCGCGTGCGGACCGTCCGCCGTTCATCAGGAAGCCTCCAACAACACGACAACATCCATGGAAGAGGACGACCTGCTAGGAGAAGACCTGGTCGACTACGAGGCTTCTCCAGAACGCCCAGGTATGGATGTAAATATTATTACATTTTCTTCCGATTGCACTATCATTGGCGACGATGAACCTGTTGCTGCCCAGTTTGATTTTGGTCCTAAAGAAGCCGCCTTTACTAAACCAAAGGAATCGGTAAATCATTTAAAGCCGCTCTTCGTGCGCGGTCACATTGATGGAATACCGATTGCTAAGATGTTGGTGGATGGAGGGGCGGCTGTAAATCTAATGCCTTATTCATTATACAGAAAATTAGGTAAACAAGATGACGAACTTGTCAAAACCAACATGACCCTCAGCGGTGTTGGGGATAGTTCGATTAAAGCCAGGGGAGTCACGTCCGTTGAATTAACCATCGGGACTAAGACCCTTGCTGCTGCATTCTTCGTCGCTGATGTAGAAGGGAATTACAGTTTAATTCTAGGCAGAGATTGGATTCATGCCAATCAATGTATACCTTCTACATTACATCAAATGCTAATACAATGGGTAGGCGATGAGGTAGAACAAGTACATGCTGATGTATCGGCCTGCATCGCTGTGGCCGATGCCCCTGTACTCTGGACTTATGAGACTGCTACATGTCTCACAGGGGTAGATTTTTCTGATTATCAGTTCATAAGTATAGATAAGAAAGGTTTCATTCCTGTAATGCTAGAGCCGATGGAGAATCGGCTGAATCCTAAATAGAGTTTAAACGATGAATACACACAAAGTTCATGAGTCTTTGATCACGGACAATTCGGCCCTCAAAGCCGGATGGTCTGGTCTATCACAGAACAGTTCGGACTTTAAGGCCGAACATCTACCACAGCGAAAAGATAGTATTACGGATGATCCGGTCCCCGAGACCGGAAAGTCCGCCATCACACAAAGATCATCTGATTCCTCTGTGGGGGACATGATAGAGGAATTCAGAGATCTTGATAAACTAGGACAGGGGTTTACATCGGCTGATCCTTTGCAGGAGATTGACATAGGAAATGGTAAAACTCCAAGGCTGACTTTTGTAAACAAGACCCTGGAGACCGATTCTAGAAATGAGATGATCGGTCTATTGAAGGAATATTCAGATTGTTTTGCTTGGAATTACACTGAAATGCCTGGACTAAGCCGAGAGATTGTCGAACATCGGCTGCCCATTAAGTCTGGTTTCAGACCTTTCAAGCAGAAAGCTAGAACATTTCGTCCAGATCTTCTCCCACGAATCAAGGATGAAATCCACCGGCTACTAGAAGCTAATTTTATTAGACCTTGCAGATACGCAGAGTGGGTCTCCAATATTGTGCCGGTGGAGAAGAAGGAGTCAGGTAAACTTAGAGTATGCATTGATTTTCGTAATTTAAATAAAGCAACTCCTAAAGATGAATATCCCATGCCCATAGCCGACACATTAATCAATAATGCATCAGGAAATAGAATTATTAGCTTCCTTGATGGTAATGCCGGATATAATCAGATTTTCATGGCCGAAGAAGATGCGTCTAAAACGGCCTTTATATGTCCAGACTTCATTGGTTTATTTGAATGGGTTGTCATGACATTCGATCTTAAAAATGCTGGTGCTACTTATCAGAGGGCTATGAATCTGATCTTCCATGAGTTGTTAGGAAACACTGTGGAAGTCTACATTGATGATATTGTAGTCAAATCGGCTAAGTTTAGTTCTCATATAGCCGATTTGCGCAAAGCCTTTGATAAAATACGTCGGTATGGTTTAAAAATGAACCCACGTAAATGTGCTTTTGGAGTGTCGGCTGGTAAGTTTTTAGGATTTGTCATCCATGAACATGGTATAGAAATAGACCCTGACCGAATCAACTCTATTCGGAATGTGGGCCTCCAACTTGTAAGGTCGAAGTGCAGAGGTTTCTCGGCAAGGTGAATTATTTACGAAGGTTTATTTCTAACCTAGCCGGGAAGATTGATGCCTTCACCCCTATCCTTCGGCTTAAGAATCATGCTGAATTCACTTGGGGGCAGAGCAGCAGGAAGCATTTGATCTCATTAAAAAATACTTGTCTTCGGCTCCCGTGTTAAAAGCACCACAAGTAGGAGCACCATTCAGATTATACATTGCAGCTGAAGACAAGGTTATTGGGGCTGTTCTGACACAAGAAACTGAGGGGAAGGAGCATGTGGTGGCATATCTAAGCCGAAGGTTGGTGGATGCTGAAACAAGGTACACTTTTATTGAAAAGTTATGCTTATGCTTGTTTTATGCATGCACCAAATGTAGATGTTATTTACTGTCTAGTCATTGCACTGTTTCTGGTCAAGCCGATGTAATCAAATACATGTTGCATAACCCAATTATGAGTGGTAGAATTGGTAAGTGGGCTTATGCACTCATAGAATATGACTTGGCCTATGAACCATTGAAATCTATGAAAGGCCAAGTCGTAGCGGATTTTATTGTAGAACATCGGGTTAATGATATTTATGAACTAGACATGTCATACCTCACTATTACTCCTTGGACTTTATATTTTGATGGATCGGTTTGCAATGAAGGGCAAGGAATTGGCATTGTGCTTGTTTCACCAAGTAATGTCTCCTTTGACTTCTCTAGCCGATTGAAAACTTATTGCACTAATAATCAAGCTGAATATGAGGCCCTCCTATTCGGTTTAGAACTTTTAAGTAGTATGGGAGTAAAACATGTGAAGGTATTTGGTGATTCTCAGCTGGTTGTCCAACAAGTGTTAGAAGAATATCAATGTCTTGATGGTACTCTAAATAGTTATCTTGAGAAATGTTGGAGCATAATCCATTCTTTTGACGAATTCAGTATTCGGCATATCTCTAGAGTTGAGAATCATAGAGCTAACGATTTGGCACAAGATGCATCAGGTTATCGGATAAAGAGAGGGAAATTTCACAAAACTGAAAATCTGATAACCAGTGCAGAGCCAAATTACCAGGTCGCGGACCGTCCGCGTGATGACGCCGGACCGTCCGAGGGTATCAGAAATGTTCTCTTAATCGATTCGGCTGATAATGAAGCCGATGCAAGTGATTGGAGGACACCTATACTTAATTATTTGCAAAATCCCAATATCAGGACAGATAAGAACATTCGGCGAACAGCTTTCAAGTATGTTTTGATGAGTGATGAACTTTACCGCCGAACGGTTAATGATGTCCTGCTTAAGTGCTTGGGCCCAGATGATGCTATATTAGCCATGGCCGAAGTACATGAAGGAATTTGTGGTACCCATCAATCAGCTCCAAAGATGAAGTGGTTGTTGCGAAGGTCTGGTTTTTATTGGCCTAGTATGATAGCTGATTGTTTCAAGTACTACAAGGGTTGCCAAGTGTGTCAAAAATTCGGCGATCTACAGTTGGTCCCTGCAGCCGAATTACATCCTATCATCAAGCCTTGGCCGTTCAGAGGATGGGGATTAGACTTTATTGGAGAAATTCATCCTTCATCATCAAAGGGGCATCGGTTTGTGTTAGTTGCCACTGACTATTTCACCAAATGGACTGAAGCCGCTGCTCTAAAGAACATGACGCACAAGGAGGTAATTGATTTCATAACTGAGCATATTATTCATAGATTCGGTATTCCCCAGACCTTGACTACAGATCAATGTACTTCTTTTATGTCAAAGGAGGTACGTGAATTTGCTGAATTATACAGAATTAAGCTGCTTAATTCATCTCCATATTATGCTCAGGCCAATGGACAGGCCGAGTCTAGTAATAGAACGTTGATTAATTTGATAAAGAAGAAGGTATCTGATAATCCTAAACATTGGCATAAGATTTTGTCTGAAGCTTTATGGGCTCATAGAATATCTAAACATAGTGCTACTAAAGTATCTCCTTTTGAGCTTGTCTATGGGCAGGAAGCAGTGTTACCTGTGGAAATAAGTTTGAATGCTGTCAGGTTTGCCAGACAAAATGATCTAACTGCTACTGAATATTATAATTCAATGATGGATAATATTGATGAGGTGACTGACAAGAGGATGATAGCTTTGGGAGCAATAGAAAAGGACAAGATCATGGTAGCCAGGGCCTACAACAAGAAGGTCAAAGCAAAATCATTTCAAGTAGGAGACTTGGTGTGGAAGACCATTCTGCCTCTAAGGAATAAAGACCGAAAGTTCGGGAAATGGTCGCCAAGCTGGGAGGGTCCTTATAAAGTGAAACAGGTGATGTCCGGTAACGCTTATTTACTACAAACATTACAAGGCAAGGATTTACCTAAGGCTTTGAATGGGCGTTTCCTCAAACAGTACCATCCTAGTATGTGGCAAGATGCCTAAGAAAACCGATGTGTTCACATCGAGTTAGTTGCTTTTGGTTCGCCCAGCTCCACCAAAAGGCAGGGGGGCATATGTTCGAACCAAAAATGAGCCAGCGGACTGTCCGGCCCTGAGGCCGGACGGTCCGCGGTCCGGACGGTCCGCGCCTGTGGGCTGGACGGTCCGCGCGTGCGCAGAGCAGATTAGGGTTCCGAGTTTTGTGCTACGGTTGTTAGCTAAAATCGCGGGATAAGCTCGGGAATTAGTTTGTAAAGGGTCCAGCCCCCCTCCTCTATAAATAGAGAGGTATACGGCCGATTTGTAATCATCATCAATCGAATCAATACAACTTCTATTTCGCATTTTATCTTAGGAGTAGTTCTAGTCTAGTTTAGGTTTAGCTATCCAATCCCCAAATTCTTCGTCTCTCTTCGGCTCTACGTCGATTAGAGGAGTCTAGGTCGGCCAGCCCGAGCCTAGACACCACCTAGGATCTCTACTCCCCGACGGGGTCCCTCCCGGGAGCGAGATCCAGGCGCCGTCGGCGATCTTCCGCCGTCCCTGCGTACGCGCGGACCGTCCGGCCCCAGGGCGCGGACCGTCCGGCCGTCAGGCAGGAGCCCTAGCCGCGCACCAGGCCGCGGACCGTCCGGCCCCTGCGCGCGGACCGTCCGCCCCTGTGCAGAGGGCACCGCCATGGTTCTTGTTGAGTGTTTGACGCTCCGAAAAGGCGTCAACACACGGTGTGTTGGTTATGCACTTATATTAGGTTTGATCAAATTTACTATGGTGAGGGTGAGGCGGAAGAAGGGAGCTTAGACTATCTGCATTCCATCACTCTCCCCTTATATTGTAGCGCGTGTAGCGGCTATAGTACCGTTCTAGCAGGCACAGTGCTGCACGCTACACATGCTACATTATAAGGGGATGTATACACCGATCCAATGGATTCAGCCCGTGTATGTTAGTATTTAGCAATTCAATAAAAAAAGGTAATAGATGATGAATATGTATAGAAAATAATATTTTATGGATTTAGTGTGGTATAAGGGGAGAATACAGGGGAAACCACTTCAAGAGATAAAAAAAAGTAGAGGCAATATTGATGATGTGAAAAAAAAATGATATAGGAGGGAAAATTTGTAGTAGGCACTGCGGATACCGCCTTGGATGCCATAATGCCATTGCCACGGAATGAGGAGCACTCGCGCAGGACGCAACCGGACAAACGGTCAAAGGGGGAGAGGAGGACGTTGCGTTCTTTTGCACAGCTGGAGCCTCGTTGGACATCATCATGCATGTAGCAGTACGCGCCACACTGGCGGTGGCAGCAGGTGAAAGCAGCGGCCGGGCACGGTGGGTGGCGCAACACGCCTATCCAATGCCACGCCACAGCACAGCACAGCCACAGCAGGACCGGTGGCCACGCGACACGACGGAACAAATAAATACACGGTCAAACCAACCATACCTGGACGTGGACGCCTTCAGCACAACTGTTCCGGGTAGCCTCACGTACGTCGCCAGACGATAGTAATGGCTCGTAAAACCACCCTCCGCCGCATGCGTCCATCCCATCCCACGTCCACAGTCCAAGCACGTCGCCATCCCAAAGTCCAAGTCCAGCTGCAGCCATTTCCGCCGCGCGCGAAAACACGATTAGGTTAGGTGCACTGCGTTTGCTGTCTTTTCGAGTGGCAAGAAACAGGACAGGGCAACGGGCACCCCCCTCCCCCGGCGTTTAGGACCATGCATCGCCCCGTCACCAGCAATGCTTAGCTGTCGTCGTCCCGCTCCTTTTCCGTGCCAAGCCTGTGCACAGCACAGTGACAGAAGTACTACTCCTCGCTCCTGTAATCTTGTTGGTTGCCTCCGGCCTGATTGTTATCCTTCCTTCCACATCCCACACTAGTGGAGGCCTGGAGCTGGAGGGCTTTCCGGGGCCACGAGGGCCCACGCCGCACTAACCGAGTCCACCTCAGCATGGGCTGTGGGTGTGGGTGCGGGTGCGGCGGAAAAGGCGGCTCCCAACGTCCGCGCATGACGCACGCCGCCGCGTATGTATCCCCCTTCCCCCGGTCCCGGGCTCCGGCCAATATAGCAAGACCGCGTATAAAGCAAGCCGAGATCGTTGGGCCGCCCAGGGCAAGAGAAGCGTCGGGGTTTTGGCTCCTGTTCGAAATCCGCAGCCCGCCGGTGGACGAGAGAGAGAGAGAGAGAGAGAGAGAGAGGGAGAGAGAGAGAGAGAGAGCCGGTCAGCCATGGCGGCGAAGGCGAGGGTCTCGCTGACGGCTGTGCTCGCCGCCGCGGCGTGGGCGTGCTTATCTGTCGTGGCCGCCTCCGCCTTCGACGTCCCGACCGTGGCCTTCGAGGAGGGATTCTCGCCGTTGTTCGGCGACGGCAACCTCGTCCGCTCCTCCGACGACAGGAGCGTCCGCCTCCTGCTCGACCGCCGGTCCGGTACGTGGGGGCAGCATATTCTTGCAAACTTTTGATCCTTCCTGCACCTTTCCCTTAACACTTTAACAGCATGCGTGGATGACGACATGAGTCCTCTGTTCTTGCCGTTCATATACGGTACCTGATAAGCTGCTCGTCGTCGCGCGCAGGTTCCGGGTTCATTTCTTCGGACTACTACCTCCATGGCTTCTTCAGCGCGTCCATCAAGCTGCCCAAGGACTACACGGCCGGCGTCGTCGTCGCCTTCTACGTGAGTGTTCGTTCTCTATCGACGCTGAAATATTTTCATTCCAACTCGGAACACTCCTGCACAAAGGCAACCATATTGGCGTATTCCCGCCGCCGCTCTTTCGAACCGTTGGTTCGTGCTTGGTCACATGGCGTGTCAACACGGATTCAGCATTTCAGCAACCGCCGGCGAGTCATAGCAAGAGCAGTAGAGGGTGCTCCTGCGCCCATGCCCTGCGCCGCAGAGCAGGCTACAGCGCGTCCCACATGGGCTGCTTGGACTTTGGAGCCCAGAAAGGCTGCGCCGCCTGGCCCCGGGAATAAATGTTCCCTCTTCAGCCCCCCCCCCCCCCCCCCCCCCCCCCCCCTTGATGATTGATTATTAGACGCACCAAAACATAGTTAATGCTACTGAATTGATAGCACCCCCCGTGTTTGGTTAAATTTCCAGTGCTACTATTCACGCGCCTCTACGCCAGTGATCGCAGTGAATGAGTGGTACATGGAATATCATCCAACTGCTCTGTGGTTGTTCGAGGTTCAGAGATTCCAACTAACACATGATGAATTTTTGAATTGCCGTGACTTTTCCTTACGACTCTACTCAATAGAGTTCCCCTTTTGATGCTGCAGCTGTCTAACGGGGACGTGTACGAGAAGACGCACGACGAGCTGGATTTCGAGTTCCTGGGCAGCCGGTGGGGCGGGCAGTGGCGCGTGCAGACCAACGTCTACGGCAATGGCAGCACCAGCCGCGGCCGGGAGGAGCGCTACCTCCTCCCCTTCGACCCCACCGTCGAGGCCCACAGCTACTCCATCCTCTGGGCTCCCACCCACATCATGTACGCATCACAGTCACCAGGAGTAAACTAGAAAGCAGCGCTACGCACTCTCTACGTACTAGTCTCTACATTGATCAGTGATTACTTACTGCATGCGTGTTCAATGAATCTATGCAGCTTCTACGTCGACGACACGCCGATCCGGGAGGTGATCCGGCACCCGGACATGGGCGGCGACTTCCCGGCGAAGCCGATGGCGGTGTACGCCACCATCTGGGACGGCTCCGCGTGGGCCACGGACGGGGGCAAGTACAAGGTCAACTACAAGTACGCGCCGTTCGCGTCCGACTTCTCGGAGCTGGCCGTCGTCGGCTCCCGCGCCGACCCGGTGCTTCGCGTCCCGCGCCGGGACGACGGCGCGGACCTCCTCGCGCTCATGACGGCCGACTACGCCGTCATGACGCCGCGGAAGCGCGCGGCCATGCGCGCGTTCAGGGCGCGGCAGATGACGTACACGGTGTGCTACGACGCCGTGCGGTACGCGGACGGGCCGTTCCCCGAGTGCGACAACTCGGACGAGGAGAGGGAGTCCTTCTCGGCCTGGGGCGAGTCCAAGACCGTCGTCATGAGGCCACGCGCCCGGGGCCGCCGCCGGGGACGCAAGGCCGGCGCCGGCGCCGGCGCCAGGGGACGGTCTGGCGTGTCAAGCAGCTGACATCCTTCAAAATAATAAATGTCAGGGTCTGTCGCGAAAACTATTGGCACAATGGTTAGGGATGGTCGATTGGTCCGGTAACGTAGTAGGTCGATTCGTTTTATATTTTTATATTTTTTTGGCGACCCATATGCAGGCTGTAAAGCTAGGTGTAGGGAGTACTAGCAGGGATTAATGCGTTATGATTCTTTGATTCCTTGGGTGTGGCAGCTAATAAAATGCTCATTATAAGTATTCTACAATTATTGCTAATAGTATTATATGATCCAATCATTAACATAATCAGCAAACATGTCTGTGAACCATATGAAAGCTAATACGTCACGGCCTCACGGGTCCTTCTAATTCACATGAGCACGATCGTGAATCTTGGTTACCTATGAGCACGGAATTCGGAAAGTGAAAAGCTCAGTGAAAAAAAACACTTCAATCTTTAATACTCCCTCTGATCCGTCCTAAGTTATAATTCGTTTGACTTTTTTATGTCACGTTTGACCGGCTCATCCTCTTCGTTTGAGTTTGAGTATATGTATATTTGACTGGAACCCTCCGTCCCCAAAAGTCAAACGTTTGAGTATGGATTAGCATCATGATTATGTTTCTGTCTAACAAGATGTTGAGCAGAGTGATTGATTGATTTATCACGGGATTGAGTATCTATGTTGTGCGTTGGGGCGATCCAGCTGCGGACAGGAGAGTGACAACTGGCGGAGTTGGTGTCTTGTGACCCATAGGCCCTTGTACCGGCCGCAGCTGTTGTGTTAGTATTAGGACATAGGACTCCTTGTCTAGAGGGAGCGAAGGGTCGATGACACACATGGCCTGGTTGTTGTGGCGTTGTACTGCCATGTAACGCTAGCATGCATAGTACCAGCACCCACCACCACGGACGCCAGAGAACTAACTTGCCCCTGTGTCTTTTCCGCTCGTCTCGGCATCTTTCCCTTCCTTTTTGTGCCGGTCACTAAAGACTGCCGGCTCAATGTTCCCGCAGAGGTTAGGATCCCCGGGTTTCTCCAAAATGATCCTTTTATTCCGATTTGTGAAGAGGGTGTTTTTGTTCCTTGCATTGTACCTTGATGTCGTGGGCATAGACGTGTGTGTCCCCTGTCCTCGCAAATAGACCAAAGCCTGCTCCTAGTGTGCTTATTGTCATCCGATTACCATAGAGAGAAAAATAGAGTGACGAATATGTCAGGTACAATGGACACGAAAGACGTGGATCGTTTCCACGACTGGGGATATGGGCTAGCTGCTCAAAGTTTGAACAAGGCCTGATCCAGAATCTTGAGGTGCCTGTCCCTCCAGAGGAGGCCCTGAACAACATCCAGCCCAACTTAGACCTTCGTAGCTCTGAGATCCCTCGATGCATATGCCTCAATGCCTGGGCTGGTGGGCAGTTGGACAACTAACCAACACGCCGGCCGAACAGGTACTAAGATAAGGTAGCCGTGGGCGCACCGCGCACGAGGGGGTGGGGAGGGACCGAGGGGGTCCTGTCCTCTTGGCGACTTTGGCACTTTGCCTGCGCTCCCTTTCTCAGCGAATCGTCCTGAGATTCTTGCGGTTCGCCAATCCGCGCTTGTCCTCTGCAACGTCACCTCTCCCTTTCCTGCGATCCTACTGCACGCTTCACTGTGGGTGTGGCACTGGCGCACTGCATTCGCTTAGCTTTTGCTCCGTGCAACAGCGAGATTTCTAATAGTCCTCAGTAAGCGCTGGATCACAATCGTCCAGCTGAGCTTCGTCAGGCCGCGCCCGACGCGCTTGCCGCAGCTCGGCAGCTGATATAGTTTGAGCTCGAAAGTACGCTGACGACGAAGGCGGCGACAGGACAGCGATGGCAGCAGCAGGCGAGGCCGCTCAAGCCTCAAGGCAGCTTTTCCTTTTTCCCGCACGGCGATCTCAATCTACTCAAAGTGGAAAAAGGCGAGCCATCCCTCGCGGGCGTCGTCGGTCGAGGAACAATAATACGGGCAGGGAGCTGTGAATTGTTTTCTCCTGTTATTGAGCCGAATTTTACTGGATACTCTTCCGGCGTGGTACATCCAGGTTTTTTTTTGATTATTTGTACCTACAGGCTACAACTACAACTACAATACAACCCGAGGTCCATGGAGAGAAGATGAGTCATGAGTGTTAGGCGAGACTAGGGAGAGGGACTCCATTTCCCCTTATCCTCACGAACTGATGATCCCCACGCCACAAACTTCTCAAATAGCGTGCGAGACCAGCCCGCTCCAGTGCCGCGCGTTTCCTGCTTGGATTTTTCGCGCGCGACGACGACTCCCCCAGGAAGCTACTTGCTCCTAGCTCGTTGCCCGCTGTGGCATCTTGTTGAAGCTACAAGCCGAGCTGCTGGTGTGCAGTGCATCTCTCCGGGCAGGTCGGACCTGGACGCGACCGGCTACCGGAGCCGCTCGTCCGTCGCCAGGGCGGGCAGAAATAGACGTCGATCGAGCAGAGCTTCTCTCTGTCCTCCGCTTTGCCTGCCTTTTTCCTGTTCAGCGCATCGACGAGCCACCTGGCTCCAGTCACGTGTGGAAGCGATTATTCCCCACGGTCAGCCGCCCGGGGGCTCACTCATCATCGGCCGGCCGATCGAGGAGATGACGAGCGAGCGAGCGACCCGGACACGACGTGGACGCGCGTTCGGTGACAGCGAAGCGGCCTGGCCGGTCGGTCAAAGCCGACGACGAACCTAACGAAACACGGTCGGTGGCTGTTCCCTTTCAGCCTCCTCGCCTGATTGCCCTTGCTAATTCCGGCATCCCGATCCGCCAGCGCTAGCTGCTCGTTTTGCGACCCGCGCTGGATGGAGAGGAACGTGGAGAGCTAGGGGGGTCGCCAGGCGCGTCGCTGTCCGGCGGAGTGCGCAGAGAGCGACGGCACTTTGGAAATACAAGGCGATAGATATTCTCAACCAACTGAACCAGGCGCGGCGGAGCTGACGGGAACAGTGCCTGCAGGTGCAGCCACCCTGACCCTGCAGACTTTGGTTTTGGAAAGGGCCATCTGCCCTTGCGAGCGGAGCGAGCGACCAAACCCCCCCACAGTCGTTAGTCGGATGAACAAAACTTATCTTTTAAGTTGTTTCAGGTGTTCATAGTCATAGCTGTTCTGGTCTCCGGCCCCCAGGGCCCCAGGTAGAGACTGCTCAGCAATCGATGCGAAAGCACTGTTGCTTCATATATGTAACCTGCCGCAGTCTCAGCCTGTTCTTGCGTGTGGCTCTCCTGCATGCCAGGTCTCCTGAAAATCGTCCGCCATCTATCTATAGTCCTACTCCTACCTGAAACAGTCTTCCTATCCGCAGCGTTTTCCCTACGTGTGCGTGGGTACACGTACACCATGGAAGGATTAAAACATGTGCGTGCATAGGGGGACAAGGTTATATTCTACTCAAAGTCAGCGTATGCCATTAACATCAAAAGCGGCCTTTTGGAGTACTACTCGTTTTTTTCCTCTTCTTCTGCTCCGTGGATGGGGTGGCCTACTTGACAGAGCAAGAGCTGGCCGAAAGTAGAGTGAAACGGAAAAAAATCCAACATCTCAAGCGGGGGGCAGAGATGCCACTTTGCTCTCCACTTCACTTCAATTATTTGCTTCTTCCACGTCATCTCCCCCCACCCTTACTCAGACTCAGAGCATCCATCCTGCCTTTCCTTATTTCACAGGGACACGAACACGATCCCTACTCCAAGCAATCGTATAAAGCCTAACTGCTCTGTGGTGCGGTACTTTCCCTCTAATCAAGGCCGCCGTCCTTTTAGAATTTGCTGGTACAGTTCAATGGCAGACAAGTACCTTTTTATACATTATTTTTTTCGCTAGTACTTGGTATTTATTATTATTTTTTACTCAGAGAGCGATTCCTCTTTACCTATCTGGCAGCTAGCTATACACGCCTACGCTTTGCGTCCGACGCCTCAAACTTTACAGCGGAGGGAGGTGGTTTTGGATCCACGCTCTGCTTGCGGCGTTGTGCACCTGCCACGGCCACGGCCGCGGAAATGTTGGTCCATCCAAAACGAGCGGCTTTCTGTGACCGAGACCGGGAGAGAATACCGCACCGATCATCCATCGCGAATTCCCAAAACGTGATGGCAATGGACGCGCGGATTCGCTGCCGACAAGCCTGATTTCGGCGAGGGCCGAGGGGCGGCCCGCCGCGATGCTGCTCCGCCGAAATCGAAATGTGTGATAAAAGGCATAATCGGCACGGCGCACCACGAGAAAAAGAACACAACCAAGAGCTTCTCAGGCTCAGATAACCAGCATGTGGGAAAAAAAGAGAGAGAGAACAACGTGCTTGGGGAGGCAACGAGATGCTTCGCTTCTTCCTTTTATAATCCAGGGTCTGAAAAGTCGCCTGCTTGTAACACGGTCTCGTTATTAATCCCGTCTACGCTACTGAACAGATGACGTTAACATGGCTCTCCGTGCTAATCTGCGGTGCTCCCCCAGCAAACCTAATGTTTCTACTAGAGAGGTCCAGCTGGAAGGCTAGAGCCCCTGCCCCTAATAACGGCTGCTAGGAAAAAAGGACTCGAATCTATGTGTTGGCACACAGGGTGTGTGCACTGTAAATCACATGTCTTTATTAGCGGGAAATCTCCAGCGCTATTAATAATTTTATGAAATCGCATCGCTCTGACCGTATGGTTATGTCACAAGACAACCGCTGACAATTCTGCGGCCACGGCTCGGACAGTCCAACTACTTGTACACCATACATTACCTGACGGAGGGCAGAGCAGTAATTGGTGCCGCGGGGGAAGAAGACGGCCCGTGACGACGACCTGCAACCACAACTACCCCCATCCACCGGAAAAGAAAAGAAAAAAAAAAAAGGTGCAGTCCGAACCCACATTCTAATAATCCGCACATTAGCTGTGGCGCGGCGGTTGGATCAGCGAGGCCCGAACGCCATCCGCGTCCGGCAGTACAGGTAGTTATCGCTTATTAAATATCACCCGCACTTTTTCCCTTCCTCTCCTTTCATCCTCCGCCTCCTTTTCCTCCTCCTGCCGCTCGCCGGAGCACCGCCGCGGGCGCTCCCTCCTTCGCCTTGGTTTGGTTCCGACGCCTACGCGGGATCCGTAGTCTGCGCCGTTCCGGAGTTCTGGAGCCACCTCCGTGCGCTCGGGAGCGCGGCGTTACCGGAGCAGGGGCGGGCGCGGATCGGAGCGCGCTGGGGACGCCGGTAGCGGCCGCCGCAGGGGAATGTGGGTCCCCGTTTGAGGAGGCCTCGGGCCGGGAGGCCGCGCCGAGATGATACGGTGAGCGATCTGCGGCTTTGTGGGTTGCTAGTCGGGAATTGGCGAGCGGGTGCACCAGCGCTGTGGGTGGTCGGGTTTGTTTCAGAGGATTCGGGAGCTTGTTTTCTATGGAATTTGCGCAGCAAAATCTCGGCAACTGTTTGATTCGTCAGAATTGGCTTGGCCTTGTGGACTCCGCTCATGTTGTTACCACTTTTTTTTTATTTTTTTATCCCTCATTAGTATCATTATTTTGTTTGTTTCGAGTCATACGATTCTATTCGCCTCGAACCGGGAGTGCCGTTTTGGTGATCAACTAACCCTGCAATTCTGGCGGTTCGTTGTCGAAATCCGTTCCAATCTTTTTTTTTAATTTTGTGTTTCCCCTTCAAATTGTGATTTGCCGGATGTTTGGTAGAGATGGGTTGCAGTGCCTGCATATGCGGAGTATAATTTCGCGACTTCCCGCGCTCGCCTGATTCTATGTGTTCTGTAGCAGCTCGCTTAACTCGTAGTTTCGCGTGGTGCCGCTAGTCCTCTTACTATTGGCGCGCCTGTTCCTTTCCGGGCGACGAATTTGCTTCAGACAATTTATTGTAGAACTGAGCCTAATGTGGCAAACATTTAATTTCACGGTTAGTTTTGAGGTGTTTATAAATTGAACTGTTCCATAGATTTGACCAATTTCTGGAAAGGGTTTGACCACTTCAGTTGCTATTTTTGCCTGCATTTCTGCTATTCTACGTCGATAGGTTTGATATGATGTGATTCGCGGGCTATAGCTCTAGTGTTCTGAATATGAGCTCTTTTATTCACGTGAACTGTGGGTGATCTGAGAAGGAATTTTGAACTAAATGGATGCATTCCTATATTTTGTGATTGTGGTGCACAACTGTTGGATTCTCCTCTGTATAAACAGGAGAGTTTGACTTTTTCAGCATCGTACTACGTGTATCCTAGTCCTAGGTATTGCCACCCGCGTGGCTACAGTGGCTTTTATTATGGGAACAAATTTAGTGACTGCTCGCCTTTTGTAGAATTCAGCTCTTACCTTTGGGCATATAGAGTGGTGTGGAAAAGTAAGCACAATTGACACATGTTCATGAATTGCTTATTTACATTTGTTCGATTAGACTCTTCCTTTTGGGTTGCGATATTCTGTTTACATCAGCTGAGACAAACTCTTTAAGCTATGTCCATTTCACTTTAGTTTGGCATCTTCCATTACAATATGCCATTTCTAGCTATAATTTAGTAGTGCAATGTGTATACAGTGCTCTAACAAAATCAGTGATTGCTTCTTCTTATGTGCTTAGATCAAGGAGACCGGTTCTCTTGAGCTGGGGACTGCAAAGGATACGTGGCTTCAGTCATTGTGCTCTGGGTTTTTAGATCAAGGGACCAATGCCTCCAGGATAATGGCGGGGAAGGACGGAGTTACTCTGAAATCTGTGTCATACGGGGCAAGGCTGCGCAGGAGTTGTGATGCATCACTGAGAGAGGCAGGGTCCATGAGAGACCCATTCTTGAAACACAGAGTAAAGAAATTTGATCTATCTAGCCTAGATTGGATTGATGAGATTCCAGATTGCCCTGTATTTTCTCCATCAACCCAGGAGTTTGAGGATCCTCTGGTTTATCTCAGCAAAATTGCCCCTGTGGCTGCAAAATATGGTGATAGTTGCTTTGCTTCTCTATATCCTTAGTTGATTATATTCTTCTAACAAGGTCAAATCTTGATAATGATGATAGACAGAGAACTAATGGCTAGCAGATGTAGTTGCATGAACTGATGAACACGACATGAAGAAACTTGCAACGAAAGTTGCTACACTTACACAGTGCTGCCATTTTTGTCCCTAAACTACTAAATTGTCTCAGGTGGCAAATTGTTCAAGTGTAGGGACCTACCAAGATAAATGTGAACTTTAGATACCTAAGTATTGCCCCTTGCATGTTTTGGCATCTCAGAAGCATTTTTTGCTAGCAGCCTTTCTGTGATGTGCCCCATAAATCTCGATCCTTAAAAAATGCGCTCACCCTGGATGTTCGGTCTATTTTTAGACCTCTATTTCTATCCTCTCAATATATTCAAATGCGCAGTTCCCCTACGCGTTTTATCATAAAAATAATAATGCGCTCAGATCTGAATCATACAATTCCTTTGGTTGCTGTAGCATGTGTTCATAATCTTCGTCAGTGTGCTATAAAATAATGTTTTTTTAAAGTTTCATGTGCCTGCTAAAAAAAGATGAATCAATGCTCACACATGGAATTGTTCACAACTCTGGTTATGGATTTTTAAGTAAGTTTTTGTGAATATTGTGTTGTTGTGACCATGTGCAATTTCCTAGGTATATGCAAGATCATTTCACCTGTCTCTGCTTCAGTACCTGCGGGCACTGTACTAATGAAGGAACTAGGTGGGATTAAGTTTACGACCAGAGTTCAGCCTCTCCGTCTTGCTGAATGGACCAAGGATGACAAGTTCGCCTTCTTTATGAGTGGAAGGTTTGTAAGGCCATTCATATTGCATAGTGCACGATATGCGATTTTAATTGTCTCTATTTAATAATATGTTAGCATAAATTATCAGAAAGTACACATTTCGTGAGTTCGAGAAGATGGCAAATAAAGAATTTGTACGGAGATACTCTAGTGCTGCTTGTCTTCCATCAAGGTATATGGAAGAGGAGTTTTGGCATGAAATAGCTTTTGGCAAGATGGAGTCTGTTGAGTATGCATGTGATATCGATGGTAGCGCATTTTCTTCTTCTTCCAATGACCAACTTGGGAGAAGCAAATGGAACTTGAAGGTACTTATTTTGTGGCCCAGTTTGTACAGACATTTATGTACCTCTTAATTTTACGCAATGCCTAAAACTTATCTTGCACTGCTTTACCTATTTTGCCGTATAGGCTGGATACAATCTGCTGATATTCTGTGTCATGACTGCTGAAAACTTGTCTTCAAGTGATATACACGATGATTTTTATTTGATCATTCCACAGTAGGGATCAGTCTAAAAATAGTAAATGTAGCCTGTCTAATTTGTATGAGTATTTGGTAAACAATGGGAACATTCTTCTGTTCAAGAAATCACATTCCTGCTGTTATTTCTTCATCAAGATTTCTAACCCTGATATGTTTTATGATCATCTGATGATCTTATGATCATTTCTGGCAATGATGATGATGTCATAAAGTATTTTTGTCCGTGCTTTGGTCCAGAGATTCTCACGGTTGCCGAACTCTACGCTGCGTCTTCTCAGAGCTGCAGTTCCAGTGAGTAGACCACAGTGATGAATTTTTTTTTCGTGAACGCGCAGGAGAGCTGCGCATCATTAAATTAAGAGAAGAAAAACAGTCTAAAATGGACCAAAGTACAATGCCAAAATAGGCAAAACACAAGACCACCAATTCCTGCTGCGCATAGAACTGCAGCCTCCTTCTGCGCATGAAAACAGCAGTACGCAAAAGAAGAACAACAGCAAAAAGTGCCAGCAGATCACACACAACTGCTCTTCACTAATCACCCAAAAGAATCCTTGACCTAAAAATGCAGCACCAGGACCCAAAGCCTCAAGATGTCTAGCACCAGCAAGCCTCTAGCACTCAAACTCATCCAAAAAAACTGTTTTTATTCCATGAATGAAAGGTCTGACACCATCAAAAACGCTTTATTACGATGAAGCCATAAACAACCAAGCCTCCCAAGATGATGATACTGTTAAAGCCTCTTCTTTTGGATTTGTGCACTTGCTTACACACCTCCCACAGTGATGAATACCATCCTGCCTTTTTCAGTTACTTACATTTCATATATTTTCAGGGAATAACAGATCCAATGCTGTATATTGGGATGCTCTTTAGTATGTTTGCCTGGCATGTGGAAGATCATTACCTGTACAGGTGCATGATATATGGGATTTTTTCCATACCGCCACTTGAGTCTTGAGGGGCACTGTTCATCTATACCACCAAGCTAGTCAATGTCGTGGAGTCTTATCCTACATGTCATTGAAACGGGCTGATGGTATAGATAAAGTGCACATATCAAGTGGCGGTATAAATGAAAATATTCCCACTATATTTTTGTCATTATTCTTTGCATGATACTGCTTCTTGACATGTCTGTTATTCTTTCCAGTATTAACTATCACCACTGTGGAGCCCCCAAAACATGGTATGGTATTCCAGGAAGTGCTGCTTCTGATTTTGAGAAAGTGGTACGTGAGCATGTATATGATCACGAAATTTTATCAGGTGAAGGGGAAAGTGCAGCATTTGATGTTCTGTTGGGAAAGACTACAATCTTCCCACCTAATATTTTACTGGATCATCATGTTCCAGTCTATAGAGCCGTACAGAAACCTGGAGAGTTTGTTGTAACGTTTCCCCGAGCTTATCATTCTGGTTTCAGCCATGGTAATATCTCTTATGCAATTACCTGCAGTCATTCACTTTCTTTTCAAGATCTTGAATCTTCTATTTTATTTTATGGTTTATGGAAAACCATTGAAAAAATGTCAGGTTTCAATTGTGGTGAGGCAGTAAATTTTGCTACGGGCGAATGGTTTCCTCTAGGAGCAGTTGCTAGTCAACATTATGCACTTCTTAAGAGGATACCAGTATTACCTTATGAGGAGCTTCTTTGTAAAGAAGCAACATTTTGTGCTAATGAGTTTTCCTTGTTTGAACACGGAAATGTAACATTAACTGGAGGCACACATATACAGAGCTATATGAAGGGTCCCTTTGTGCAGTTGATGCGGTTCCAACACCGTGTTCGTTGGTTGCTTGTGAAAATGGGTGCCCGTACATGCTATAAAGCAGACATTGATGCCACAGTTCTCTGCGGGATATGCAAACGTGACTGCTATGTAGCTCACATTATGTGTAACTGCAGAGCAGATGCAATTTGTCTTTGTCATGGTAAGGTCGTTTTGCACTTATTACAGATTACAGATATTGCTTTATTTATGATCATCTTGTTTACTTGTTTACCTTGTTTTGAAGAGGAAGAGATCAGTAAGTGTTCTTGCAACTGTGACCGTGTTGTTTTTGTGAGGAAAGACATCTTTGAATTGGAGGAAATATCAAAGAAGTTTGAGGAAATTGGAATACTGGATGAAGTAGGAAAACAAATGTCTCAAAGTGATGGCTATAGCACGCATCCTTACTTGTCCAATGGCATTGACCACAATGCTAAATACTTTCCATACTGCAAGATCCTAATTGATACATCCCCTGAACTTCGTACCTTTTCAGAGGTAGATGTTCTTGGATATGATCTGAATAAACCATACCCTACATTATCAACAATAACTTCTGCACATGGACCCCATGAGTATTCTACACAAAGTGATGTATGATGCTTACCTTCTCTACTTCTGTTTTTCTGCATATTATTTGGGCAAATTAAAAATTTTATGTTAACTTTGTTTTTGCAGGAGTGTACTAGTTCTAAGCAAAGAACATACTCTAGCTCATGTCCAGAGAATGGAACGCTTAGTGTTTATCCTTTATGTACATCTGATCAAGCATTTTCAACTGACAAATTGGCTGCTCAGGATACTGATGATTCTGACTGTGAGGTATTTAGAGTTAAGAGACGATCTAGCATAGTTATGGAGAAAAGATGTTCAGAAGATCTAACAGTAACTTTAACTGAGAATCAGGTACTGTTACTTTTGTGATTTCGATTAGTTTAACTGCTCCATTTAAGAGTGGATGTCACGGCAGTATATTTGTAGCCAAGAATTTTTAAACTTCGACAAATAATGACTAGATTGGTCATATGATGTTAAATGTCGTGCTAAGGGAGGCTCTAGCTGGACCCATGTTTTCCCTCCTTAATACAATTCTGGTTCGTGGTATCGATTTCTTGTTCCTCCTGGACATCTTGCTTTGCGCGCTAGAATTGGACTCTGGTGCCTGCACATCTGTCTTACCCTTGCCATGCTATTTCACATTGCTGCAGCTCCTTTGTGAACCAAGTCCATAACTTGTGACACCCCTTGCTGACAAGCAGCTCACCTTTGAGATGCAGGACCTATTATTGTCTTCGCTATCTTTCCTTTTCTTGGATTTCAACTTTCTATTATTCCTAGACTGTTTGCCTAATAACTTGGCAGGTAGAGGAAAGATCACTCCCATGGTATTATATTAAGAAGAAGCTCAACCGGAGCCCCGATCGAGAAAGGTCACGAAAGTTGCCCCCCGTGCATGTCCGCCCTCTATAGGCCAGATCTTTACTCGCGCTTTTAGCCCTCCCAACCCCTACACGAGGATTCGACCTTCATAGGTCAGTCCATCTCATGTGCACACAACTAAAAGAATCCGCGAGTGACCTTTTTTAACCTCAGTCTAAAATTCACTCCCACTTGGATTCAAACTCTGAACATGCGGACTGCTACTCAGACCATCTAACCAACTTTGCTAAGCGCGAAAGGGCCTATAGCTGAGAGGTGGTCTGAGTAGCACTCCTCGGTTCCTGAGTTTTGACTCACCGTGGAGCGAATTTCAGGCTAGGATTAAAAAAATTCCCTTTGGTCTGCCCCACGCCAAAGCACAGGTTTAAGGTTCGGTCCTGGTCGTGGTCGATTTCACATGAGGTATGGTGGCACTGTGTATAAGCAGGGTAGGGATAGGAGGGTTTAGGGGTTTTCTCGACCTATGTAAGGTCTTCTCTTAATACAATGTATGTGGTCTGTCTTAATCATGCAGATCAAATTTTTTTAAACATTGCTGTTAAACCTGTTGTGAAGGGTCCTCGTCCACATGGCCACAGTAGTAATAATCACGGGTAGGACATTTCTTAATACATAATTTACCTGTATCTGAATGAAGGTTATTTTAATTAATTAACTTATTGAGACAGGACGTTGTATTGGACTTAAACAGTCGACCTGGAACAGTTTCTGGGCCTGTTTGTTTTAGCTTTGATTCTTAAAATCTAGCTGCATATTGCAGGTTATTAAAAGCTTTATTCTTGGGTTCTAACAATCTACTTTTAAAACTCATCCTGTTTATTTTATCTTCAGCTTTTCGAACTAGAATCCAAAATTCAAAGCTAAATCAAACAGGCTTAGTTGTGCTAGTATTTTCGAAACCTTATTTCCTGAGTTGTATATAATTATCTTCAAAATAAAAGAACCATCATCTCCATCATCTTATACCAATCCTTTAATCTATTTAATGTACCCAAAGATTTTTTCCCCTGTATGCACGATAAAGTTGTGGACAGCCTCAAACAGGTTTGACTGTAACCTGCTATGGAGATTGGCTTATCAAATCTATGGTACTGCATGTACAACTCTCCTAGTTGCTAAGATCTATTTTAAAAACTATTTGCAAAATGATCACTAAACCTAAACGATGGATCAAGGAGGTTGAAACAATCAAACATGGAGAGACTTTAGACAAGGATAATTGCTCAGAAATAGCAATTAAACCAAGTTACTTATCAAGAAATTTTTATTGAATGGTTGGACAACTGTGAAACCTTTTTTTTCAGAACTTTCAATATTTAGCTTCACTCATACTGCCTACTCTTTTACTAATGGCTTACTCATTGTTTGTGTTGCTAGGCTTTAAGACGGTTAAAGAAAGCCTGTTCAGATGACAGACAAGAGAACGCAACTGAATTGCATTGCCTTGACTTCATTTCTGGAAATACAGATAATTTCATCAATCGAAGCAAACAAAAAATGAAGGTAGATCAGCTAGATGCAAAAAATGTGGAAGATGAAGTTGCTTTCGGCCAGAAATCTATCGGTTGCAGTTACCTATCTCCATCTGTAGATCTTGGGCCAAAACGCTTGAAAATTCGTGGCCCATCCTTCCCAAGCACTGTTTCTGAAGTGGAAATATCTTATAGGTTCCAGGAGGACATTGACTTGGCTAGTCAGCATACTCAATGAAGTATGCTGCTCTTGGTGCTAACTGCTAACATCAATCGTAACTTCTGGAAGATGAAAGCTCTTTTTTCATTGGATGGTTCAGAACTGATTCTATCTACTGGTCTCCAATGGAGGCACTGTTATGGCTGGATTTTATGATTCTATTGCCAGGTCATAGGCGATTTTTCTGATGATCCGTAGCTGCACATCACTTATTTCCTTTCTTTGTAGGTTTTCCACTGTGAATAGGTTAGTCTACTACTTTTAACAATTTGGTTCATTCTTTTTCCACCACAGATACACCTGTACCTAGAATGCTTTAATAGATCCTCATACGAAATGGACATTGTACATTTTTTTTAACAAGTCAGTCTTTTGCTCATTATAATCTGGAACCATTTGCAATTCTTATTCTTGTTCAGTTGTTGGCACCGGTACATTTGTCCTCAGATGTGTTGATAACTTTGATATGTTAATAAATCGTTTGATGCTGACAGGAATTCACTTCCACTGACTGTCATGTTGCATATGCAACAAAGTAGATGCTTTGTGATAATGTTGAAGCGCATGCAAATGCTCGAATCAATCATGTTCTATAGAAAGTGGATACAACAGAAGGAATAAAGGAGCAACTTCTTGCTGTTAGATCCTGGTCTACTGAAATCTGTCACATAAGATTTACTTTCTCTTTTAAGTTCAGGATATAATATTTGGTTAGACAATTATTTTAATTTCATCATATGTCTGGTTGGTTAGCAAAGTAGGCAATTTGATTTGTCCCCTAAGTAGCTTCTATTTGTAGAATGAATTCGTCCATTCTAATTCTCCATAATGCTTTAGGTAGTCTATGTAGAAATTACTTGATGTTCCTTGTCTCGACGCTTTTACAAAATTCTGCAAATTAGGCAATATATACCTCATATAGTTGGCTTTGCATTGCATTGCATAACGTATAAATTACTTAGTCCTGTGCTGGGTTTCTTCCACTTACCCACGGACCATCATTCTGCTCCACCTGTAGACAAATTGAAAACTTAATGACGAGGGCATAAAAGAGCCATAAACTCTACATTTTGGTGTGATTTTTGCACGACTATGGCGCTTTACCTCGGTAAAGAGGCTAGCCCTTCACTAAAAACTCATGATGGGGTTCATATAGAAAGATTTGATATCTTTCTCACTTTGCTCATTCACTTTTCATTCTTTTGTGCATGTTCTAAAAAAATACATGTCATCAAATCATAGCATGTCTTTAAAGACAAGTAAAAAAAAGAAAGAGGGATTCTCTTTGCTGCCACTCTCCCATGTCGATGATGATTAAACGCGAGTGCTGAACTGCTGACTGAAGCTTTGGCATGACCCCAAGAAGACTGCACTTTGTGCTTGTCCTGTTTTCTATTCGGCTATCATGTCAGCCTCATCTGATGATAGGTGCAGCATTGAGGCGAAGATATGCTTCACAATAACTACAAGTGCGCCTAAGGTGCCTTCGTTTTCATGTCATCTCTTATCTAACAAATCTTCCATATCGTAATTAGGAAACAACCGTGGTTTCAGTGTCTAGGCTAATTGCAGCAAACAATCTTCTGATGGAATATAGAAATTGCATCATTGCCCGCGCATTAGGCACTTCCGAATCATGTCCAACTAATATAACGATCCTATCTGAACCTTTCCCACACAGTCGCCACCGTGGTCATAGTCTATAAAACTCCTAAATCTCCTAAGACAAATTACCATCCGCCACTTTTTGCATGTGCCTATTGTCCATCATGATAATAACTCAGGCAGGCCTCTTCCAGTTTTGATGTCTTATGGTTTCTGCCTACTGCTAGGTTGCATGTGGTATTCGAAAGCTGCAACTGGCTCACATACTGGTATGGTCTAATAGAGACTTAGAGAGTGGGCCTGTCGAGCCATGGCTTGCCCTCCCAGTTTCCCTTTGCAGGCACTCTTCCGGATTTAAGTTGGCGGCGGAGTTGTGTTAGCCAGATGACGCTTCATTCCAATATTTTCTGCGCCTCTGTGGCCTGGCCTGTGGGCTCCGTGGTCTGGCTTCAGCATAGGTCCATGCTATGCACGCAAGCAGTGTACGCTGATGCATGCGTGTACCTTGTTGAGTAAATTGCTGCATGGCATCTGCCTCTGCCTGGCCATGAATGGATATCAAAATCCTCAACCAGATGTGACCACACTCTGAAAGGAGACAAACCATTAAAGGCCACAGAGTTGAAGGACTACATATGTTGACCTACCTGCCCACTGCTCAGCACCATGGACCAAATCCTTGCATACAAACACCTCGCTTTTGGTTGGTAAACTATGGGTAAATTACTGCAGCAGACGGCCTAATGGTTATATGTATCCGATTCACGCGCGCAATGACTGTAATGAAGGAAGGTTTGCCAACGCACGCAGGTGGTGTTCAGTAGTGGGACTGATTCGGCGGCGTGGGATGTGGTCACCAGTGTCAGCGAATCACGCTGCATTATACGTACATTTGGTTTCGGACTACCGGCGTAGGAATGAGATAATGCTAGGGCATGGAGTGACGCTGTGTTATTAAACGCCTTTACTTGTTGAGCCAAACAACTTCGGGTACGCTGGCTGCAACTTGATTCCTATTAAGTCAGCGCGGTACTGATCCTACAACCAAACAACACAGAGATTCTGCAGGTTGGTTTTAGTTCTGACTGAAGTTCTGCACGACCGAATGAAACTAAACTTATGTAGTCACTAGTCAGGCAGTGCAGAAACGCTGCGGAGGAGACATATAGACCACAATGCAGAGTGTGCGTCCTCGCCCGTGTAGTGCGCCAGCCCTATAGTAATCATCAGCTCGCCTATCTATATACCTTGAAAAAGAAAGCGGACGCTCCTTGTCATGCTATGACTAAAGACGTCCACTGGGTTAGTCACCCAAATCCTGCTTAAACAAGATACTACCTGTTGGTAAGCAGACCAGGCTTCCTAATATAGTAATGAGCAATCATGCCCCTTGTGGGCATGGTATCGTATATATATCCTATTCGGCTATTCCTGCCTGCTTGCTAGATCAAATCAGATCTGTTCCGTAGTGGCTTGTACTGTTTTTTTTTTCTTTTTTCAGTTCATGGATTGCTTAATGCAGCAGCAGTACACCCTCGTGGCAGCACGAGCGTATCGCGTTGCCCTTTGACTGATGAGTCGTTTCTCCATGTCAACGTCACGGGATTAATAAGTTACTTATTCGTCTTGTCTGTCTGTGCACGGAATCCGGTGTCCTGGTTTCTCTAATCCGTGAGGGTTTGCTACTACTAGTCCTGCAAGATGGGCCGTGCCGTGCTGGCCCGGCACAAGCCTATCGTGCTTCGGGCTTCAAAGTGTCGGGCCGGGCCAGCACGAATTACTTTCGGGCCGGGCCTTATCGTGCCTATGAACTAAAATGGAGGCCCAGCACGGCACTAAAGCCCGCCGTGCTTGAATCGGGCCGTGCTTTTTTAGGCCCGGCACGCAATTGAAAATAAAAACAGTTCATATTACAACAACAACTTATAATTAACAGAAACCCTCAAACAACATAAACAACAATTAACACAAACAAGTTTTGAGAAAAAAAATCATTTTATTCCATAATCTGCCTCGTTAAAAACAAGTTTGCTAGAGAATTGAAGGGGTCGACCGGCCTGACGAGGGCTTTCTCTGCTCGCTGCGCTGGTTTCCGTCTGCTTTTTGGCGTGTTGGATTTATATATAGGCTGAGGTGGATGTCTGAGAGAGAGAGACTGAGAGGGAGGGCGCGCGTGGTGCTTAGCGAGGAGAGCGTTGGAGCCTTTTGCTTTGTCTTTACAAGAGGATGCGGCCCAGCGCCCACGGGACGCGACGAATGGGACGGGGACCGCAACACGGTCAAGAACGAAAGTTGTAACCGGGCCGTTTTCGTGCCGGGCTGACCCGGGCACGGCCCATTATCCCGTGCCATGTCATTCGTGCCATCGGGCCGAAACCATAAGCACGGCCCAGCACGCTAATCGTGCCGTGCTGGCCCGGGTTTTTCTCTTCCATACTGGGCCGGGCTTCGTGCTTTCAAATTCGTGCCGGGCCCGTGCTAGCACGATGGGCACCGCCCAAACTTGCAGGACTAGCTACTACTGCCAGCACGTACGATGCATGTCACGGTGGTGCACTGTAGTACGTCTTGTACCTGCGCGCAGCAGCAGTATGTATACCCCCATGCATCTGCATCTGACAGTCAAATTGCGGGCAAAGGGTGCGGTTTTGACTGTCGGTAGCTGGACCGGGACACGGACGGTGGGGCTCCGCTCCCTGTGGCGGGATGATGGGTGGGACCGACGCCGGCCGGCCACGAGGCATGCGGCCACGGCGGTGATGGAGGCGGAATCATTTTTACCGGCGGTGATGGAGGCGACCCCGCGTGTGTGTGTGCGCGGGGGGGACTGACTAGAGATGTCAACGGGTAATTCTCCATCGGGTTATAGCATCTCAGACCCATCCCCATCATGTTTGATACATCCCTATACCCATACCCATCATGGGTACAAAACTCATCACATACTCATCTCCATTCGGGTTTCGGGTCCCAAATGGGTCCCCATCCCCAATTAAGGAATAACTAGGTACTAACATCTAGCACAAACTATCCAGATTTCATACATCACCACATAGGCAAGCACTCATCCATGAACCATTATCCATTCATCCATCCATCAGAAAAGAAATCAGTACTTAGGACCAATATAAGAAATGGAGTCTGCCGGGTTTGATGGCCGACTCGGCCTCAACTCATTCATACAAACATGACAGGTGTACACGTATGAAATACCCATGGGTAATCGGGTCCGGATTATTGCTTCCCAAACCCATACCCGTTTACCCAATGGGTAGAGATTTTGTCCCATATCCATACCCATGGGGACAATTTTTGTCCCATACCCGTACCCTAATAGGGGAATTCCCCACGGGTTATCGGGTATCGGGTCCCCATTGACATCTCTAGGACTGACTCCACATCGCAGTCACAAATAGCTCCGTTCCAGATAGGCCCTGTTTGTTTCGGCTTCTGGCAGCTTCTGGCCACCAAAAGCTGCTGCGGACTGCCAAAAGCTCAGCTTTTCAGCCAGTTTCTATAAAATTTGTTAGGGCAAAAACCATCCAAAATCAATATAAACACATAATCGGTTGAGTCATTGTAATAGTAGGAATCCATCAATTTCTAGATCCTGAGCCCTATGAACAACTTTATCTTCCTCTACACGTAATCGTAATATACTCAGATTCTCCCCACAGCCAAATTCTCCCTACAGCCAGATTTTCAGAAAAGCTGACCAGAAAAAAGCTAAACCAAAAAGGCCAATAGAGGGGCTAGCTGCCGTTGTCTCCATAATCCGTGCAGATGCTGGGGACTGTTCTTGTTAGTACAGTACTACGTATGTTAGTATGTTACAATTACCACTGCTACGGCTTATTATTCGTTTGCTCGCGCAACGCTTCCATAGCATGCCCATTATACGGACTACAGTATTAGGCAATGCCAATGCGTGCATGTCTCCCTGCCGTAGGCTTCTTCTTGTCTGCATACTTAAATTAATAAGGTCTTGTTCGATTATTTTCAATCCATATGTAATGAAGAGAATTTATACGGATTAAGAGAGATTTTAACTTAATTAAAATTAAAACCCCCTCAATCTCCCTCAATCCAATATATACTGGATACAACTGAACAAGTCCGGGTCGGGGAATCGCTCTCGCTTCAGCATCAGCAGTGTTCGCGGACAGTTAGTTTGGCACGTACTCCGTCCGTCGGTTCCGAGTACATGTTCGTAAGGTTTCTGATCGGGAAAACAGCACCAACTTTGAGCAATTATGCTACCCAGCTAGCTAGTAGCACTTAAATCGGATATACAACAGGACATGTATGCATGCCTGCTCAATTGCTCACCAGCTAGCGCTGTTCGGTCTTGACCATATATATGACTAAAGTACTTGCATGCATAGCACGTCTCTGGATGGATAAAAAAACATTCATAGAGGCAAGGTACTAGGGTTTATGTCTGAAATCTCTACTACTCTATATGAATCTATTGTAGGTGTCCACAGCACCACTGTTCTACCGCCGCGATCGTCCTCCCGCACGCGCTGCCCCAAACCCGCCCCGCCATCAGTGCCTGCACGCCGCGCCGCCAGCAATCAACGCCCGCGGATCTCCCACCCTTCTCCCCACCACCGCCGCAATCAACGCGGTCCTCCCCCACGCGGATCCGTGTGTCCTCCCCACCGCCGCCGCAATGGAAGCTCAGCGGGCGTTCCTTCCCCGGCAGCCCGCCACCTCCGCGCCCCCACCAAACTGGAAGGCGAGATCCGCTGCCAGCCGTCACAGTGAAGGAAGGTCGCGCGAGTCGGGGAAGGAAGGTCGCGCGAGTCGGGGACCCGTCAGGCATCCCGTGCCCGTCGTCGGGATACCTGCGTCCGCTGCCGCATCATCCCCGCCTTCCCCCCTGCTCAGCCCCTCCGTGCCCCCGCCGCGCGCAACAGCTCCCTCCCCCTGAATCACGCAAGGTCCCCACCCACCGATGTCGCCCATCCACGCTGTCCCCCTCCCCCTGAATCACGCAAGTTCCTTGCCCGTCGATGTCGCCCATCCGCGTCGTGCCCCCGACATCGACGTCTTCCTCGATCTCCACTTCGTCAACAAGCCCGAGGTGTTCACCAGGGCGCACCAGACGCCCAGCATTTTTTGGCTGACCTGCTTCTCCTTGATTCATGATCTTAGGGTTGGTTCTTGTTCCTCCAGGCTACTGCGTTGTGAAATCCATCTCCTCCTCTTCCTCTTCCCCCTTTCGTGCTCGCTCGACTTGGCGCGCCAATGGAGTCATCGCCGGCCGCAACCATGGCACCCGTGTCCTCATCGTGGGCCGCCAGGGACCCGCTCCTCTTCGCCCGCTTCGACCTCCCCGCCGGCTGGGGGTGCCGCAAGCCCTTGGCCTTTTGCCGGGAGGCCCGGGACACGGACGACGCCCCCGTCGCATCCGAGCCCGCCGCCACAGCCGCCCCCACCGAGGGTGTCAAGGACAGCGACGGGACCCGATCGCCGACGCGAGCGGCCGCAACGGTGCAGCAGGCGCCCACGGCGGGGGAGGTGGCGCAGGAAGCTCCCCAGAAATAGTGGAACCTGCGGGAGCGGACGTCGTGGCGGGATTATAGTAACAGAGCGGACGACTTGCGTGCATGGGCGCGCCAATGGAGTCATCGCCGACTGCAACCATGGCACCCGCGTCCTCATCGTGGGCCGCCAGGGACTCGCTCCTCTTCGCCCGCTTCGACCTCCCCGCCGGCTGGGGGTGCCGCAAGCCCTTGGCCTTTTGCTGGGAGGCCCGGGACACGGACGATGCCCCCGTCGCATCCGAGCCCGCCGCCACAGCCGCCCCCACCGAGGGTGTCAAGGACAGCGTTGGGACCCGATCGCCGACGCGAGTGGCCGCAACGGTGCAGCAGGCGCCCACGATGGGGGAGGTGGCGCAGGAAGCTCCCCGGAAACAGTGGAACCTGCGGGAGCGGACGTCGTGGCGGGATTATAGTAACAGAGCGGACAACTTGCGTGCACGGGCGCACCAATGGAGTCATCGTCGGCCGCAACCATGGCACCCGCGTCCTCATCGTGGGCCGCCAGGGACCCGCTCCTCTTCGCCCGCTTCGACCTCCCCGCTGGCTGGGGGTGCCGCAAGCCCTTGGCCTTTTGCCGGGAGGCCCGGGACACGGATGACGCCCCCGTCGCATCCGAGCCCACCGCCACAGCCGCCCCCACCGAGGGTGTCAAGGACAGCGACGGGACCCGATCGCCGACGCGAGCGGCCGCAACGGTGCAGCAGGCGCCCACGGCAGGGGAGGTGGCGGAGGAAGCTCCCCGGAAACAGTGGAACCTGCGGGAGCGGACGTCGTGGCGGGATTATAGTAACAGAGCGGACGACTTGCGTGCACGGGCGCGCCAATGGAGTCATCGTCGGCCGCAACCATGGCACCCGCGTCCTCATCGTGGGCGGCCAGGAACCCGCTCCTCTTCGTCCGCTTCGACCTCCCCGCTGGCTGGCGGTGCCGCAAGCCCTTGGCCTTTTGCCGGGAGGCCCGGGACATGGACGACGCCCCCGTCGCATCCGAGCCCGCCGCCACAGCCGCCCCCACCGAGGGTGTCAAGGACAGCGACAGGACCCGATCGCCGACACGAGCGGCCGCAACGGTGCAGCAGGCGCCCACGGCGAGGGAGGTGGCGCAGGAAGCTCTCCGGAAATAGTGGAACCTGCGGGAGCGGACGTCGTGGCGGGATTATAGTAACAGAGCGGATGACTTGCGTGCACGGCAGGCCAAGAAGCTCGGGAGCGCGGACGCCAGCGGCAGCCACCGGTTGTCGCTGTCGGTGAAGCTGACTCGGCAAGAGATTGACGCCGACTTCGCCAAGATCACCGGCAGCAAGGCACCGCATCGGCCCACGAAGTGGAGCAAGACCGTCCAGCGCAAAATCGAGGTGCGTGGTCTCACCGCTCAGGCAACAATGCCGGTCATCTCGATCGATCTCCTAACCACCATCGCAGGATGTTCCATGACTCCATCTGAGTTCGTTTCGTTGGTCGAGTTTGTTGGTTGCTGATCGTGCGCTTCGTTCTCTTGTGGCGCAGACGCTTTGCCCGGGGAGTTCGCTGGTGCAGGTGACCCTCGACCGGTACAAGGTGAACGAGGTACGTGCGCCTAAAAAAATTCCATATTTATTATTTCGCCGGAGTTTGTTGCTTGGGAGGCCTGGGATGAGACGACGATTGATCTGACTCTTGTTCCTGTGGGTGCAGAAAGGAAGATTTTGATTTCTTCTGAGTCGCGCGAGCAAGAAAGGGGGAAGAGGAAGAGGAGGAGATGGATTCCTGAAGCGCCCCAATCCTTTGGGACTCAAATGTGATACAATTACTAGTCCCAGGAGGCTAGTAAACATATTTATACAACAGATGATTCCAGATCTATTTAAATGAGACAAACCTATAAAGGTGGCGATCAACTTTAAGAGTTGGTCCACAACTCAGGACATATCATCAGAGTGGGGCTGAAGCAGCCCGATATACGCAGCGAAGCAATTCAGCGGTCCAACATTCACAGGCAAGGTTGGGAATAGGCGTAACTCTTACCCGATCTCCTTTTTCTGAAAAACAACAAATAAGCAAGGGTGAGTACAAACATACTCAGCAGCCCACCTTCACCCGTGGAATGGGGAAATCAGTTATAATGCATGGAATATGTGGAGCTCAGGATATTTTGCAGAAACAACAATATTTGATGCAGGGTTGTTTTGTAAAACATTTTGTATTTTTCAAAGTGCATCCTCTCCCAAAGGAGCAGGAAGTTTTTCAATATAGAGAAAAATCCCCTGGACTAAACCATCCAGGTATCTCAGCAGTTTCCCACTGGTTTTCATTTTCAAAAACAGCTACTGGACATCCCGTCCACCATAGCTCACGGCTCAACCGCCGGACCTTTTAAAAAACACTTTTATCAAACGCACTTTTTTTGAAAACAAAACACTAATTGTCATACCACACCAGACTCGTCCATTCCTGTGGACACAAACTATTCGAATAGGTTTTCAAACTCTGCGCAGAGGTGTACACTTCACCCACTAGTCCGGCTCTGCGATCTCATGGTCAATGAGATCCGAATCCGAATCTCTTTCTTTCCTTGCACGTCCTAACCTTAACGGTTATACTGGAAGGAGTCAGGCCACCGCCATGCCCAAACCAGACAAAACATTCCCCCTCCTTATCCTCCCGGTGCTCCCCAGCCTTCATAACCCTGGGGTTGGACCGTACGAGTTCAGATTGAGTGACTGCCCACACAGTCTTGAGTGGTTGTACTTATCATGAGTACAGGTAGTGAAAGATGACAAACCGGTCCTTATATGAGGGGACAATCCTTCTGCTCACGCCTAAACCAGCTGAGCCATCACCTTAGGCCCTCCCCTAAACCAGGGAGTCCCTGATCATCCCTACTCAAAGGTGATAAGGGTGAAAACCCTTCATCATACACATTTTGAAAAGCATTCTCTTTTGAAAACTCACACCTTTCCTCAAATCATTTGTAACAAATATATCAGGGATTGATTGCGGCAAGCGGCTGGGTGGCCATAATAACTTGTCTTAAAATCATATCATGCATAAAATAATAGGCTGAGGGTTGTGGTTGTAAAGCATAGGTAATTTATGCATCAAAGGGATCCAGTGAGCTTGCCGTGCTTATTCGACGAAGGGGGGGGGGAAGCTCGCGGAACTGGCTTCTGGCTCCACCGCCTGGCGTAGACTTGCAGATCTGGCCTCCACGAGACGACACGAACGCTCCGATAACTATGCAACATGAACAAGCAAACATACAAACCAGCAAGTATACCAACAAATATTTAGTATAGTGGTCAGAATAGCGATATATGGATGGGTAGAGCCTTGAGTAGAATCTGTGTCATGTGGTGTTGAGATACTACTAGTGGTGGAGCGGAGGTGCTTACCAGGAGGGTGGACTGGAGGTGAAGCGACACTATGCGTGTAGCCGGTAGAGCGGAGTAACTGAGTGGGTGGGGTGTTTGCCTTGGCTAAGGGTGTTGAGTGTGTGGAGAGGGAGAGGGTAGCTGGGTGTATTTATAGCTAGAGGTATATGGTGTAGCATAGTGATGTTCACTGTTGGTGAGAATAGTGACGAATGAGTCGTCTGACTCAGTATGAACATGAGAGTTATAGGTAGAATATGGGACAAGAGTATTTTGGGAGTTTTCTGGAATATGGACCATGCTTAAGGGATGACATGGTTGGATAGGGAATAGTTCGATAAGAATTTAGAAACAAGAACTTTTAGAATTGGAGTTTGGAAGCCTGGTTCGAAGGAATCTTAAAGTTAAACGTGCTCAACTTGGAGAAACCTAGAATGGGTGACCACATGGGAAGTTCCCTACTGGAAGGAAAATCACAGTCACCGGAATTCATATGACTGGAATATGGGTCTAGAAAAGTTGTCATCACACGCATGTCAAAGTTGTCATCACACGCTTGTGTTACTTTTTCAATGCGGTTTCACAAAAAGTAATAGCTTTAGAAGACTTGGACTATCTAAAGGCATACATCATCGAGACTATGTGCAAGCTTGAAATGTGTTTTCCTCCATCATTTTTTGATATGCAAGTACACCTAATCATACATCTCGTGGATCAGATAAAAATATTAGGGCCACTATATTTACATCATATGTTTTAGTTGGAGCGATACCTGGGAGTATTAAAAGGTTATGTGCGAAATTGCGCTCACCCAGAGGGTTCAATCATGGAGGGATACACTACAAAAGAAGTGATTGAGAGCTGTATAGATTACATCAGTGACGGAACAATGATAGGTGTGCCTGTACCTAAACATGAGGGTAAACTATGTGGGAGAGGGAGAATGGGCAAGAAAACTTTTCGCGTTGAGGATTACAAGCTAGTACATTGTGCTCATGGTAGTGTACTACAACATCTCACGATAGCCAAGCCTTACATAGAGGAACACCTGGATGAGCTTCGTAAAGAAAATCAGAACCGCACAGAGGACTGGATCATGAGGGAGCACAAACATCATTTCAGCGAATGGTTAATGGACAAAAACATACCATTCGGAGACTCTTTGGAAGAGAAAACAATGAAGAATTTGGCTTCTGGGCCATCGTGTTTTGTGACATCATGGCAAGCATATGACATCAATGGGTACACATTCTACACTAAATCAAAAGACATGAAAAGTGTTGCACAAAATAGCGGTGTTCGTATCGATGCTTTTGACCTACATGGACAGAAGACCACATATTTTGGATTCATAGAGGAAATATGGGAACTTGATTATGGCCCAAGCATGAAAATACCCTTATTTAAGTGCCAATGGGTACAACATCCCGTGGGGGTGATAGTGGATATCTACGGACTCACACTGGTAGACTTAAAGAAAGTATGATATAAAGATGACCCGTGGGTTCTCGCCGAATGTGTTGCACAAGTGTTCTATGTACTCGATCCAGCAGATGAGAAGATGCATGTAGTTATTTCTGGAAAGCAAAAAATTGTTAGAGTTGAGAATGTGGGAGACCAAGATGAGGAATACAATAAGTATGAAGAGATGTTCGTCTTTAACGGTCCAGAGAGAATCAAGCGTGTGGAAAAGAAAATTGATAAGAACTTAAAGCCATACATGCGGAAAAATGGTAGTTCATGAAAAATTGTATGAATCAAATTGTATTTGTTATCATGTATGATCGACTATGAATTGTGGTTGCCAATTAATTTAAAATCTCTCTAGTTATCTATGTGTGCTATTATAATTCATTTAAATTGTATTTGCATATTATTGTTAAAAATTAAATATTAATTCATTTAAATTATATTTGCATATTTCTGTTAAAAATTAAATATTAATTCATTTAAATTGTATTTGCATATTTCTGTTAAAAATTAAAATTATTTTCATATTTAAATTGTATTTTCATATTTTTACAATCACAGGCGGTTTTTTCTTAGGGTCCGTTTGTGAAAAGGATAGAGCACCACAGGCGGTCCTAAACAAAAACCGCTTGTGATACTATTACATCACAGGCGTACTGAACCGCCTGGGACATCACAGGCGGTTTTCTAACCGAACCGCCTGTGATGTAAAAAGCCTACCGCTTGTATAGAGCCAAATTGTACTAGTGTGGCTGGTCTTAGGTGGACTGGACAGCATGATGGATGAGTAATTGAAATTTGGGGTGATCGGATGAACGATGAATAGTGACGACGAAAAAGTAATTATAGATATCATCGATGAATAGTAATGATGATGAATAGTAACGATGATGAACAGTGTCGGTTGAAAGTCGCCTAGAGGGGGGTGGATAGGCGAAACCTGAAAATTATAACTTTACACCCCACCTAGATCCCTTGATTAGTGGTTAGAACAAGATATACAATTATCGGAGAATAAAAACTAAGTCCTTGCTTGTAAAAAGTATTGCTTTCAAATAATGCGGAATTGATAAAACTATACAACTAATAAGTCTATGAGAATAAAGCAAGAAGGCTTAGATAAGAAGAGCAATAACACAAGTTCTTTCTTGCAAGGTGTTGCTTTATTAAATGAGAATTTAGCTTGAAGCAACACCAAAAAGGTATTAGCAAAGAATAGTGCAAGAAAAATTTAGAAAGGGAAAGACCAAACAAATCACAAGCAATAAGCACATGAGACACGGGTGATTTGTTTTACCGAGGTTTGGCCCTCGAAGGCCTAGTCCCCATTGAGGAGTCCACTAAGGATGGGTCTCTTTCAACCCTTTCCCTCTCTCCACCGATCACCAAAGACCGGTGAGCTCTTCTTCTTCTCAAGGATCACTTAAGACCCCGCAAGGATCACCACACTCTTTGGTGTCTCTTGCTAGCTTTACAAGCCTCCAAAACTTTGGAGGAAGTTCAATGGAGTCAAAACTCCACGCACAAATGAACACAAAGATGTAGCACACACTATCTCTCAATGAATCTCACAAGGCACTAGTGCTAAACTCAAATGAATAGCTTTCTCTTGCTTGCTCTCTCTTTTGTGGCACTTGAGTTGGTTGTAGTGGTCTAAATCTTGTGTATAGGATGGATCAATGAATAGAGGTGGTTGGGAGGGCTTGAATTTGTCAACTAGATACTTGGAATGTTGCTTGGGCTCCCACACATTGAAGTGGCCGGTTGGGATGGTATTTATACCCACCAACCAAATTGTAGCCGTTGGAGAAGGCTGCTGGCGATGGGCGCACCGGACAGTCCGGTGCGCCACCGAACAGTGTCCAGTGCGCCACCGGACAGTGTCCGGTGCGCCGCCACGTCATCCTCCCATTAGGGCTTGGAGCTGCTCGACCGTTGGAGGCTTTGTCCTCATGCGGCACCGGACAGTCCGGTGCGACACCGGACAGTCTGATGCCCCTCTGACCAACTGCTCTGACTTCTGCCGTGTTCACTGTGCTGCACTGTTCCCCGTCAGAGTCGACCGTCGCGCGCAGATAGCCGTTGCTCCGCTGGCACACCGGACAGTCCGGTGAATTATAGCGGAGCTGCGCTTGGGAAACCCGAAGGTGAAGAGTTTGAAGTCGATTCACCCTGGTGCATCGGACACTGTCCGGTGGCACACCGGACAGTCCGGTGCGCCAGACCAGGGAGCACTTCGGTTTCCTTTGCTCCTTTCTTTTTGAACCCTTTTTAATCTTTGTACTGGTTTTGAGTTGAACCTTTGGCACCTGTAGAACATATACTCTAGAGCAAACTAGTTAGTCCAATTGTTTGTGTTGGGCAATTCAACCACCAAAATCATTTAGGAAAAGGTTAGACTGTCTCCAGCAGGAGACTGTAAAGGGTCCTGTACTCTAAATATAGAGGACGGTCAGGTCCTTTATCCCTCCAGCAAGGAACTCTAAAGCGTCCTCTAAAATTTAGAGGATGGCATGCGTCCCCTACCTGTAGAGGGTACTCTATACACTGCACATGCGTGTCAGAGTTGAAGAATCTAGTAGGAAGCCGCCACGACGAGTAGTAAAAAATAATATACAATGTTAAATCTAGTACACTGTTGATATAGAGGATGGAATTTAGGGGATATTGTTGGAGATGAAGAAGATATAGAGTACAGAATCTTTTCGAGAGTGCTGTAAAGGACAAAGAATATTCCTTTAGGGGATAAAATTTAGGGGACGTTGCTGGAGACAGTCTTAGACCCTATTTCCCTTTCAATCTCCCCCTTTTTGGTGGTTGATGCCAACACAAACCAAAGCAAATATATAAGTACAGAATTGAACTAGTTTGCATAAGGTAAGTGCAAAGGTTGCTTGGAATGAAACCAATATATTATCTCTTATAGATATTCGTGAATGGTTTTCTTCTTATTTTAAAATTTTGGACCACGCTTGCACCACTAGTTTTGTTTTTGCAAATTCTTTGTAAAATTCTTTTCAAAAGCTTTTTGCAAATGGTCAAAGGTACATGAATAAGATTGAAAGAAGCATTTTCAAGATTTGAAAATTTCTCCCCCTGTTTCAAATGCTTTTCCTTTGACTTAAACAAACTCCCCCTCAATGAAATTCTCCTCTTAGTGTTCAAGAGGGTTTTACAAATTTTGAAGATACTAGTACTTTCTCCCCCTTTTGAACACAATAAGATATCAATTTGAAAACTTCATTTTTTAAATTCGTTGGTGGTGGTGCGGTCCTTTTGCTTTGGGCTAATACTTTCTCCCCCTTTGGCATGAATCACCAGAAACGGATACTTGTGAGTGAAATACAAGCCCTTGTACTTTCTCCCCAATGGTAAACAAATAAATATGAGTGAAGATTGTACCAAAGTGGAGAACAATGCGGAATACCAGCAAAGAGTAGATAATACCGATGGAGTTGAGTGGAAACGTCGTCTTTGCCAAATACTCCATTTCCCTTTCAATTCTATGACTAAGCATAAGATTACACTTGAAAACACATTAGTCATAGACATAAAGAGATATGATCAAAAGATATATCAATTAAGCATAATCATAGTTCTATATAATATAGATTGCTCCCCCTAAATACGTGCCTTGAGAGGAATACAAATTTGGGCCTTAAATGCCAAGTGCACATAGTTAGGTTAATGAGATCAAGTCTATATCATAGAGAATGTGAAGTGCATTGTGTCATGGTATAAGTGTAATGCTCATGACAGTTTATGCACTTATGAAAGCATGTTATAAACATCTTAAGCATTTTCCCTTAAGGATTTCAAAGAGGCTTAAGGACCGTCCACCTTTGGAACAAAGGCAGCTTATCCTCGTTACAAGGTTAAGCTTTAAGCTCTTTGACAATAAAAGCATTTCATCTAGTTTTAACAAAAGATGCATTAATGCAAGAGTGAAATTTTTGAGAAGTTAAACTAGGTATGAAGCATGGCTAATGCATGGACATGCTTTCTCTTCCTTTTATACAAGATATGCAAAGAATGTATATAAAAGGAAGATTTAGGTACATGTATAAATGAGATGAAATAGTTTTACCCTTTTGTACCTTCACATAGAGACGCTCTCTTCATTGTGCTTTGTCCTTAGTCTTAGATGCTTAAGACATATACTAAAGACAATATGTGGAAATATTTTGCACAAGAGAGAGTTCTACAACTAGTGATCCTTTTCTAAGTCATTGTTGTGGCGGAACCGCCCGGATTATTCCAGCTTAAGTGCCCAAGTCGCACCCTTAAGGGCAGCAACACACTTAAACAGGAATAACCCGTCAGTCCCTCGGATCTAGTCCGACAAAGCCACTTATCCAGGATCGAATACCACTAACTCACACGAAGGTGAGGCACAGAGAAATACAATAAAACATAATACCACAAATTTATTAAGTATCAATAGTGATTACATTATCGGAGTTTCAGAAATAATAATCATAAATTTTAATGCAGCGGAAATAACTAACGGAGAAAACCGAGTAACATGGCGAAGCCTGGCCACGCTACTCCTCCTGGTCCTCTCCTGCGGAAGCAGTAACCCACTCGACCGTCTATATCCCGGTGGCAGGGATGGAGGCCAAGTCACACCATCAACCAATCATCCTAAGGAGTACCTGCAAAAATTGTGCCACAAGCAAGGCTGAGTATACTAATACTCAGCTAGACTTACCCGGTGTGAGGAGTCTACTCCTCTACCTCTAGACATGCAGCTATTTGGCTGAGGGGTTTGGTTTGCCAAAAGCACTAGCTGAGTCTAAAAACAAGTTTTAGCTTTTCAAGTTTTAGTAGAATCCTTTAGACTAAATGTGTACCTAGCTAAGCATACATGGTATCAAACATTTTTACCAATCAACATCTTTTGCCAGTCACCTCATTTCCACTTATTACTCAATGTAGCAGCATGGATCAAGCAGTCTCATTAGCTGCGAGAAGCAGACGATTTGAATCGAGTTTTTAAACCTTGCAAGGTAAACCTAAACACACGACATGTAGGGGCACTCCGTCCCCACACATATCAACCGTCCCCATCGATTCCCCGTCAGCAGATCAGGGCTCACCGCCTTGGCGTACAATGCCCCACTGACCCCGACTGGCCGTCGTGCAGTGACCGCACTTGTACCCACCATAACCGGAATGGGAGACCACGTCTCAGGTCGCGTGAGGGGTAAAGTCCACTGCCAGGTTCAATCAGGTACTAGGCTTACCGATTTACCATATTTCTCGGCATATGTTTAGTACGTTCAAACGCTTGACACACGGTACCACACCTTAATCCTTATTCCAATTTCCGTCTCGTAGACAACGCATCCCCATGGATCGTTGTCCACAGACCATCATCATTATGATATAAAAATGGATACAACTAATTCCTGACCTCGCGCGAGTACTAGAAAAATCACTCGACTTCTACCGAGATCCTAATTAATAAAGCAGCTACTCGACCTAGCATACTAGTATTCACCTCAATAGGATTCCTGAGATCATGCAACTAAGGTTTCAAACAACTCCTACACTTAAGTGCACATTACAAACCTACAAACATTAAGTGCAGTAAAATAGCATATATAACGGTTATGCATAAAACCGGGGCTTGCCTTTAATATAACACTCAGACAGTGTTTGCTGGGGTGGGCACTCGCTTGGCGAGCATCCACTGGTTATGTCCATTCTTCAGGTCGTCCACCAACTGTATCTTGTGGTTGGCACCATATCAGTTGCTCGATCATCATCTCTCGGTCCTATATGAGATGCAAGGTGCATATGTATGAATATAATGAAAATAACACAAGATACATTAAGTACACGCTAGCGAATTAAACATTAAGTAGCGAGACATCACAAGCAACCACACCCACTAGCGTTAGCTAACTACATTTCGTCGAGCGCACAACATTAACACCACTAAAAAGGCGATCAACATTTTGGATATTTACGCAACACAACACTACATCACAATTAACTAGAGAAAGAAACGTATAAAAATATGACACACATGTTATCTCAAGCTTAGTCATGATAATTCTATATGAATTTAGTGCTAACCATCCATTTTAGCCAAAAGGGTGAACTAACAATCAATTAAGCATAAGCAGAATTTTTTGGACAGCAATGCAGCAGCTACTTGTTTTAATCATAACTTTTCAAATATTAATCCAAAACTAGCAAACTAGGACTTTATGGAAAGCTTAGAAAGTTCTCTACAACTTTGGTATTGTCATTACAACATGATTCAGCACTTAGCAAGGTCAAAACGTGCTAATACACAGCGCTGTCCAGATTTGGACAGATTCAGGCTAGCAACTTCAAAAATTCACAACTGAAAATTCAGACATCCAAACAACGTGATCCTAGACTTTCTGAAAAGCTAATTAAATGTTCTACAAATTGTTTATAAACATCACAGGGTGATTCAATATTTAACTAAGCGTAAATATCACTAAAAGACCTTGCTGTCCAGAACTGGACAGATTCAGTCTTCATAATTGTAACATTCATAACTTAAGCTTCAGACCACCAAAAAGGGTGATCTAAGACTTTTTGGAAAGCTCAGCGAAAGCACTATATAACTTTTATAATCACCAAGAAGTGATTCCAGGTTTATTCGAATCAAACATTACAGTTTTTGAAATCTGTTCTGACAGAGGACAGAACACAGCAACCAGTTTGAAAAATTCATAACTCTTAAACTATCAGTCCTATGGTTATGAAATTTTAACACAAGCAAGATCAGAAAAGCATCTACAACTTTCTTATAACGACCATGAACAAATTGCAACATTAAATTGAGCAAACAATGCAGTTTCTGAAATCTGTACAGAATTTGGACAGATTCAGTCACTGAATTTGTAAAAATCATAACTCCTAAACGATCAGACTTATGCCTGTCAAATTTTAACACCAGCAAGATAATAAAGTTATCTACCACTTTTCTATAGCACATATCTACAGAAAATACAATTTTGTTCATCAAACATACCACACTAGCAAATCACTGCGTGCAGTCCAAAACAGCAATTACTAAATTTCAGCTTCTATATAATTCAAGAATTGCCATGTTTTAGAGACTTGAGTTATTCTAACACTTTACCAATGGTTAGAGTTAAATTAATCAAATGAGCACTAACAAATAGACTTACAAATTTTATCCGTGTCATTATGAGCACTATAAGTACCATATTTAATTAACAACGCATTCTCCCCGATAATCGATATCGAAGTGATGTTGACACCATAATTTGCATTTTAACTTAGACCTCACATGAGCACTAATACTTTTCATTCGCGACCATAACCTTACGTATTTAGACTACAACAAGCAAATCATCGTGACCACGAGCTTAACTAAAGTCATCTAACAAGTTGGTTAACCAGTATAAAACTTAGCAAAGTATTTTAGACTTCGCAGCTCAAAAACATAAGTGGGAGCAGGTTAATTAGTTTTTCTTAACCATTTTCTCAACTTAAACTGGACAACACACGAGTCACTTAAAACACCATATTTTAGGAGACCTCACATGTCGAGCATCAATTTATAACTTAAGCGACTCAACATCTATCACGCTTGACAACTACCACATCACCCGATTTATCTATTTGGAACACCGCCTGCCTAGCGTACTACCAGTACCCCGCATTTTGACTCGACTTAAAAACATAGAGGAAGCGATGACTACTTCGGCATGTCACCACCTCCCTACACAAGCCAAAATTATTATTATTTAACCATACGCCTAGATAAGCATGATTTCAATTCAACTTGCCCATATTTTAAATCTCGGCATAAGCTTGGCTATTGGCTAACGAAGTGACCATTTTCTAATTACCAACGTACACCACCTTTCACCATTTGTGGATACTTGCACGACACACATCTATTGTAATACATCACAAGTACATACATCTTCCTTCGTTGCGAGTATAACCACATTACGACATATACCCGCACACCTCAAACAATTATCTTACGCCACCATCACTATAATACACCACAGCACACACGCACATACGTGCACTAATTCAATCCTCATATAACTTGTATTTCCAGACTTACTCATCACCTAAAACAAATACGGCACCTTTGTTTACCAAAGCGTGAAAGCGACCTTGCCACGGTGTATAACCAAAACATTTTATACCCACACCTAATTAAACACCCATGTACTCCAAATCGACCAAAACATTATTAGACAAACTACAAATCGCCCGCATCGAACAACCTCTTGTTCTCTAACCGCAAATGTGATCCTACCAAAAATATAAAAACATTCGAGTTCTTGTTCTACTTCATTTCCTTCTATATACGTGTTCATTCATACAATTTATTTTCACACGCATATAAACACGCAGGCACATCATCGACCGAATACGTAAGTAAAATAAATCGCAATCATACAAGGCGAACAACCTGGCCGACTCGTGCCGCGCATGCATGCCATTAGTTTTGGGCTCTTTGCCGACGAGCGATGTGCAAGGCGTGACGTCGACAAGGGCTGCGATTAAACAACATACACAATCATTACACAATTTATTATGTGATTCATTGGTGCGGCCTATTAATCTAACACAAAAAGCACGGGGCAGCAGGGAGCTCACTGCGGGTTTCGACGACGACTCGTAGGCGCTGCGCAGATCGGTGGCGTCGCGCAAGCGCTACGCAGAACACCAGCATGACCACACGCAGCCGGTTGCGCATATCGTCGAGCAGGTAGTACGCGCGGTGGAGCAGCGGCTAGGTTGTCTCGACAGCGAGCTTGCGAGGCCAAGCTGAGCAGCGAGAACACCAGGACGCGGTGGGGGCTTGCTGTTTTCCATGGAAGATGTAGGGGGCGCTGGAACTTGCTGTTTTGGGGAGGGCACCGGTAGAGAGAGGAGGAACAGGGGGTGTCGGCGTGGGGCTTCAACAGGGGAGCGCCATGGCTGGGAGCAGGGCACCGGGCTGGGGGCAGCGCGCATGGGAGAGTGGCCAGCGCCATGGGAGGAGTGCCGCTGCACTACTCGAGCTGGGGAAATGGCAGAGGAGGGGAGGTCGGCTTCCATGGAAGAGAGGAAGAAGGGGCGCTGAGAGGGGATGGAGCAGAGAGCGTCAGCCAGGGGCGACGGCGAGCTCACAGCTCGAGCTAGGGCCAGTCCGGCCATGGCAGGGCTCCTACCGGCACCCCGCGCATGAGCAGAGAAGGCCGCGGCCAATGGAAAAGCAGGGGGTCAGGGGCGCCGACGTGCTCCTAGGGAGCTCCTGCTCCTACGGCAAGAAGCAGAGGGAGGAGGAGCGGCCGCCATGGGAGGGAGCTTGCTGCCGGAGAAGAGGGGCGCCCAGCTGCAGCCGTGTAGAGGAAGGGAGAGCTGCTGTTGCCGTGGGAGGACTCCTGCGCGAGGTAGAAGAAGACAGGGGAAATCGGCTGGAGAAGAGAGAAGGCGAGTGGCGGCTGAAAATTTTTAGGGGTGGGATTGCAAAATAGCCAAGGGCAAGGAGAGAGGGATCCTATTTATAGAGGGGCTCTAGGTTTAGGGTTTCTTAGTGGGCCTATTGGGCTTGAATGGGCTTGGCCCAAAATACGAATTCAGGCTGCGCTAATTTATTTTCCAGACTAAAAATGTTCCTGCGGATTTCGTCTCTTCGGAGAACAGAGCGAATTTGGGTTTCGACGAACGGACGATTGAGCGATTAATTCGGCCGAGAGTTGGATTTCACTTCGCTCGGAAATAATTCCTCGCGCATGATTCGAAAATAAATCGTCCTGAAATATGACCGGCTTTCGGATTTAGGATTGAAAGAGACAAATCACGACATTTAAAATCATCGCTGATGCTGATTTTTAAATCGGGATCGAACACAGAGGTATGAGTCGAGTCGGATAAGAATTGATTAGAGGACGATATATTGATTATTCCGTTTGTGAGTATGGACTCGGATTAAAATAGTTGGACATCGATCGAACGTCGAGAAACTGGATTCGGACACAGCGCGACCAGCAACTGTCGAGCGTTTGATTAATATGAGCTTTAGACGAGATTTATAAATCGAGATTAAATATCGAGATTGCATTCGTGCCGAGGATAAAAGTTTTAACAGGCTCCAAATTTGGCCTTCTGTGAGACTGATTAACTTCGACTTCGGTGAGATGTGAATGAGAAATTTGGATAATCAGAGACATACGCGAGCGAGAAAATAGAAATTTTCACTGAGCATCCGAGATTAGGATTAATCTTCCGACATAACGCGAAATAGACACCTGGGGTGTCACAATTGTCGGCATATATCAAATGGATCACAAATTGCATAGATGTATCATGAATTCTCCTTTTAACTTAGTGCACAACAAGAGGGATATCGATTAATAGTATATGTGACACTAAGAAACATAAGTGTTAATTGAAGTTATTCAATGATCACACAAATAATAGATGTGATCAAAAGAACAACATATGCATTAGATAAGCTTAAAATAGGAGAATCCATTACATATGCTACTTTAGCAATGAAAGCAACAATCCTTTATAAAAGTGGCATTATTTTAACAAGTTGGATTGATATGTAGTAGCATACCTCATGAGAAACTTATTCTCATACTTGAGACTATATGAAATTACTAAGATAAAGTGTTGGTCTCAACATAATCAAGATATATAAATAGGTTACCCCTAAAGATATGCATCAAGAATTTGAATAGATACATTTACTTTTAAAGACAAATAGGGAGAAGCATTATACATCTTGATCAAGGCTTATAATATTTGCAATAAACAACTTAAGCCTGGTATTCTTATAATGAAAAGGATTTAGAATACTTACAACCACACCATTGATTGTTTTGAAGATCTTATTGTCCAAGTAGGTGTTGTTGTTCTTGATGTCTTCCTCTTTCATTTGAGTGTCCTCCCTTTGTAGTTGTCTCTTTTTCCTTCCAAACTTATTGAAAATACTCAAGAGAGATGTTAATAGCACAAGGGAGTATATGATGAAGGATAATTTCTTTAGATAGGAAATATAAGCAATTTATCATCCACAAGTCATATAGACATGAAGTAAAATCCTTAACATTAGTGCACATCTTTAGGAAAAAGGAAAATGCACCTTTTAAACATTTTGATCAATCATAGGAAATTTACTTCTTCATATTGAATTTATTAATCATTACTTAGAAGCATATCAATAAGAGAACAGATATAGCAAAGGCATGAATTAGATTCTAATGGACAAGTGCATTTATGAGAACGAGATTGAATGCACATCTAGCAAAAATTAAGTCCAATAAAGAATCTATTCTTCACATAATTTAGAATAAATAACCATTGATGGGAAAAAGAGTTCCCATACCTTTGCTTTTACCTTTATTCCTTTGGGTGAAGAGTCACCCTTGAGGCTTGTGGCTTGCACTTACTTTCTTGTCGATTTTCATAAGTAAGCTCAAGAGATATGTCATTAGTAGCACAAGCACTAGTTTCCCTTTTAGTAATCATTTTTGAAAAGAATGAAAGATAGAATACTAAAACATGGAAACTTCATAGCATGAACTAGATTATCCATAGATGATGTTATGCTCAATTTAACTCATAAAACAAGCATAAGTAATTTCTTAAGATTATGGAACAAATCCAATTCATAACATGGAGAGTGATGAATGTAGAAGAATCATATCCAATTTTAAGCAAGAAACACAACAACATAAGTCATTGGATTGATTTTTCTTTTTTATGTTAGATTACACACTTCCAAAGAGAAACTTATTCTCTACAAGTGGGACTACTTGAAAAGGCATTAGTCTCACTATTCTAGTTATAGAGAGAATTTTCCTTTTATAAGTGTCCTAAGGGTTTGAATTCCTTACTTGGCACCTTATTCTTTTAAGAACTTGGAATATCTCTTTATATCTAGATCATGGCAATAATAGAATGATTAGCTAAAACATGCCATGAGGTACTTATAATAATTTAAAGCATGTAGATTGCCATAGAATAGAAATGATGAATATGCAATCTACCATATGAGAGGAATTTCTTCAAAGAATGGTGACATGATTTGAAAATATTTGAAGTGCTTCCTTTTTCTATGTGACTACACAAGACATATGAGAAATGATAATTTAAGATGCTTGCACTTAAAAGCATAAATGTTACCATCCTTTGGCTTTCCTCCATGTTGTAGGCCTTGATCTTTCCGCACAGAATTATTCTTAATTTCCTACAACATCAATATCTTCCTCGAGATGATATGAGTTTTAGACATAATAATTTGAAATAACTTTGGGTCAATCTTGGATATATAGATCATTGAAGATTGATAGCTTGAGTTAATAAGAATTGAATTGACTCTCTCAAGCACCCCAAAGCTTCATATCATCTCCTTCTCCTGCAAAGCTTGTTAAGCATATTTTGGTACCCATCGCTTGATGGGTCCATCAAGATTAGTTAACAGAGATCTAGGAACCCAAAAGTCCTTTGTGTTAGCACTAGGTAAACTCATTACCTTTCTAGCACAAGTTGCAATTTTGGGTTGCCTAGTTACATGAGGATTAAATGACAAGCTAGGGGTGGGATAGTTACCAATGGGACAATCCTTGCATTGATGTCCCTTCTTTCGGCATATGTAGCATAAGCGATCTTCAAGTCTTGAAGATTTCTTCCTTCCTTGTTTCTTGCTTGCTACATGGTTAGCGAATATTTTCTTTTCTAACATAATGCCTTTTTGTTTTAAATGGGGACAATACCTAATTAAGTGTCCCTTCTTTGAGCATTTAAAACAAAGTTTATCATCCTTGTTAATAATCAAGTCATTTTTAATATAGGGACATGACCTAATCGAGTGTCCCTTTTCAAAGCATTCACTACACTTCTTACTTCTCTTAGTGTGAAGTGTGGCTTGATTATTATCTTGGATGTTACCTTGCATGGAGGCACGGTTGAGGCTTTTGGCAGAGGTATTGATTTTCTTCTTTTGTTCTTTCCCCTTGGCAATCCTCAAGTCCTTGACATTTTCTTCAAGGGATTTAGTGCATGCCACGGTTGTTCCCATCTCAATCTTCTTCACCATGTGATCACGATTATCTTGAGAAGGTTGAGCAATGCACTTCCCTTTTAGTTGTGTCAAGCTCATCTTTAGCCTCTAATTTTCTTCTTTGAGCTTTTGATATGTATCATCTTTTGTTCCTGCAAATTCTAGCTCAAAGGAAGGTTTGCTTGTCGACGGACAACAAGCATTAGCACATGGTAATATAGTTTCAATTTGAGTACATGTGCATGAGTGAGGTTGTTGGGATTTTAAGTTTTCTATCACAACCTCATGAGCAATATTTAATATGATATGATCATCCATAAGATTTTCATGAGAACATAGAAGCATATCATATTTTTCTTGAAAATCTAGATTTTCAAATTTTAGCTTTTCTACTTGGTCCTTAAGTAAGGCATTCCTATTTACTAATTGAGCGATACAATGTAAAGAGTTATCTTGCTCAATTGAAATAGTTTCATACCTTTGGACCAAATCAACATGAGAGCACTTTAGCTCCTCATGTTCTTTAGTCAACTCGTCAAAGCTTAGCATTTTTATGGAGAGAATATCTTCTAGCCTTTGACGAGCTTCGCTTTGCTCTCTCGCTCTTTTTAGAAGTTTGAGCATGACCGCCTTATCTTCTTGGCTTAGGCGAGCGTAGAGTTGCAAGAAGCTTCTTTCTTCCTCCTCATCCTCGTTTGTGCTTCCGCTATCATTTTCATTAGCCACACAACATATGTGGGAATCGAAATAGGAAGACAAACCTTTTGGAGAGGTGGATTCATCATTTGGTCTCCATCGTTCATTTTCTTCTTCCTTCAAAGGGTTAGTTTCACAAATACCAAAGGAAGTAGAGGCACAAAATGAACTATCATGTTTGGACTCATCAAATTTGCTTTTAATTCTAGTCCAAATATCATGCACATCACAAATAGGTTTATCATATTTTATTATGAAGGCATGATAATCTTCTTTGCTAAGGGATTTACTTTAGATGTCATAAGCTAGATAGTTTAAGCGTATACATCTTAGATCTTCCTCGGAAGCATTTTCCCTAGTATAACTAGGAGGAATAATAATCTTGTCTAAAATTTGTTCTAATTGAGGATCTATGGTTCTAAAAGCATTTATCACTCTAGTAGACCATGAATCATAATTAGAACAATCGGAAAGTAATATCTCAAGAGTTACCTCCTTGTTCTCCTGGGTCTTCTTGTTCTTTTGGGATCTTCTACGAGCCATTACTTCGAGTTGTTAGACTCAAGATGAAGTGCCTAGCTCCGATACCAATTGAAAGTCGCCTAGAGGGGGGGTGGATAGGCGAAACCTGAAAATTATAACTTTACACCCCACCTAGATCCCTTGATTAGTGGTTAGAACAAGATATACAATTATCAGAGAATAAAAACTAAGTCCTTGCTTGTAAAAAGTATTGCTTTCAAATAATGCGGAATTGATAAAACTATACAACTAATAAGTCTATGAGAATAAAGCAAGAAGGCTTAGATAAGAAGAGCAATAACACAAGTTCTTTCTTGCAAGGTGTTGCTTTATTAAATGAGAATTTAGCTTGAAGCAACACCAAAAAGGTATTAGCAAAGAATAGTGCAAGAAAAACTTAGAAAGGGAAAGAACAAACAAATCACAAGCAATAAGCACACGAGACACAGGTGATTTGTTTTACCGAGGTTCGGCCCTCGAAGGCCTAGTCCCCGTTGAGGAGTCCACTAAGGACGGGTCTCTTTCAACCCTTTCCCTCTCTCCACCGATCACCAAAGACCGGTGAGCTCTTCTTCTTCTCAAGGATCACTTAAGACCCCACAAGGATCACCACACTCTTTGGTGTCTCTTGCTAGCTTTATAAGCCTCTAAAACTTCGGAGGAAGTTCAATGGGAGTCAAAACTCCACGCACAAATGAACACAAAGATGTAGCACACACTATCTCTCAATGAATCTCACAAGGCACTAGTGCTAAACTCAAATGAATAGCTTTCTCTTGCTTGCTCTCTCTTTTGTGGCACATGAGTTGGTTGTAGTGGTCTAAATCTTGTGTATAGGATGGATCAATGAATAGAGGTGGTTGGGAGGGCTTGAATATGTCAACTAGATGACTTGGAATGTTGCTTGGGCTCCCACACATTGAAGTGGCCGGTTGGGGTGGTATTTATACCCACCAACCAAATTGTAGCCGTTGGAGAAGGCTGCTGGCGATGGGCGCACCGGATAGTCCAGTGCGCCACCAGACAGTGTCCGATGCGCCGCCACGTCATCCTCCTGTTAGGGCTTGGAGCTGGTCGACCGTTGGAGGCTTTGTCCTCATGCGGCACCGGACAGTCCGGTGCCCCTCTGACCAACTGCTCTGACTTCTGCCGCGTTCATTGTGCTGCACTGTTCCCTGTCAGAGTCGACCGTTGCGCGCAGATAGCCGTTGCTCCGCTGGCACACCGGACAGTCCGGTGGACCATCGGACAGTCCGGTGAATTATAGCGGAGCTGCGCTTGGGAAACCCAAAGGTGAAGAGTTTGAAGTCGATTCACCCTGGTGCACCGGACACTGTCCGGTGGCACACCGGACAATCCGGTGCGCCAGACCAGGGAGCACTTCGGTTTCCTTTGCTCCTTTCTTTTTGAACCCTTTTTAATCTTTGTATTGGTTTTGAGTTGAACCTTTGGCACCTGTAGAACATATACTCTAGAGCAAACTAGTTAGTCCAATTGTTTGTGTTGGGCAATTCAACCACCAAAATCATTTTGGAAAAGGTTAGACCCTATTTCCCTTTCATCGGTGAATAGTGTCGATGAATAGTAACGATGACGAATAGTAATGGTGACTAGTAATGATGAATAGTAATGGTGGATAGTAATGGTAAATAGTGATGTGAATAGTTCATATGAACAAACAATGAACGATGAATAGTGGCTATGAATGAACGATGAATAGGAACTATGAACGAACGGACGAACGATCGAATGATCGGACGAACGAACGATCGGAATTTCAGCAGCATAACGGTAGGACAAAGATTATCTAGAAGAACGATGAATAGGGGCTATGAACGAATGATGAGCGATGAATAGGAACTATGAACGAACGGACGAATGATCGAATGATCGAACGAACGAACAATCGAAATTTCGGCAGCATAACGGCAGGAAAAAGATTATCTGGAAGAATGATGAATAGGGACTATGAACGAACGATGAATAGGAACTATGAACGAATGATGAACGATGAATAGGAACTATGAACGAACGGACGAACGATCAAATGATCGGACGAACGAACGATCGGAATTTCGGCAGCATAACGACACGATAAAGATTATCTGGATGAACGATGAATAGGGACTATGAACGAACGAACAAACTAAGAACAGGTGGACGAACGATCGAAGAACGACCGAACGATCCTTGTGCTAGTGTGTGCTTGTGTGGGAGATGGAGTGGGCATGTGGGGGGGGGGAAGAGAGTTGCCATGAAATGGCTTGGGGTGGGATGAGAGGAGACCCTTGCCCCTCTATTTATAGCCATGGTGGGGGGGTTAGGGGGAGGGATGAGAGGATTAGTGGGAGATTAGCATGTATTTGTCTTGTATAAGTGAGATTAGCTTGTAGAGCTCACCGTATGACACTGGAGGCATACGTATACGTATGAGCATGAGGAAAGTTATGAAGAAAATATTTATAGGGACTTGAAAAATGATTCTGAAGGTATTTCTCAAGAGGAAAAACACTTGGAGATATATCGGTGGAATATTTGGACAGTATTTCTGGAAAGAACTTGAAGGGGATTACTCGGGAAATATCTGTAGGATATTTTGAGGAGGATTTTGGAGAGAATATAGACCACTATAATTTATTTGTTGATATCAACTTGCAAACAAACATTTTGAAACAAAATTTGAAATTCATTTTGAATTTAGAGCAAGTTTGAGAAAATTTCAAGATTTGAATTTTTGGGATGCTATAGATCTATCCCACTTAAAATGAATCTCGTCCTCGAGATTTGGCTTAGAAGGGTTATGGGTATAGCTTTACTTCAGCTACATATCTTCACTCTGCAGACTCTTCGAGGAGATGAAGCTTCAACAAAATCTGGCTCTTGAGGAGCATCTGGTTGCCGATTGCAAACGCTGATTCTGGCTACTCAAAGATCATCTTCAGGCTTCTAGCTTTCGCTTGGCAGCTAGCTTATTGAAGAAGCATCGATGCCAACACGCAAACCTTCCTCTTGCAAACTCTCACATGGATTCCTTCCTTGATTGGTCTTCTGGTGCTTCATCAACGGAACTTGGGTGACCACTTCTCATCCAGAAACTTATATGCTTTGATGATCTGGTCCTCCACAAGCTTGCTACGACCTTCTTCTTTTTCTCCATAGCAGGAACCTTACTGGAACACTACCCCACTTAAAAAGAATGAGGGTAGAACTCTTGAATCTTGGGGATTTGAACTCCTTGAAGTACCACATAACAAGGGTGTTACGGGGCCTTCTTCTGCTGTTGCTGCTTGACCAGGCTGTAGAGAGATGACTGACACAGGGTTGATTCTGGGAGAACCTTCTTCTTATCTTGTCTTCACTATCTTCTTTTCACTGACCCTTTCTTTCTCTTTGCTCTTCCCACTAGAGGACTATTACCATCATACAGAGGAGGAAACCAAAGACTATGAACCATGTACAACAGTCTTCAACCCAAGAATCACCAAGCATTGTGATCTTAGGGGCGAGGGAGTGGAAAATGGAGTTGCTTGCGATTTGGCAGAGGGGATTTATCTGGAGTGTGCTTTGCTTTGAGCGAGATGGGAGTTGAGGGAGCTGGTGGGGGGGGGGGGTTATAGGCAAGCGGGGGTGCTGGGGGGGGGTGTGGAGTGGTAGTGATGGAGCAGGTGACACGAGGCAGCAGGTGCGACAAGGGGAAGGGGGCCTGTTGCCGGCGACGATGGCGGTGGGTGCGCTGCAAAAGGGGGCGTGGGTGGCGGTAGTGCGCTGCAAAGGGGGCGTGGGGCGGTGGTAGTGCGCATGGAGGCGGGCACACGTGCGAGGGGCACGGGTGAGTGGTGGGGTCAATGACCCTTATGTTTGTGGTCTCTGGTTCCAAGAATCTTTGCCTCTCTGTATGGTAATAACTCCTTTTGTCCTCTTTTTCTGTTTACTTTGACTCAGGGGCAGTGCTTTGATTCTCACAGTCGGTCTTTTTGACTGAGCGACTGGATAGGTTCCTCTGTAGCTTATTCTATGCTTCAAGGGTAAGCTTCCTGGTATCTTCTTGGGTAAGGTGCTTTTCTCTTGGGATGGGTTAAGATGAGGATGGAAGCATAAGGTGAGGATTAGCTCTAATTTGTGATCTATGTTTTTAGAGAAAACCTTTCTTAAAAGGGAAGAAAACACACAAGTTCAACAATGATAAGCACAAACATATCAAATGTTTTGAATAAGGGAAGAATAGAGTTTTTCCAAAGCAAGGTCTACTCAGATTCGGGGGCTAAGCATAACTATTATTGCTTGGCTCCTGAATTGAGAACTATGCTAAATGCAACTTATGAGCACTAACGTTAAAGCATCACATATGCACATAAAAGGGTAGAAAACATCAAGCGAAATTAATTTTGAAATGCCCTAGGGGGGCCACACAATTAGAGTTTTGCAAAACACGAGTCTACACGATTACCTCTCATATATGCAGGGCTCTAGCAAAAGTGAAGAAAAACTTCACTACCCAATGCATGCAGAGGACTGGGCATAACTAACTTCAAACCAGATAGCTTCTCTTCTGGCAAGGCGGGCACACAACTTCAATATGAGACATCTCCTAGATGGGTCAAGAGGGAGCTGATGTTGATGACTTCTTCTGGCGGCGACTGAGATGGCAACATGGGGTCGAACTCTTCTTCAAGCAGGACTGGCTCTTGTAGCTCCTTAGAGGGCGGCGGTGCTGGCGGGGTGCTTGTAACTTCTTCCTTGACTTCAAGGGATGGTGCTGGAATCTTCTTCATGGTGAGGGGCTCAAACAACTCCGACGGGGGATCTTGGGAGGATTCAGGGTGCTCTTGCTTATCCATAGTCTGAGGGGAGACTGGCATTCCTTCCAAGACTATGGCTCCTTCTGGGAGTTCCCAAGCCTTCTTCTCTCCTCTGATAGAGACCGGGTGACCTTCAAGAATCTAGGGATCTTCAGCTCTCATGGGTTGAACTGGGTTGGATGGAGCGGGCTCTTGGATCCACAGGGCTCTACGTTGGTTGTGGGTTACCAAGTAGGCCTCTATCAGCTTCTGGACGTGCTCATCCTTGGCTTGCTTCAGGGCTTCAACCGTACTTCACGACTTTCCAATGCAGTTGCACGGGCTTGAGCTGTGGTGAGATCCACATGGAGCTAACGGTTGCGCTTCTCTGCATCTTCTGCTCGGGCAATCATCTGACGATGGTACCGAGCCAAGAAATCATACTGTGCATCCAGGGTGAGCAGGTATGCAGTGAGGTACACGACTGTGGGGTCATCCTCAAGCAGCTGCTTCCCTTCCAATGCACGCATCCTGGCCATCCAAACTGGACGGTCTCTCTGAAAGGGTGGAAAAAATATGAGCGGTGTGTCGGCCACATCTTCTTCATAGATCTGACACAGGGCCCTCAATGCCTTGCGGGCGATGACTTGGCAGGTGTCTTTGAATCTGTGCCCTGCAGCAGTGACACTCCATTCCACATGGTGCGGACTAGATCCAATGTATACAGTCACAACACACTTCTCTGTGCCATGCTCGACGAATTCACGACCATCATACTCTGGCTGGCTCCTGATTCCGAGGCGAACTGTGCATGCTCTTAGCAACTTGGGGAAACCATCTTCATTCTAGCAAAAGCTGGTTTGGCAACGGACCTCCATCTGACTCCTGAGAGAAGGAAAGGGGGAAAACATTTTTGAAATGAAGGGATGAGAGCAAGATTTTTTTAAGAAAATAGTTTTGACTCAAAAACTTTTGGATCAGGCTAAGGGTTACGTCCTGCGGCCAACCTAACAGCTCTGATACCACCTGAAGCGCCCCAATCCTTTGGAACTCAAATGTGATACAATTACTAGTCCCAGGAGGCTAGTAAACACATTTATACAACAGATGATTCCAGATCTAATTAAACGAAACAAACCTATAAAGGTGGCGATCAACTTTAAGAGTTGGTCCACAACTCGGGACATATCATCAGAGTGGGGCTGAAGCAGCCCGAAGCAATTCAGCGGTCCAACAGCCACAGGCAAGGTTGGGAACAGGCGTAACTCTTACCCGATCTCCTTTTTCTGAAAAACAACAAATAAGCAAGGGTGAGTACAAACGTACTCAGCAGCCCACCTTCACCCTCGGAATGGGGAAATCAATTATAATGCATGGAATATGTGGAGCTCAGGATATTTTGCAGAAACAACAATATTTGATGCAGGGTTGTTTTGTAAAACATTGTGTATTTTTTCAAAGCGCATCCTCTCCCAAAGGAGCAGGAAGTTTTTCAATATAGAGCAAAATCCCCTGGACTAAACCATCCAGGTATCTCAGCAGTTTCCCACTGGTTTTCATTTTCAAAAACAGCTACTGGACTTCCCGTCCACCATAGCTCACGGCTCAACCGCCGGACCTTTTAAAAAACACTTTTCTCAAACGCACCCTTTTTTTGAAAACAAAACACTAATTGTCGTACCACACCAGACTCGTCCATTCCTGTGGACACAGACTATTCGAATAGGTTTTCAAACTCTGCGCAGAGGTGTACACTTTACCCACTAGTCCGGCTCTGCGATCTCATGGCCAATGAGATCCGAATCCGAATATCTTTCTTTCCTTGCACGTCCTAACCTTAACGGTTATACCGGAAGGAGTCAGGCCACCGCCATGCCCAAACCGGACAAAACATTCCCCCTCCTTATCCTCCCGGTGCTCCCCAGCCTTCATAACCCTGGGGTTGGACCATACGAGTTCAGATTGAGTGACTGCCCACACAGTCTCGAGTGGTTGTACTTATCATGAGTACAGGTAGTGAAGGATCCGGTCCTTATATGAGGGGACAATCCTTCTGCTCACGCCTAAACCAGCTGAGCCATCACCTTAGGCCCTCCCCTAAACCAGGGAGTCCCTGATCATCCCTACTCAAAGGTGATAAGGGTGAAAACCCTTCATCATACACATTTTGAAAAGCATTCTCTTTTGAAAACTCACACCTTTCCTCAAATCATTTGTAACAAATATATCAGGGATTGATTGCGGCAAGCGGCTATGTGGCCATAATAACTTGTCTTAAAATCATATCATGCATAAAATAACAGGCTGAGGGTTGTGGTTGTAAAGCATATGTAATTTATGCATCAAAGGGATCCAGTGAGCTTGCCATGCTTATCCGGCGAAGGGGGGGGGGGAAGCTCGCTGAACTGGCTTCTGGCTCCACCTCCTGGCGTAAACTTGCAGATCTGGCCTCCACGAGATGGCACGAATGCTTCGATAACTATGCAACATGAACAAGCAAACATACAATCCAGCAAGTATACCAACAAATATTTAGTATAGTGGTCAGAATAGCGATATATGGATGGGTAGAGTCTTGAGTAGAATCTGTGTCATGTGGTGTTGAGATACTACTGGTGGTGGAGCAGAGGTGCTTACCAGGAGGGTGGACTGGAGGTGAAGCAACACTATGCGTGTAGCCGACAGAGCGGAGTAACTGAGTGGGTGGGGTGTTTGCCTTGGCTGAGGGTGTTGAGTGTGTGGAGAGGGAGAGGGTAGCTGGGTGTATTTATAGCTGGGGGTATGTGGTGTAGCACAGTGAAGTTCACTGTTGGTGAGAATAGTGACGAATGAGTCGTCTGACTTAGTATGAACAGGAGAGTTATAGGCAGAATATGGGACAAGAGTATTTTGGGAGTTCTCTGGAATATGGACCATGCTTAAGGGATGACATGGTTGGATAGGGAATAGTTCGATAAGAATTTAGAAACAAGAATTTTTAGAATCGGAGTTTGGAAGCCTGGTTCGAAGTAATCTTAAAGTTAAGCGTGCTCAACTTGGAGAAACCTGGAATCGGTGACCACATGGGAAGTTCCCTACTGGAAGGAAAATCACAGTCACCGGAGTTCGTATGACTGGAATATGGGTATGGCTAGTCTTAGGTGGACTGGACAGCATGATGGATGAGTAATTGAAATTTGGGGTGATCGGATGAACGATGAATAGTAACGATGAATAGTAACGACGAAAAAGTAATTATAAATATCATCGATGAATAGTAATGATGATGAATAGTAACGATGATGAACAGTGTCGGTGAATAACAACGATGGTGAATTGCGTTGATGAATAGTAACAATGACGAACAGTAATGGTGAATAGTAACGATGCATAGTAATGGTAGAAAGTGATGTGAATAGTTCATATGAACGAACGATGAATAGTGGCTATAAACGAACGATGAATAGGAACTATGAACGAACGGACGAACGATCGAATGATCGGACGAACGAACGATCGGAATTTCGGCAGCATAATGGTAGGACAAAGATTATCTGGAAGAACGATGAATAGGGGCTATGAACGAACGATGAACGATGAATAGGAACTATGAACGAACGGACGAACGATCGAATGATCGAACGAACGAACGATCGAAATTTCGGCAGCATAACGGTAGGAAAAAGATTATATGGAAGAACGATGAATAGGGACTATGAACGAACGATGAATAGGAACTATGAACGAACGATGAACGATGAATAGGAACTATGAACGAACGGACGAACGATCGAATGATCGGACGAACGAACGATCGGAATTTCGGCAGCATAACGGCAGGATAAAGATTATCTGGATGAACGATGAATAGGGACTATGAACGAACGAACAAACTAAGAACAGGTGGACGAACGATCGAAGAACGACCGAACGATCCCTATGCTAGTGTGTGCTTGTGTGGGACATGGAGTGGGCTTGTGTGGGAGGGGGGCGGAGAGAGTTGCCATGAAATGGCTTGGGGTGGGATGAGAGGAGGCCCTTGCCCCTCTATTTATAGCCATGGTGGGGGGATTAGGGGGAGGGATGAGAGGATTAGTGGGAGGATGAGAGGATTAGTGGGAGATTAGCATGTATTTGTCTTGTATAAGTGAGATTAGCTTGTAGAGCTCACCGTATGACACTGGAGGCATACGTATACGTATGAGCATGAGGAAAGTTATGAAGAAAATATTTATAGGGACTTGAAAAATGATTCTAAAGGTATTTCTCAAGAGGAAAAATACTTGGAGATATATCGGTGGAATATTTGGACAATATTTCTGGAAAGAACTTGAAGGGGATTACTCGGGAAATATCTGTAGAATATTTTGAGGAGGATTTTGGAGAGAATATAGACCACTATAATTTATTTGTTGATATCAACTTGCAAACAAACATTTTGAAACGAAATTTGAAATTCATTTTGAATTTAGAGCGAGTTTGAGAAAATTTCAAGATTTGAATTTTTGGGATGCTACAATTTCACAACGGAGGAGATTGATCGAGCAATGTCTGCCTCCTCATCTCGTGATGCATCAATGCTTACCACAAGGTACTTCCTCTTAACCATAAGGAATTAAATGTGTGATTTCACTATGTTGTTTGTGCGTATATTCACTCATCTGTTTGCTTGGCTCCAGTTTTCTTCATTTAAGACAAAATGTGAACTGCGTTTTGAAATTATGTTATCTCTATTCTCCAGAGAACCTTTTTCTTACACTTGTATGCCTTTGCAGATGGATACCATAATTAGTGGAATAATCCATTAAATTGCCCATCTGTTTTACAGGTCACATGAAAAGATTCTAATCTTTTGCAAATTAACACCTTGGACCAGATTAAACTCTCTTATGAAGCAACAGCTTCGGCTTCTGGTTCCTGCATATTCAAGCAAACGAAATAGGTTATACATGATGTGTCAAGAAAATACAAATACTTTATAATTCAAGTTTTCTTCATTGCATTTATACAACTGCAGTCAAAACATGTATGCTTCTGAGTTAACACTGAACTCTCTTATGAAGCAGCAATTGGAGGATATTTTTTGATAAAAATTTGTAAAATGGGGTACTGTTGGAGCCGTTTTTTATCAATTGAGACCTATATTTTCAAGATAGGACACTGAGTTAGGGCACTGTTGGAGATGCTTTACTTGATAGCTGGTTAGACTTCTACTTGACATTTCTACCTGGCAGGCTGTTGTACTCACAAGCCAAATTCCTGAAAATACTGGATAGTTCCTTTACTGTAAAAGTGGGTTTCCCCTAGCTGTCGAAGTTAGAAATGTCATCTTCTCTAATGAAGAAGCACAAGGAATATTGGAAATTCATTTCTCAAATTGCTTCTTTACTGCAATGTCTAGAATCTAGATGGTTTCATGCTATAGTGTTGTTCATATTATATGGTGATAATGTACATATAGAACTTATGATGGTGTTAGCTATGCTGTCATGGATCTGATTTCTTTCATGATATCGCTTCTACTATGCAGGGTTGAAAACCAAGAGGATGTTGTAATGGATCTGTTCATGTGTCTGATCTGTGTATCCATTTTCTTCTGCAGGATGGCTGGCGATTCTTCTGAAGGGGCCAACATTATTTCTTTAAGAGAAAATATAAATAGAGAACAACAGATGAACATGGGAAACCAGTGAGTGGAAGCTATGTTTTCCTATGTAATACCTTCCACAACGACTCTCTATTCACCAACCTAGGGAGGGGCGAGGGAGTGCACTTGCTCTCCATTGAGTTTAGGGGTTAGGGTTCATAGATAAATATTTTGCCTGATATATTATCGTCACATCAAGAGTTCGAGTCATAGTATAATTCACCCACACTTTTCTATTTACCCCTTCCAATGTTTTATTTATGTTATTCAATTAGTACTTGCATGTCATCACTGAAGTGCAATGCAATATATATACTAGAAGCACATGTTCTGTAGTTATGTGAAACTATATTATCATACATTAATTATTTTACATGATTATATTTTAATTTCTTATGCTAAAAAATGGGTAATAAATACCTGTAGTTATGTGTTCTCTTCATGGTTTGTGAAGCTCACTTAGTATTTTTCCAAAAAGGAAATATCAAGAGATGTCAGTATTGCTCTTGATTAATAAATATTGCTGATGCAGTTTGTTTTTTTAGAATTTGACAGTAATAGTCTAAATAACATATGTACAACTATAGCATTGAGAAGTATCTATGTCATCCTATTTTAGACAACATGACCAGGTGTGTGAAACAAATTAAATGTTTCTTCCATTTCTACCTTCATGATTCAGTATTGTGCATATTGTCCTCCATATGTTTCAAATTACATGTTGTTTTAGCTTTTCTAGATACATAGTTTTCTTATACACCTAGCTACATACATAGCAAAAGCTAAAACGGTTTGTAGGCACCATGTAGTCCTTTCATTTGGTCGGTTTGTAGGCGTCTTCCAAAAGTACTGTCACATCTACCACTAGAATCGGCTTCTCACTAGCTTCTCACCAGGGGTTTGACTTTGTAACATAGAAGATACAGTGTGCTCTTCTAGAACTTCATCCCCAACATCATCCTCACTATGATCTTGTGCAGTACTTGGCACTTCAGTGACAGCTTCAAATACAACATTATCTCCTGGATTGTAACTCTATTTTGGGGCCATGGCTATATCAGTTTGCATATTGTCTGGAGCCTTCCGAGGCAACTCTTTTATTATAGCATCAGAATGTTAGGTTTCTATCTCTGTGGGTAGATCACTGACTGACGCTTCCTTTTGAGTGTAAGCTTGCTCAATGTCGCCCACTTGCTGAGATGACTCTTCAGATACAGATGCAGCTTTTGCACCTTCCCCAATTTGATTCACATGGACAATTAGCTCAGCATCAATATTTCCTGCTTTCTCAAGCCTGTCAACTTCACTGACAAATGTACTGTCTGTAGCTTCCACTTGAGATGTTTACCTTGCAGTCTCAACTTCTTCAGATGACAGTTCTCCTGTAACTTTTACTTTTTCTGTTTTCTGCACCAGGTCAACTTCCATGGAATCCTTAGGAGCTTCGGACATATTCAAACCTAGAGGAAAGACATGATCACATGGCAGCAACAATCATTTACTTTTGTGGAAGTTGTAGAGTAGCTTTATTAAATACTCCCTCCATTTATTTTTCTAAAGTGTATTTGGATTCGAAAAAAAGAATGTAGAGTATACTTTGACTATCAATTACTCTCATGTAATATGCCATATATTGTAGTGTTGGTGCCTTTTTGGTCACCAAACACTATAATAAACCGCTTGGTGGTACTTGGCACCTTTAGATGATGTAGGGTCAAATAAAGTGGTTATCCTAAATGTGGGGCAACACCTCTATGATGGTTACCACCTATTTGGGATCAAATAGCAACGAACCCTAGGACCTTCTCGTGATGAGCAATACCTTGGGTTCGGCTCCGTGAGGTGAACAGTGGTGGTGGCCTGCGACAGGTCGCCGGGTCGCTTGATAGTGCCCTCTACGACGACGCGAACGGTCCGCGGCCTTGGACCGGACGGTCCGCGACCTGGACGTAGGAGCGGTGTCTTCCCTGCGTCACACCGGACGGTCCGTAGCTCTGGGCCGGACGGTCCGCGACCTGGCGACAGGGTCGTCTTCCTCCTCTTTGCTGGAATCTAGATCTCGTCCCCTGGGGGAAAAGATCTTAAGGTGCTCCAGGTCGACAGGTCACCCGGGGCGTCCCCAGACAACGTGGAGTCGCCTAGGAATTAAGAGTTCAATTCGAGGAAGAGGTCTCGAGTGGACAACTAGATCTTGCCTCCCGGGAGGGGTGAGATCCTAGGGTCATCTTGGGATCGGCAGGCCACCCAAGACGGATCTAGACGACGTAGAGTCGAATAGGGGTGGAGGTGGATATGCGGAAGGCTATAACTAGAACTATGCTACATCTACTCCTAGGGCATGAAAAGTAAATAAGGTAATTGGTTTGATTGGAATGTGTTCAGGGGTTCTCAATCGGCCGTACCCCTTTATATTTATAGGGGAGGAGGTCTGGACCTTTTCCTAAGAGATAGCCAACAAACTCCCACGTGATTAGATGGATAACCACGCACGAGATAAGGATAAACATCCGAGTTAATCTAATCTCGGGACACGTGGACCGTCCGGGCCCAAGGGCCGGACCGTCCACTCATTTTGGTGTCCAACATGTAGTAAAACCAACTTGTGTTGAACTATATGGTGAATGTGAATTCGTTGATACTATGTCCTAATCATGAATATAATTAGAGTTGATTTACAATGGGGTACTACATGTTACCTTCTCTGTGGTACGGGAGTAATATATAGTGACGCTAAAGTATGAGAGTTTCGAGTTCTTTATTAATGTAGCACCCCATTTTTGTTGGAGCTCCTTATTATCATAAAAACATTTATTTATTTCTTGACCCGTTCTTTGTTAGAGCTCCTTATTATCATAAAAACATTTATTTATTTCTTGACCCGTTCTTTGCTAATGAAAGTTTCTTGTGTTTTTCTTTTTAGTCGTTTGATCAACTTTCGCTCTCGCATTCATCTTCACAAGAAATGGAGCAGCAACATTTGGACGATCCACAGCCTGTTGTAGCCCTACCTGCAAGCCTGCACATGTGGTCTCTCTAGCTATTATGGTACTTTCTCTTGTGCCTGTGGAAGCCCGCTTCACTTTCATCGCCAGTTCGACAGTTCAGGTCTCAGTTCCAGTTTCATCTCCAGTGATGATATCTCAGCCTATGGAACAGGACTAAGATGCCACAAGTTCAATTGCTGGAGAGGCAGGGACGGCGATGCCAGGAGCCACGACTCCCAATCTTTATCCAGTGATGATTCCTACTCCATATTATCATACTGCTTTTGTGCCAGTGCACTGCTGCGATTATGTTCCTTTTTATTGTGGGCCACCAGATGTTGCACGAGCTCTGCATGAGGTTATCAAGCTAGTGGTTGTGCACTCAACGCCTCCACTGAACACCAAGATGTTTACAACATGTCTGAATTGGACGACTCAAATGCAAACAGTGGTATTATATGCTCCCGTTGCAACGCACGGGCACTCACCTAGTTCGATTAGAAGCGTGCATCGCAGTGCAGTTTCAGCCCCCCCTTTAATTGCTCATCAGTGCAGTTTCAGTTTTCCCCCCTCCCTCTGCTCTTCCTGTCACTACATCTAGCTGCTCGCTGTGTTGATTGTTGCACAGCTGCATCCACCACGCGTGGCCGCGAAGGTTCCATGCACGCTCGATCAGCCGCAGGCTCCGTCGCGATGTTGGGAAATTGCGTGTACTGTGTTAGTCGCGCATCAGCCATCAGGGGGATACTATCGACCAGTATAGTGGAAGATTCGGAGCTACGAGCTACGCTCTTGTTTGGGACAACTTCGTCTCCAAAAGGTTCGAATCTATAAATTATATTTGAGATCTATGGCCGGTGAGCAGCTTCAACGTACTGATGAATTTAATTATGATCTACCAGTAAATTAGTGTTTCGATACACATGCACACAGCAACTCAAGACCTATGGAACGAATGGAGGTTTTGTTCGAAATAAACAAATTCATATTTTGTCATTCGACTTGTTTGATATGTATATATTTTTATGGGGGTAGCTGTATGTTGCCTCTGTTCGATCTTCCAACCCCATTTTTATCCCTACTTCTCTTAAACTTCATATGAACGCTCGTCTTTGACGGATGAACGTACGTTCACTGCTCTCGTTCCAATGCTATTTACATAGTCCATATTCTAAAACTTTATTTACATTGTATTTGTTACATGTTTCAAATAGTTATTAATACATGTTTTTCATTCTTATAGTACGCTCTATCTATTCACTTAAAATAATTGAACTATATTTTTTATGTGCTTCATGTCATAAGTAAGAAACGGGGATGAGGAAGAAATGTCCCCCACAAGAGTCTGTAGGAATCCCGCGGGGAATATTTTTTGTCGAGGGGGCAAGGATAGAGAGACAAATCCCGACGAAGAATTCCTGGTTGCCATCCCTGCTGTGAGACGGGGGAGGGAAACAATATCGAGCTTAACGTCATCGCAGCATCGTGTAGTAGCACGACTTGCCCGAAGAAGAAAAGGTTCCATGGAATTGGATGAACAATGAATAACTAGATGCTGAAGATAATGGTAGAAAAAATATTTTCCTTACCTTATCCTGGTCCTTAAAATCTAAGAATTAGATAAATAATCGGTACGTTGAGTACAGTAAATATACATGATTTTATAATAGTACTGTCATATTTCGATGTTAGAAGTGTAAGGTGGCCCATTTTACCGAGGATGGGTGTCCTATAGCAAAATTTGTCTTTTTATGATAAATCCAACAATGTTCAGATTATCTATACCTACATAATTTTCTCCGACAAAAAATGCTATACAACTAAGAATTCAGTGTAATTATGTGCAATTAAACTACCAAAAGTATTAAAACAATCTTAAACATTATAGTTATTTACTCTACTAACATACTAAATTTCGAGTCGTTCTAATTAATCATAGATACAAAAAGAGAAAGATCTATCAAATATAAATTATTTAAAAATAAAAGATTTTATATTTATTAACATAAGATGGATTAGAACTTGAAATTTAAAATATTGGTAGAGTAAATAATTAAAGTACATTATAAATTATTTTTAAAAATATGACTTTAATAGTTTAATTACACGGTGACTACAGGAAAAGTTAATTGTATGACAGTTCTTTTCATCATTCTCTCTATATAAATATAAGAGATAATTATGTTAGTGCCCTGTTTTAGGGTGTAGCTACAGATTTATGCATGTTTTTAGACTTTGTGTGTTTGCCCCTATTTTTGAAATAAAACTAATGTACGACCCAATTCCATTAGTTGAAGATAACGATGTTAAGTCCCAATAAAAAATACAAGGAACAATTGCGTCATTGCCCCTATTTTGAAGTGTAATTGTAGTTTTTTCTTATTTTTAGACTTTATGAGTTTGTTATGACAATGTTGGGACTTGCTTCTCTGGGCAAGTAGATCCAACGGAAAAGTGGAGAGAGTGTTTGCAAAGTTTAACGGGGAATGACAATAGCTCTGTTGATCTGGCCTCTCAAGGGCACTGTACGGGGGTATTTATAGGCACCCGAGTGACCACCGTCCTTTGGCAAGGACGATTATGCCCTCAAGTACCCGGACTATCCCCAGAATATTCTCATAAGAGGAGGCTACAGACCGTCATTACAGAAAAGGCTATTACAGACGCGACCCGTAATATGCTTATCCACGCGGGGCCCATTACAGTGGACCGAATCCCACTTGGGCCTCCCGACGCGATGAGGACGTGGGACTAGCAGACTTCGACGGAGCCTTGCCTTCGTCTTGCAACGGAGAGGACAAAGGGCGACCGTGTCAGTCCTCATCCGACTGGCGCCTTCGGCTCACTCGGGCGTGGTCTTCGTTGGTGTAGCGAGGCGACGAAGGCATCGAGCGAAGGGTAGCGTCTTCGTCTTTGCCCCAACATTTGCCCTCCGAGTGACCAGTTCGACTAAAGTCATCTGGTGCCGAAGATGTTGCTAGATGGTGGAGACGCTGCCCTCGCTCGAAGTGGTCTCGCAGTTGTTTTTGAGATGTGACCGTTGATGGACATGACACTATTGGAATGCGTATTTCCCGAAGCACTGCGTCCTGTCTATAAAAAGGGGGGGCGCGGCCAAGGCTATTTCTTACCCTTGCGTGTGCCGGAAAACCCTAACTTTTTCAAACCTCTCACCCGCTCGCCTGCCCTCCTTGTTCTTCTGCTTCGGAGATCTGGCCCGCGTCAAGTAGACCGCGTGCCGCCGCCGACGGTACATAGCAATGTCTTCTTCCTCATCTGCTGTGAGTGCGTCATCGGTTGATCCATCGTCTGAGGATACCCTGAGTGATTTGGTGGCGACAGAGTTACAGCCGGGCCACACGGTGGAGTTCGGCACCTCGAGGATTTCCTCGGTTCGCATGCAGGAGATGCAGCAGCTTGGGTACTTTGGTGATGGTGTCGGGCGCGTTCCGAGCGCTGAGGAGATTCCTGAGCCTGAGGGCAAATTGGTTGTGTTCGAGGCATTTTTCATCGCCGGCCTTCGCCTACCGGCGCATCGTTTCGTGACGGAGGTTATGCAGAGGTTCGACATCCAGGTCCACCAGTTGACACCTAACGCCGTGGTTGCCTTGGTGAAGTATGTCTGGGCGGTGACTTCGTACGGCGGTCAGCCGTCCGTGGAGGTCTTCACCAAGAACTATTGTCTGCACTGGCAAAAGAGAAAAATTGGAAATAAGATTGCACAATTTGGATCGTGCACCTTCACGCCGAGGACTGGAAAGACTTCGGCGGAAGTCGTGGAAATAGTCCCCTGCGCTCGGAACAAGTGGGGCAACTGGTGGGACTTTTGGTTTTATGTCTCAGGTGGGAAAGTCGAAGATCTCCCTGTGTAACATCCCAAAATTTAACCCAAGGTTTGCAACCCTAATCTCCTAACCCCCCCTTAATCACTCCCTAGACTCCACCTCATAGGACATCTCATCTTATGCATACACTATGATTGTTAGAAGCACCTCACATAGATTTTTTTAGCAGCTAAGATTATTTAGCTAATTATTTGTTCAAAAGAAAAGGAGATAAAAGAAATAGAAATAAGAAATAGAAATAATAGAAAATAGAAAAAGAAAAAGGAAACCCCCTCGGCTGGGCCGTTTCCGGCCCAAACCCCCTCTCTCTCTCTCGCGCGCCCGCACTCCCCCCCTTAGCGGCCCAAGCGGCCCATCGCCCGCGCTCCCCTCCCCTCTGCCGCTGCCAGCTCGGCCCCACCCATCAGCCGCACTCCCCCTCGCCCTCTCGCGATCTCTCTCTCTGGCAAGCGGGTCCTGCTTGTCAGCGCATTCCTCGCGCCCGTGACCGGGCTAGCGACGCGATCGCCACCGGTCGCCACCGCCCCGTCGTCTCGCCATTAACCCGCTCGCCAGCCCGGTTGGCGCCTTGCGTCTCTGTCCCCTTGCACCAGCCGAGCCATCCCGTCACCCCCGCCCTGCCCGAGCCGTCCCGTCGTCGCCACTGTGCGCCACCATCCCCGTCGTGGCAAGCTCGCCGGTGCTTGCCACCTCTTGCCCCCTTCCCCACCCCGGGCGCCTATAAAAGGACCGCCCAAGCTCCCTCCTTCTCCACACCGGCCTTGGCCACTCCCTCTTCCCTTCCCCGAGCTCAATTGAGCCAGCGCCGCCGCGCCCTTCCTCCGCTCCGGTGAGTCCTGCCCTCCCCTCTCCGTTGAATTCTAGTCCAATTGTTGTAGCTCTTGAGCTTCACCATGTCCTCGCGAGCACAACGCACCCACCCCCTTCTCCTATTGTGCCCGGCAACCTCACTAGCGATCTCCCCCGCCGTGGGTGCCCACCACCTCGCCGTGGACCGGCCATCCCAAGCGCCCTTCGGCCAAATTGGGCCTACCACCGTGATCCCCTACCCCCGCCCATGCCTTGCCACCACTCCACTGTCACAGAACCGGGACCCCGGCGGAGAACCGTTGCAGACCACATCAGTGGTTGGGCTCCGACCGGTTCGCCCCCCCATCACCCCCTCCTAGCACCGTCAGCCTCCCCCTCCCTCTGGCACATGGGCCCACGCCCACGGCGCCGTCCCCACGTTGTTCCCCTGCTGGCGGGCCAAGTGGGCTGCCTGCCCACGCGGCCGCGCGCGCCCGTGCTCGGCTGGGCCGAATTCCCCACGACCCAGCTAGATGAGGAAATCTCTTTTGTTTTTCTTTTTCCTTTTTCTCTTCCTATTTTTATATATATGTATATATATTGATATTTTATGCACCAAAAATAGTCTAAATAAATTTTAGGGCACAAAATAATAATGTCTAATAATTGGCACACCCCACCAAGTCACCATGATTGATGTACTGTTCATTACCTATTTTTGCTAGAAGAGAGATCCGATCCTCCGAAATTTGTAGCTCTAGATGAAGGCAGGAACCCGACCCCTCCAAAATAGATCTTTTGTGCCAGGAGAACATCGACGAAGGCAAGTCCATTCTTCCCTTGATGCATAAATTACCTATTCTTTCTACCACTACCTAAGCTGGGATTAAGGGATGGATCTTTTGCATTGTGAGTAGAGAGATAGCCCGAATTAACAAACATCTTTTGAGTACAAAATGTGGGATGGGAAAAGGGCATGTTTTTACTGAACGATGTTTTCAGAAAGTGTATGATGAAGGGTATTCACCCTCATCACCTTGTGAGTGGGATGATCAGGGACTCCCTGGTTTAGGGGAGGGCCTAAGGTGATGGCACAGCCGGTTTAGGTGTGAGCAGAAGGATTGTCCCCTCATATAAGGACCGATTTGTCATCCTTCACTACCTGTACTCATGATAAGTACAACCACTCGAGACTGTATGGGCAGTCACTCAATCTAAACTCGTACGGTCCACACCCCAAGGTTATGAAGGCTGGGGAGCACCGGGAGGATAAGGAGGGGGAATGTTTTGTCTGGTTTGGACATGGCGGTGGCCTGACTCCTTCCGGTATAACCGTTAAGGTAAGGACGTGCGAGGAAAGAAAGAGTTTCGGCATTTGGATCTCACGACGGTGAGATCGCAGAAACTGGACTAGTGGGTAAAGTGTACCCCTCTGTGCAGAGTTCAAACCTATTCGAATAGTCCGTGTCCACTGGAATGGACAAGTCTGGTGTGGTATGACAATTAGTGTTTTACAACCTCCGGGATCAGGGAAATGTGTGAGTGGGTGTGTTTTTGGAAATGAAAACGATGCCACGGGAGCAGGAAGCTCAGTGGTGGTTGAGTGTGAAAAAGTGCTATTTCCTTCTTTAGGAAAAACCATCAAAGTATTGCCTTTCTCTGAAAAAAGAGTGACTCCAACTCCACCATATAAAGCATGTATTATATAGGTCCCTTTCTCTTTACGGGAGCGGGATGGGCTTGCGGAATACCTACTGTATTCACCTAGATTTATTTATGTTTTTTAGCAGCTGAAGACTTCTTTTCTGCTATGCTTGATTAAGGGGGCTGTGTCTGCACCCAGTTCTGCCTGTGGCTTGGGCTAGTTTATCTTCTTCTGTGCTTGTAATTCTGGCTCTCTCTCTCGAGCTTATACTCTGGTATTGTAATAACTTTTATTCGAACTCTATACTATTTGAAGTAAGGAATGTGGTTACTAGCCTCCTGGGACTAGTAATTGTATCACATTTGAGTCCCAAAGGACCGGGACGCTTTAGGTGGTATCAGAGCCCATAGGACTGGCCATAGATCGCAGCCCCGACCTTAAAAGTTTGCCTTAAAAAGAAAATACCTCTTACCTCTAAGAAAAACCTTCTCTCCTTTCCCGCGATATTAACAGACCCTTCTTTTCCTCTACCAGATGGAAGGCTCTTTGGTCATTAGGACATCCTACTGCTCAGAGGTGGAAGGATTCCCTCATCTCTTGCGGAGTTGCGCGCTTCGCATGGGGATCCACAAGAAGCCGGAGTACGTCTGAAAAGAATACCACGAGAATGGAACTGAGAAGTGCTCTATGGCAGTCTACCTGGGAGAAAGCCGAAACTACCTGAACCACCCTCCTTTCCAAGTCACCTTCACCGGACACTGCTTCCCAGACACTTGCCAAAATGTTGCCCGAAAAGCCCTCCGACAGCTATGCCAAAACTATAGCAGGGAGGTCTTTGAAACCCCCCTTTGTTACTTCCCACCTAGCAACAAAAATACCCCTGCCTAGAGGAAAAGACTTCAGGCCCTATCAGGAAGAGATTCTACTGAGGATGACCCCACCATCGTCTACATGGCCGAATATCTCCACACTCTCGATAACCACTATGATGACCTTTCCTCCCACTGCACCCACCTAAACTCCCAGGTGGAAAGCTTAGAGCAACAGGTCAAGGAACTTAAAAAGGAGAAGGCGTCCCTCCAAGAATGTCTCGAAATAGCAGAAGGTGAAGAGACCAACACTCGTGAAGCCTACCGAACTGTGAAGATGGATTACGATAAGAAGCTAAAGAAGCTCGCCCCCACGAAGAAAATCCAAAAGAAGACCAAGAGCCAAGGATGCCAGACTGAGCGGAAGAAGGAAGCCCCTCTAGCACTACCTCCCTCCAGGATAGAGAATTTGTCCAACGTCGAGGATATGTCCCTAGCTAGCCTTGATGACCTTCTCAAGGAATTTGGGGACACTTTAGAAAGGGAGTTCGGAAGTACCTTAGAAGTTCTCGCGTGTAGTGCGACTTGTGGTAACTGTATGCTTGTAATGAACTTGTGTGATGAATAAAATAACTTGGTTGAAAAAAAATTTGGCATATGCATAGTAGTAATTCTCTCCCCCTGGCAGATGGCTTCGGATAAAACCACACCTACCACCTCCGGGATTGGAGCAGGGTTTCCCCTAGGAGCTGAAGGAGAAGCCGGTGGAGAAGGGAGTGAGACCCACCTCCCCGCACCTCCGGAGCTGCCATTAGATTTAGCCCAAGTTCTAGCCAACCAAACCCGACTCATTGAAGTCCTCACTAGAAGTTTGGAGAATCAACGCCCGAATGGTGGAAGACCACAGGACAGGATGGGAGATTTTCTAAGGCTCAAGCCTCCCACATTCGCTGGATCCAGCAATCCCCTCAATGCTGATGACTGGCTGCGCACGATAAAAGGAAGTTAGAAGCCATCGGATGCCCTGAGAATCAGCGTGTTCAATTGGCTACTCATCAAGTTTCTGGGATGGCCCTAACCAGGTGGGATACCTTCAGCGCTGCTATCAGAGATGCTACCTGGGCAAAATTTGAAACTGCTTTCCGATAACATCATATGCCTCAAGGGATTGTTCAGCTCAAGGAAGATGAATTTCGGGAACTAACTCAAGGTGGAAGATTTGTCAGTGAGTATGTGCACAAATTCACAGAATTAGCTCGCTACGCGCCTGACGACGTTAGCACAGAAGCCAAGAAGATGGCCCACTTTTTGAAAGGGCTAAGACCAGAACTCAAGACCATCCTCGCCAGCTAAGATTTCCTTAGCTTCTCGCACCTCTCAAACAAAGCCATACAAGTGGAGAGGGCGAGGGAAGAAGAAAAAGGTCACCTCAAGAGGAAATTCCAAGTCTTCCGAGCTCAGCAGCAAGACCGGCACCAGAGAACTCGATCCTTTGGGTTTCCACCCAAGGGACCAAGCTTCAATAGGCCAGCTAGACCCACTCCATCATGTTTCAGTCAGCAGAGTCAGAGCTCCTTTCAGGCCCCCTCAGTCGCAAGCAACCAACCACCAGCTAATGCATGTTGGCACTGTGGAGACCCCAATCACTTCAAGAATAACTGCCCCCAGTTGAAGGCATCAGGACCTACTTACTCCAACTCATTGAATGGCCCCAAGAATGCCCCAACACCTGCCTCCAAGGCACCCATTCCATCAGCCAGCAGAACAAGACCCAGTATCATGGCAGGGCACGAGTAAACCACGTCGATGCTTAAGAGGCTCAGCAAGCTCCGGGAGTAGTGCTCAATGAGTTCCTTGTTGAATTTACTCCCGCTACTGTACTTTTTGATTCAAGAGCATCCCATTCATTTATAGCCACTAGTTTTGTGGAAAAGCATGGCATTCCCTCTACCCACCTAAAAATTCCCTTGGTCACCCGAACCCCAGGATCAGACCTTTTGTGCCAGCTTAAATGCTCCCAAGTCAGAATTCTTTTAAGTGGGGTACTGTTCTTGGCAGACTTAACCGTTTTGCCATCCTAAGGGATTGATGTGATCTTAGGAATGGATTGGTTAACCAAACACAAGGGCATCATAAGTTGCGCAAGACCGTCCTTCTCACTGACCACCAAGGAAAGTCAGTTTCTTGTCAGGCTCAGCCACCCGCCAAGGATCCAATGGTGTTTAATCTAGCAGCAGAAAGCATATCTGTAGTGGAAGAATTCATGGATGTATTCCCAGAAGAATTGCCAGGAATGCCGCCAGAAAGAGAAGTGGAGTTCTACATAGATCTAATTCCCAGCACTGCGCCCATCGCAAAGAGACCATACCGCATGGCTCCCACCGAACTAGCAGAACTAAAACTCCAGATCGCAGAACTTCAACAAAAAGGGTACATTCGTCCCAGCTCGTCTCCTTGGGGAGCACCAGTCCTTTTCGTCACCAAAAAGGATGGAAGTATGAGGATGTGTATTGATTACCGATCCTTAAATGAGGTTACAATCAAAAACAAGTATCCACTCCCTCGGATCGATGACTCTTCGACCAGCTTCAAGGGGCAAAGTATTTCTCCAAGATAGACCTAAGGTCAGGATATCACCAGCTGAGAATCAAGTAAGCAGATATTCAGAAGACTGCATTTGTCACTCGGTACGGACAGTATGAGTTCACAGTAATGCCCTTCAGACTAACCAACGCACCCGCCTTTTTCATGAACCTCATGAATAAGGTATTTATGGAAGAGCTGGATAAGTTTGTCATAGTCTTCATTGATGACATCATTATCTACTCCAAGAGTTGCGAAGATCATGAGCATCACCTCCGGATTGTCCTCAAAAGACTCAGAGCACATCAACTCTAAGCTAAGCTTAGCAAATGTGAATTCTGGTTAGAAAAGATAGCCTTCCTTGGGCATATCTTGACTGCAGAAGGTATAGAAGTAGACCCGTCCAAGGTAGAAGCAGTATCCAAATGGAAGCAGCCATCCAACGTCAGTGAAATTCTAAGCTTTCTGAGAATGGCAGGATATTACCGCTGTTTTATCAAAGGATTCTCCAGCATAGCAAGGCCTATGACCGAGCTCCTCAAGAAAGACAATAAGTTTGTGTGGACCCCGAAGTGTGAAGAAAGCTTCCAAATCATAAAGAAGAAGCTCACAACCGCACCCGTTTTGAGACTGCCAGACATCCATCAGGATTTCGTCGTCTTCTGTGATGCTTCAAGGCAAGGCTTAGGATGTGTACTTATGCAAAATGAGAAAGTCATTGCCTATGCATCGCGTTTACTGAAGCCACACGAGCAGAATTATCCCACACACGATTTGGAATTGGTAGCCATAGTGCATGCCCTTAAAATATGGAGGCACTACCTAATTGGGAACAAATGTCACATCTTCACCGATCACAAGAGTCTAAAGTATATCTTCACTCAGCTAGACCTCAACCTCCATCAGCGAAGATGGCTGGAATTGATCAAATATTATGACCTTGAGATCCACTACCACCCCAAGAAGGCCAACGTGGTAGCAGACGCCCTCAGCCGAAAACTTTTCGGGAAGAAAGGAACCAACTTCTTGGAAGATTGGAAGAAAGAATTAGCTCAACTGAATGCATGTCTAGGAGACAATGGCAGCCTAGAAGTCAAGCCAATGCTAGAAGATCTCATATGCAAGGCTCAACGCCTGGACACTGAGACAGCAGGTCTTATGGAAAAATCTCGCAAGGAACCACTTCCAGACTTCAGGACAGATGAGGAAGGAGTCCTTTGGTTCAAGAACCGTCTGTGTGTACCAAAAGGAGAGGCACGAGAAGTCCTGCTCGACGAAGCTCACAACTCAGCCTACTCCATCCACCCAGGGACCACCAAGATGTACCTAGACCTCAAGACCAGATACTGGTGGAGAGGAATGAAGAAAGAGATAGCACAGTATGTGGCCCGGTGCGACACTTGCCAACGAACTAAGGCCGAGCATCAGAAGCCTATAGGTCTACTGCAACCCCTTCTAGTGCCCGAATGGAAGTGGGAAGAAATAGGCATGGATTTTGTAACCGGACTGCCCCGGACGCAAAAAGGGAACAACTCTATCTGGGTGATAATAGACCGTCTTACCAAGGTGGCCCACTTCATCCCAGTGAAAACTACCTTCGCAGGAGCCACCCTTGCCCAGATATATCTTAAAGAGATAGTCAGACTCCATGGTATTCCACGGAAGATAGTGTCAGACAGGGGAACACAGTTCACCTCAAAATTTGCCAGAATCTATGTCAGATATCCACAATGTGTTTCACGTGTCCCAGCTCCGCAAATGCCTGCAAGTACTAGAAAATCACATCGAAGAAGAGGCAATCCAGATTCAGAAGGATCTTCAGTACCGAGAAAAGCCAGTAAAGATTCTTGACTGGGTAGTCCGAAAGACCCGCAACTCAGAAGTGAGACTTTGTAAAGTTTAGTGGAGCAGAGAAGGAGAAGAGGAAGCTACCTAGGAGAGTGAGGACTCCTTGAGGAGGGAATACCCTTACCTTTTCTCAAGCTCAGTCTGAATCTTGAGGGCGAGATTCCTTTAAGTGGGGTAGGTTTGTAACATCCAAAAATTTAACCCAAGGTTTGGAACCCTAATCTCCTAACCCCCCCCCCCTTAATCACTCCCTAGACTCCACCTCATAGGACATCTCATCTTATGCATATACTATGATTGTTAGAAGCACCTCACATAGAATATTTTTTAGCACCTAAGATTATTTAGCTAATTATTTGTTCAAAAGGAAAGGAGATAAAAGAAATAGAAATAAGAAATAGAAATAATAGAAAATAGAAAAAGAAAAAGGGAAATAGGGTTAAACCTTTTCCTAAATGATTTTGGTGGTTGAATTGCCCAACACAAATGATTGGACTAACTAGTTTGCTCTAGATTATAAGTTCTACAGATGCCAAAGGTTCAACACAAACCAATAAAAAGTCCAAGATAGGGTTCAAAAAGAAAGGAGCAAAACCAACCGAAGGCTGCCCTGGTCTGGCACACCGGACAGTGTTCGGTGCACCACCGGACTGTGTCTGGTGCACCAGGGAGATGAACTCTGAACTGCTCAGCTTCGGGTTTCTGGGAGAGCCCTCCGCTATAATTCATCGGACTGTCCGGTGTAGCACCGGACTGTCCGGTGTGCCATGCGGAGTAACGGCTACAGCGCCAACGATCGTTTGCAAAAGTGAACAGTGAACGCTACAGTGCGCAGACAGCGCGCGCAGAGTCAGAGCAGGCACCAGAAGGCGCACCGGACAGTGAACAGGACCTGTCCGATGCACCACCGGACTGTCCGGTGGTCCAGCTGTCAGAAGCTCCAACAGTCAAACCCTAACGGTTGGGTGACGTGGCTGGCGCACCAGACAGTGTCCGGTGGCGCACCGGACTGTCCGGTGCGCCCGTCGACAGCAGCCATCCCTAACGGCCACTTTGGTGGTTGGGGCTATAAATACCCCCCAACCACCACACTTCAAGGCATCCAAGTTTTCAGCCAACACATTCAATACAAGAGCTAGTTCATTCAATACAAGACACAAATAGATTGAATCAAAATCTCTCTAAGTCCCAATTCCACTCAAAGCAATTAGTGACTAGAAGAGAGAGTTTTGTCGTGTTCTTTTGAGCTCTTGCGCTTGGATCGCTTTTCTTCTTCCCCATTTCTTCTTCTCAACATCTTTGTAATCAAAGCAAGAGACACCAATTGTGTGGTGGTCCTTGTGGGGACTAAGTGTCCTAATTGATTGAAGAGAAAAGCTCACTCGGTCTAAGTGACCATTTCAGAGAGGGAAAGGGTTGAAAGAGACCCGGTCTTTGTGACCACCTCAATGGGGAGTAGGTTTGCAAGAACCGAACCTCGGTAAAACAAATCACCGTGTCTCACTCTTTATTTGCTTGTGATTTGTTTTCGCCCTCTCTTTCGGACTCGACTTTTATTTCTAACGCTAACCCTGGCTTGTAAGTGTGCTTAAAGTTCATAAATTTCAGATTTGCCTATTCACCCCCCTCTAGGCGACTTTCAATTGGTATCATAGCCCGGTACTTCATTAGAGCCTAACAGCTCGAAGTGATGTCAGGAGATCACGCCAAGAAGGAGGTCTTGACCGGCGAGAAGCCCGCTACAAGCCACGGGAAGGCTCCATCAAGGGAGTCCAGCACCAAGCACAAGGAGGGATCCCCTTCATACAACAAGTCGCATCGGAGCGGCGAGAAGAAAAAGAAAATGAAGAAGGTGGTCTACTACGAGACCGATTCTTCATCACCTTCTACATCCGGCTCTGACGCGCCGTCCATCACTTCTAAGCGCCATGAGCGCAAGAAGTTTAGTAAGATCCCCTTACGCTACCCTCGCATTTCTAAACGTACTCCATTACTTTCCGTCCCATTAGGTAAACCACCGGTTTTTACGGTGAAGATTATTGTATGTGGAGTGATAAAATGAGGCATCACCTAACCTCACTCCACACTAGTATTTGGGATGTTGTTGAGTTTGGAGCACAGGTACCATCCGTAGGGGATGAAGGATATGATTCAAACGAAGTTGCCCAAATCTGACACTTCAACTCCCAAGCCACTACTATACTGCTCGCCTCTCTAAGTCGAGAGGAGTATAATAAAGTGCAAGGGTTGAAGAGCGCCAAAGAGATTTGGGACGTGCTCAAGACCGCGCATGAAGGAGATGAGGTGACCAAGATCACCAAGCGGGAAACGATCGAGGGGGAGCTCGGTCGATTCATGCTCAACCAAGGGGAGGAGCCACAAGCCATGTACAACCAGCTCAAGACTTTGGTGAACCAAGTGCGCAACCTCAGGAGCACCAAATGGGATGACCATGAAATGGTCAAGGTTATTCTAAGATCACTCTTTTCTTAATCCTACACAAGTTCAATTAATTCGTGGTGATCCTAGATATAAGCTAATATCTCTCGAGGAGGTTATAGGAAAGTTTGTGAGCTTTGAATTGATGATCAAAGGCTCCAAACAAATCATCGAGCGAGGCGCCACTTCCACACCCAAAGTGCAACCCGTCACATTCAAAGTGACGGAGGAGAAGAAAGAAGAGTCTCCGTCAAGTAGGCTCCCCATCGACGCCTCCAAGCTCGACAACGAGGAGATGGCGCTAATCATCAAAAGCTTTCGCCAAATCCTCAAGCAAAGGAGGGGGAAGGATTACAAGCCCCGCTCCAAGAAAGTTTGCTACAAGTGTGGTAAGCCTGGTCATTTTATTGCAAAATGTCCATTATCAAGTGATAGTGACAGGGGCGACAACAAGAAAGGAAAGAGGAAGGAAAAGAAGAGATACTACAAGAAGAAGGACGGTGATGCCCATGTATGTCGGGAGTGGGACTCCGATGAGAGCTCCACCGACTCCTCCTCCGACGAGGACACCGCCAACATCACCGTCAACAAAGGCCTCCTCTTCCCCAACATCGGCCACAAGTGCCTCATGGCAAGGGATGGCAAAAAGAAGGTAAAATCTAGAGCGTCCACTAAATATGCAACATCTAGTGATGAGGATAACTCTAGTGATGATGAAGATAATTTGCTTGCCCTTTTTGCCAACCTAAACATGCAACAAAAAGAAAAATTGAATGAATTGATAGAAGCTATTCATGAGAAGGATGAACTCTTGGATAGCCAAGAGGACTTCCTTATTAAGGAAAACAAGAAGCATGTTAAGGTTAAAAATGCTTATGCTCTAGAGGTAGAAAAATGTGAAAAATTGACTAGTGAGCTAAGCACTTGCCATGACACTATTTCCAACCTTAGATTTGAGAATGCTAAATTGATTGCTAAGGTTGAGAAGTTAGATGTTTGTGATGATTCAATTGTTAGTCTTAGAAATGATAATGCTAGTTTGATTACTAAGATTGACAAGTTGAATGCATCACTCTCTAGCCTTAAAATTGAGAATGAAAAATTAATTGCTAAGGCTAAGGATTTAAATGTTTGCAATGATACTATTTCCAATCTTAGAAATGAAAATGCTATGTTACATGCTAAGATTGATGAATTAAATGTTTGCAAACCCTCTACATCTAGTGTTGATCATGTTACTACTAGATGTAGAGACATTAATGTTGATGCTATTCATGATCACCTAGCCTTAATTAAACAACAAAATGATCACATAGCTCAACTTAGTGCTAAAATTAATGAGCATGACTTAGAAAATGAAAAATTTAAATTTGCTAGAAGCATGCTCTATAATGGGAGACGCTCTGGCATTAAGGATGGCATTGGCTTCCAACAGGGAGGCAATGTAAAGCTTAATGCCCCTAAGAGACTATCTAACTTTGTTAAGGGCAAGGCTCCCATGCCTCAGGATAATGAGGGCTATATTTTATATTCTGCTGGTTATCCTGAGGATAAGATTAGGAGAATTCACTCTAGGAAGTCTCACTCTGGCTCTCATCATGCTTTTATGTATAAGAATGAGGCATCTAGTTCTAGGCGTTTACTCATGTTAAAATGCCTAAAAAGAAATCTCCTATTGCATCAAATGAACCTATTGTTTCATTTAAGACTTTTGATGCTTCTTATGTTTTAACTAACAAATCAGGCAAAGTAGTTGCCAAATATGTTGGGGGCAAACACAAGGGGTCAAAGACTTGTGTTTGGGTACCCAAGGTGCTTGTTTCTAATGTCAAAGGACCCAAGACCATTTGGGTACCTAAGAACAAGGCCTAAACTTGTTTTGTAGGTTTATGCATCCGGGGGCTCAAGTTGGATCATTGATAGCGGGTGCACAAACCACATGACTGGGGAGAAAAGGATGTTCTCCTCCTATGAGAAAAACCAAGATCCCTAAAGAGCTATCACATTCGGGGATGGAAATCAAGGTTTGGTCAAAGGACTTGGTAAAATTGCTATATCACCTGACCATTCTATTTCCAATGTTTTCTTGTAGATTCTTTAGATTACAATTTGCTTTCAGTTTCTCAATTATGCAAAATGGGTTACAACTGTCTTTTTACAGATTTAGCTGTTACTGTCTTTAGAAGAAGTGATGATTCAGTAGCATTTAAGGGAGTGTTAGAGGGTCAGCTATACTTAGTTGATTTCAATAGATCTGAACTCGACACTTGCTTAATTGCTAATACTAATATGGGTTGGCTTTGGCATCACCGACTTGCCCATGTTGGGATGAAGAATCTTCACAAGCTTCTAAAGGGAGAGCACATTTTGGGACTAACCAATGTTCATTTTGAGAAAGACAAGATTTGTAGCGCATGTGAGGCAGGAAAGCAAGTTGGTGCCCATCATCCACACAAGAACATCATGACGACCGACAGGCCGCTTGAGCTACTCCACATGGATTTATTCGGCCCGATCGCTTACATAAGCATCGACGGGAGTAAGTATTGTCTTGTAATTGTGGATGATTATTCTCGCTTCACTTGGGTATTCTTTTTGCAGGATAAATCTCAAACCCAAGAGACCTTAAAGGAATTCTTGAGACAGGCTCAAAATGAGTTCGGCTTAAGGATCAAAAAGATTAGAAGCGACAATGGAATAGAGTTCAAGAACTCTCAAATTGAAGGCTTTCTTGAGGACGAGGGCATCAAGCATGAGTTCTCTTCTCCCTACATGCCACAACAAAATGGTGTAGTGGAGAGGAAGAATAGAACTCTACTTGACATGGCAAGGACCATGCTTGATGAGTACAAGACTTCGGACCGGTTTTGGGCGGAAGCAATCAACACCGCTTGCTACGCCATCAACCGTCTCTACCTTCACCGAATCCTCAAGAAGACATCATATGAACTCCTCACTGGTAAAAGCCCAATGTTTCATATTTTAGAGTCTTTGGTAGCAAATGTTTTATTCTTGTTAAAAGAGGTAGAAAATCTAAATTTGCTCCTAAGGCTGTAGAAGGCTTTTTACTTGGTTATGACTCAAACACAAGGGCATATAGAGTCTTTAACAAGTCCACTGGACTAGTTGAAGTTTCTTGTGACATTGTGTTTGATGAGACTAATGACTCTCAAGTAGAGCAAGTTGATATTGATGAGCTAGATGATGAAGAGGCTCCATGCGTCGCGCTAAGGAACATGTCCATTGGGGATGTGTGTCCTAAGGAATCCGAAGAGCCTCCACAAGCACAAGATCAACCATCTTCCTCCATGCAAGAATCTCCACCAACTCAAGATGAGGATCAAGCTCAAGATGATGAAAATGAAGATCAAGAGGAGCCACCTCAAGAGGAGGACAATGATCAAGGGGGAGATGCTAATGAACAAGACAAGGAAGATGATGAGGGTCCAAGACCGCCACACCCAAGAGTCCACCAAGCGATACAACGGGATCACCCCGTGAACACCATCCTCGGCGACATTCTTAAGGGGGTAACCACTCAATCTCGTGTCGCTCATTTTTGTGAACATTACTCTTTTGTGTCTTCTATTGAGCCATACAGGGTGGAAGACGCATTAAGAGATTCGGATTGGGTGTTAGCAATACAAGAGGAACTCAACAACTTCACGAGGAATGAGGTATGGCATTTAGTTCCACGTCCTAATCAAAATGTTGTAGGAACCAAGTGGGTCTTCCGCAACAAGCAAGATTAGCATGGTGTGGTGACAAGGAACAAAGCCCGACTTGTGGCCAAGGGATATTCACAAGTCGAAGGTTTGGATTTCGGTGAAACCTATGCACCCGTAGCTAGGCTTGAGTCAATTCGTATATTACTTGCCTATGCTACTTACCATGACTTTAAGCTTTATCAAATGGATGTGAAGAGTGCCTTCCTCAATGGACCAATCAAGGAAGAGGTCTATGTTGAGCAACCTCCCGACTTTGAAGATGGTGAGTACCCTAACCATGTCTATAAACTCTCTAAGGCGCTTTATGGGCTCAAGCAAGCCCCAAGAGCATGGTATGAATGCCTAAGAGATTTTCTTATCACTAATGGCTTCAAAGTCGGCAAAGCTGATCCTACTCTCTTTACTAAAACTATTGCAAATGATTTGTTTGTATGCCAAATTTATGTTGATGATATTATATTTGGGTCTACTAACAAATCTACTTGTGAAGAATTTAGTAGGATCATGGTACAAAAATTCGAGATGTCTATGATGGGGGAGTTGAAGTATTTCTTAGGATTTCAAGTCAAGCAACTCCAAGAGGGCACCTTCATCAGCCAAACAAAGTACATTCAAGACATACTCACCAAGTTTGGAATGAAGGATGCCAAACCCATCAAGACACCCATGGGAACCAATGGGCATCTCGACCTCGACACGGGAGGTAAATCCGTAGATCAAAAGGTATATCGGTCGATGATAGGATCTCTACTCTATTTATGTGCATCTCAACCGGATATTATGCTTTCCGTATGCATGTGTGCAAGGTTCCAAGCCGATCCTATGGAAGTTCACCTTAGGGCCCTGAAACGAATCTTGAGATATTTAGTTCATACGCCTAAGTTTGGTCTTTGGTACCCTAAGGGATCCACCTTTGATTTAATAGGTTATTCATATGCTGATTGAGCAGGGTGTAAAATTGATAGAAAGAGGACATCAGGGACTTGTCAGTTCTTGGGAAGATCCCTGGTGACTTGGGCTTCAAAGAAACAAAACTCAGTAGCTCTTTCCACCGCCAAAGCCGAGTACATTGCCGCAGGCCATTGTTGCGCCCAATTGCTTTGGATGAGCCAAACCCTTAGGGACTATGGCTACAAATTAACCAAAGTCCCTCTTCTATGTGATAATGAGAGTGCAATCCGCATGGCAGATAATCCCGTTGAGCACAGCCGCACTAAGCACATAGCCATTCGGTATCACTTTTTGAGAGATCACCAACAAAGGGGGGATATTGAGATAGCCTATATTAACACCAAAGAACAATTAGCCGATATCTTTACCAAACCACTAGATGAGAAAACCTTTACCAAACTTAGGAATGAGCTAAACATTCTTGATTCTCGAAATTTTGATTGATATTTTGCACACATAGCTCATTTATATACCTTTGATCATATCTCTTTCATGTGCTATGACTAATGTGGTTTTTCAAGTGTATTTCATGCTAAGTCATAGATTGAAAGGGAAATGGAGTCTTCGGCGAAGACAAGGCTTCCACTCCACTCCATCGTATTATCTACCCTTCACCGTCACTCTGCACCGTTCTCCACTTTGGTATAATCTTTCACTCATATATTGTTTGCCAAAGGGGGAGAAAATTTCAACAAGGGCTCATATTTCACTCGAAGTATCCGTTTTTGGCGATTCATGCCAAAGGGGGAGAAAGTATTAGCCCAAAGCAAAAGGACCGCACCACCACGCCTCTATTTCAAAATTTTTCGAAATAAGTTTAAGTTTTAAATGTTTTTAAATTGGTATATTTGAAAATTCTATCTTAATTGGTAAAACCCTCTTGAACACTAAGAGGAGAATTTCATTAAGGGGGAGTTTTGTTTAGTCAAAGGAAAAGCATTTGAAACGGGGGGAGAAAATTTCAAATCTTGAAAATGCTTCTCGAAATCTTATTCATTTACCTTTGACTATTTGCAAAAGCACTTTGAAAAGAATTTCCAAAAGAATTTGCAAAACAAAACAAGTGGTGCAAGCGTGGTCCAAAATGTTAAAAGAAAGAAAGCAATCCATGCATATCTTATGAAAGTTTAAATTGATTTCACTCTAAGCAACCTTTGCACTTACCTTATGCAAACTAGTTCAAATTCTGCACTTATATATTTGCTTTGTTTGTGTTGGCATCAATCACCAAAAAGGAGGAGATTGAAAGGGAAATAGGGTCAAACCTTTTCCTAAACGATTTTGGTGGTTGAATTGCCGAACACAAATAATTGGACTAACTAGTTTGATCTAGATTATAAGTTCTACAGGTGCCAAAGGTTCAACACAAACCAATAAAAAGTCCAAGATAGGGTTCAAAAAGAAAGGAGCAAAACCAACTGAAGGCTGCCCTAGTCTGGCGCACCGGACTGTCCGGTGTGCCACCGGACAATGTCGGGTGCACCATCGGACAGTGTCCGGTGCACCAGGGAGATCAACTCTGAACTGCTCAGCTTCGGGTTTCTGGGAGAGCCCTCCGCTATAATTCACCGGACTGTCCGGTGTAGCACCAGACTGTTTGGTGTGCCATGCGGAGTAATGGCTACAGCACCAACGGTCGCCTGCAAAAGTGAACAGTGAACGCTACAGTGCGCAGACATCGCGTGCAGAGTCAGAGCAAGTGCTAGAAGGCGCACTGGACAGTGAACAGGACCTGTCCGGTGCACCACCCGACTGTCCGGTGGCCCAGCTGTCAGAAGCTCCAACAGTCGAACCCTAACGGTTGGGTGTCGTGGCTGGCGCACTGGACTGTCCGGTGCGCCCGTCGACAACATCCATCCCCAACGGTAACTTTGGTGGTTGGAGCTATAAATACCCCCAACCAACACACTTCAAGGCATCCAAGTTTTCAGCCAACACATTCAATACAAGAGCTAGTGCATTCAATACAAGACACAAATAGATTGAATCAAAATCTCTCCAAGTCCCAATTCCACTCAAAGCAATTAGTGACTGGAAGAGAGAGTTTTGTCGTGTTCTTTTGAGCTCTTGCGCTTGGATCGCTTTTCTTCTTCCCCATTTCTTGTTCTCAACATCTTTGTAATCAAAGCAAGAGACACCAATTGTGTGGTGGTACTTGTGGGGACTAAGTGTCCCAATTGATTGAGGAGAAAAGCTCACTCAGTCTAAGTGACCATTTGAGAGAGGGAAAGGGTTGAAAGAGACCCGGTCTTTGTGACCACCTCAACAGGGAGTAGGTTTGCAAGAACCGAACCTCGGTAAAACAAATCACCGTGTCTCACTCTTCATTTGCTTGTGATTTGTTTTCGCCCTCTCTTTTGGACTCGACTTTTATTTCTAACGCTAACCCCGGCTTGTAAGTGTGCTTAAAGTTTATAAATTTTAGATTTGCCTATTCACCCCCCTCTAGGCGACTTTCAAAAAGGATACCCCCCTCGGCTGGGCCGTTTCCGGCCCAAACCCCCTCTGTCTCGCACGCGCGCTCGCACTGCCCCCCCTTCGTGGCCCAAGCGGCCCATCGCCCGCGCACCCGCGCTCCCCTCCCCTCTGCCGCTGCTAGCTCGGCCCCACCCGTAAGCCGCACTCCCCATTGCCCTCTCGCGATCTCTCTCTCTCTGGCAAGCGGGTCCCGCTTATCAGCGCCTTCCTCGCGCCCGTGACCGGGCTAGCGACGCGATCGCCGCCGGTCGCTAATGCCCCGTCGTCTCGCCATTAACCCGCTCGCCAGCCCGGTTGGTGCCTTGCGTCTCTGTCCCCTTGCGCTAGCCGAGCCATCCTGTCACCCCCCTGCCTGAGCCGTCCCATCGTCGCCACTGTGCGCCATCATCCCCGCCGTGGCAAGCTCCTCGGTGCTCGCCACCTCTCACCCCCTTCCTCGCTCCGGGCGCCTATAAAAGGACCGCTCGAGCTCCCTCCTTCTCCACACCGACCTCGGCCACTCCCTCTTCCCTTCCCCGAGCTCAATTGAGCCAGTGCCACAGCTCCCTTCCTCCGCTCCGGTGAGTCCCGCCCTCCCCTCTCCATTGAATTCTAGTACAATTGTTGTAGCTCTTGAGCTTCACCATGTCCTCGCGAGCACAACGCACCCACCCCCTTCTCCTATTGCGCAAGGCAGCCTCACCGGCGATCTCCCCCGCCGCGGGCGCCCGCCACCTCGTCGTGGACCGGCCATCCCAAGCGCCCTCCGGCCAAATTGGCCCTACCACCGTGATCCCCTACCCCCGCCCGTGCCTTGCCACCACTCCATCGTCACAGAACCGAGACCCCGGCGGAGAACCGCCGCGGACCTCACCGGTGGTCGGGCTCCGACCGGTTCGCCCCCCGTCACCCCCTCCTAGCACCGTCAGCCTCCCCCTCCCTCTGGCATGTGGGCCCGCACCCATGGCACCGTCCCCGTGCCGTTCCCCTGCTGGCGGGCCAAGTGAGCTGCCTGCCCACGCGGTCGCGCGCGCTCAGCTGGGCCGAATCCCCCCGGCCTAGCTAGCTGAGGAAATCTCTTTTCTTTTTCTTTTTCCTTTTTCTCTTCCTATTTTTTATATATGTATATATATTGATATTTTATGCACCAAAAATAGTCTAAATAAATTTTAGGGCACAAAATAATAATGTCTAATAATTGGCACACCCCACCAAGTCACCATGATTGATGTACTGTTCATTACCTATTTTTGCTAGAAGAAGAGGGATCCGGTCCTCTAGAATTTATAGCTCCGGAAGAAGGGCAGGAACCCGACCCCTCCGTGAAAGTCGCCTAGAGGGGCGGTGAATAGGGTGAAACTGAAATTTACAAAGTTAATCACAACTACAAGCCGGGTTAGCGTTAGAAATATAAACGAGTCCGAGGGAGGGCGTAAAAACAAATCGCGAGTGAGTGAAGAAGTGAGACGCAAGGATTTGTTTTACCGAGGTTCGGTTCTCGCAAACCTACTCCCCGTTGAGGAGGCCACAAAGGCTGGGTCTATTTCAACCCTTTCCCTCTCTCAAACGGTCCCTCAGACCGAGTGAGCTTCTCTTCTAAAATCAACCGGGAACAAAACTTCCCCGCAAGGACCACCACACAATTGGTGTCTCTTGCCTCGGTTACAATTGAGTTTTGATCACAAGAACAAATGAGAAACAAAGAAGCTATCCAAGCGCAAGAGCTCAAAAGAACACAACAAATCTCTCTCACTAGTCACTAAAGCTTTGTGTGGAATTGGAGAGGATTTGATCACTTGGGTGTGTCTAGAATTGAATGCTAGAGCTTTTGTAAGGTGTAGAAGTGTGAAAACTTGGATGCCTTGAATGTGGGGTGGTTGGGGGTATTTATAGCCCCAACCACCAAACTAGCCGTTTGGTGAAGGCTGCTGTCGCATGGCGCACCGGACAGTGTCCGGTGCGCCAGCCACGTCACCCGGCCGTTAGGGTTCGACCGTTGGAGCTCTGACTGGTGGGGTCGCCTGGCTGTCCGGTGGTGCACCGGACATGTACTGTAGACTGTCCGGTGTGCCACCCACGCGTGCTCTGCTCCTTTGCGCGCGCTGACGCGCATTTAATGCTGTAGCAGGTGACCGTTGGCGCAGACTAGCCGTTGCTCCGCCGTTACACCGGACAGTCCAGTGTACACCGGACATGTCCGGTGAATTATAGCGGAGCGGATTCCCGAAGCTGGCGAGTACAGAGTCGCTTCTCCTTGGAGCACTGGACACTGTCCGGTGTACACCGGACAGTCCGGTGAATTATAGTGGAGCGCCTCTGAGTTTTCCCGAAGGTGAAGAGTTCAGCTTGGAGTCCCCTGGTGCACCGAACACTGTCCGGTGGCCAGGGCACACTTCGGTTATCCCTTGCTCTTTTTGTTGAACCCTTATCATGGTCATTTTATTGGCTTTTTGTGAACCTTTGGCACCTGTATAACTTATAGACTAGAGCAAACTACTTAGTCCAAATGTTTGTGTTGGGCAATTCAACCACCAAAATCAATGTAGGAAATAGGTGTAAGCCTAATTCCCTTTCAATCTCCCCCTTTTTGGTGATTGATGCCAACACAAACCAAAGCAAGTATTGAAGTGCATAATTAAACTAGTTTGTAAAATGTAAGTGCAAAGGTTACTTAGAATTGAGCTAATAAATATTACTTACTAGATATGCATGGATTGTTTCTTTCATTTTTAACATTTTGGACCACGCTTGCACCACATGTTTTGTTTTTGCAAATTCTTTTGTAAATCCTTTCCAAAGTTCTTTTGCAAATAGTCAAAGGTAAATGAATAAGATTTTGCGAAGCATTTTCAAGATTTGAAATTTTCTCCCCCTGTTTCAAATGCTTTTCCTATGACTAAACAAAACTTCCCCTCAATGAAATTCTCCTCTTAGTGTTCAAGAGGGTTTTGATATACCAATTTTTGAAAGTGCTACTTTCTCCCCCCTTTTTGAACACAATAAGATACCAATTTGAAACTTACCAATTGAAAAATTAGGTGGTGGTGCGGTCCTTTTGCTTTGGGCTAATACTTTCTCCCCCTTTGGCATGAATTGCCAAAAACGGATACTTTGAGTGAAATATAAGCCCTTTCAAAACTACTTTCTCCCCCTTTGGCAAACAACATATGAGTGAAGATTATACCAAAGATGGAGAGTTGCTCGGAGCGACGGCGAAGGATGAGTAATAGAGTGGAGTGGAAGCCGTTGTCTTTGCCGAAGACTCCAATTCCCTTTCAATATACCTATGACTTGGTTTGAAATACACTTGAAAACACATTAGTCATAGCATATATAAAAGAGATATGATCAAAGGTATATATATGAGCTATGTATGCAAGACATCAATAGAAATTCCTAGAATCAAGAATATTTAGCTCATGCCTAAGTCTGGTAAAAGTTTGTTCGTCTAGTGGCTTGGTAAAGATATCGGCTAATTGATCTTTAGTATTAATTTATGCAATCTCGATATCCCCCTTTTGTTGGTGATCCCTAAGAAAGTGATACCGAATGGCTATGTGTTTAGTGCGGCTATGCTCAACGGGATTATCCGCCATGCGGATTGCACTCTCATTATCACATAGAAGAGGAACTTTGGTTAATTTGTAACCATAGTCCCGCAGGGTTTGCCTCATCCAAAGCAATTGCGCGCAACAATGGCCTGCGGCAATGTATTCGGCTTCGGCGGTAGAAAGAGCGACCGAATTTTGCTTCTTTGAAGCCCAAGACACCAAGGATCTTCCCAAGAACTGGCAAGTCCCCGATGTGCTCTTTCTATTAATTTTACACCCTGCCCAATCGGCATCCGAATAACCAATTAAATCAAATGTGGATCCTCGAGGGTACCAAAGCCCAAACTTAGGAGTATAAGCCAAATATCTCAAGATTCGTTTTACGGCCGTAAGGTGAGATTCCTTAGGGTCGGCTTGGAATCTTGCACACATGCATATGGAAAGCATAATGTCCAGTCGAGATGCACATAAATAGAGTAATGAACCTATCATCGACCGGTATACCTTTTGATCGACGGATTTACCTCCCGTGTCGAGGTCAAGATGCCCATTGGTTCCCATGGGTGTCTTGATGGGTTTGGCATCCTTCATTCCAAACTTGATTAGAATGTCTTGAGTATACTTCGTTTGGCTAATGAAGGTGCCCTCTTGGAGTTGCTTCACTTGAAATCCTAAGAAATACTTCAACTCCCCCATCATTGACATCTCGAATTTCTGTGTCATGATCCTACTAAATTCCTCACATGTAGATTCGTTAGTAGACCCAAATATAATATCATCAACATAAATTTGGCATACAAACAAATCGTTGTCAAGAGTTTTAGTAAATAAAGTAGGATCGGCCTTTCCGACTTTGAAGCCATTAGCAATAAGGAAATCTCTTAGGCATTCATACCATGCTCTTGGGGCTTGCTTGAGCCCATAAAGCGCCTTAGAGAGCTTATAGACATGGTTAGGGTACTCATTGTCTTCAAAGCTGGGAGGTTGCTCAACATAGACCTCTTCCTTGATTGGTCCATTGAGGAAGGCACTCTTCACGTCCATTTGGTAAAGCTTGAAGCCATGGTAAGTAGCATAGGCTAATAATATGCGAATTGACTCAAGCCTAGCTACGGGTGCATAGGTTTCACCAAAATCCAAACCTTCGACTTGGGAGTATCCCTTGGCCACAAGTCGGGCTTTGTTCCTTGTCACCACACCATGCTCGTCTTGTTTGTTGCGGAAGACCCACTTGGTTCCTACAACATTTTGGTTAGGACGTGGAACTAAATGCCATACCTCGTTTCTAGTGAAGTTGTTGAGCTCCTCTTGCATTGCCATCACCCAATCCGAATCTTGAAGTGCTTCCTCTACCCTGTGTGGCTCAATAGAGGAAACAAATGAGTAATGCTCACAAAAATGTGCAACACGAGATCTAGTGGTTACCACCTTATGAATGTCACCGAGGATGGTGTCGACGGGGTGATCTCGTTGAATTGCTTGGTGGACTCTTGGGTGTGGCGGTCTTGGTTCATCATCCTCCTTGTCTTGATCATTTGCATCTCCCCCTTGATCATTGCTGTCATCTTGAGGTGGCTCATCATTTTGATTTTCTCCTTTATCAACTTGAGCCTCGTCCTCATTTTTGAGTTGGTGGAGATGCTTGCGTGGAGGAGGATGGTTGATCTTGTGCATTTGGAGGCTCTTTGGATTCCTTAGGACACACATTCCCAATGGACATGTTCCTTAGCGCGATGCATGGAGCCTCTTCTTCACCTATCTCATCATGATCAACTTGCTCTACTTGAGAGCCGTTAGTTTCATCAAACACAACGTCACAAGAAACTTCAACCTGTCCCGAGGACTTGTTAAAGACTCTATATGCCTTTGTGTTTGAATCATATCCTAGTAAAAAGCCTTCTACTGTCTTAGGAGCAAATTTAGATTTTCTACCTCTTTTAACAAGAATAAAGCATTTGCTACCAAAGACTCTAAAATATGAAATGTTGGGCTTTTTACCGGTTAGGAGTTCGTATGATGTCTTCTTGAGGATTCGGTGTAGATATAACCGGTTGATGCCATAGCAAGCGGTGTTAACCGCCTCGGCCCAAAACCGATCCGGCGTCTTGTACTCATCAAGCATGGTTCCTGCCATGTCCAATAGAGTTCGATTCTTCCTCTCCACTACACCATTTTGTTGTGGGGTGTAGGGAGAAGAGAACTCATGCTTGATGCCCTCCTCCTCAAGGAAGCCTTCAATTTGTGAATTCTTGAACTCCGTCCTGTTGTCGCTTCTTATCTTCTTGATCCTTAAGCCGAACTCATTTTGAGCTCGCCTCAAGAATCCCTTTAAGGCCTCTTGGGTTTGAGATTTTTCCTACAAAAAGAATACCCAAGTGAAGCGAGAATAATCATCCACAATAACTAGACAGTACTTACTCCCGCCGATGCTTATGTAAGCTATCGGGCCGAATAGATCCATGTGTAGGAGCTCCAGTGGCCTGTCAGTCGTCTTGATGTTCTTATGCGGATGATGAGCACCAACTTGCTTCCCGGCTTGGCATGCGCTACAAATCCTGTCTTTCTCAAAATGAACATTTGTTAATCCTAAAATGTGCTCTCCCTTTAGAAGCTTATGAAGATTCTTCATTCCAACATGGGCTAGTCAGCGGTGCCAGAGCCAACCCATGTTAGTCTTAGCAATTAAGCAAGTGTTGAGTTCAGCTCTATTAAAATCTACCAAGTATAGCTGACCCTCTAACACTCCCTTAAAAGCTATTGAATCATCACTTCTTCTAAAGACAGTGACACCTACGTCAGTAAATAGACAGTTGTAGCCCATTTGACATAATTGAGATACAGAAAGCAAACTGTAATCTAATGAATCAACAAGAAAAACATTGGAAATGGAATGGTCAGGAGATATAGCTATTTTACCCAAACCTTTGATCAAACCTTGATTTCCATCCCCGAATGTGATAGCTCGTTGGGGATCTTGGTTTTTCTCGTAGGAGGAGAACATCTTCTTCTCCCCGGTCATGTGGTTTGTGCACCCGCTATCGATGATCCAACTTGAGCCCCCGGATGCATAAACCTACAAAACAATTTTAGTTCTTGACTTTAGGTACCCAAACGGTTTTGGGTCCTTTGGCATTAGACACAAGAACTTTGGGTACCCAAACACAAGTCTTGGAGCCCTTGTGTTTGCCCCCAACAAACTTGGCAACTACCTTGTCGGATTTGTTAGTAAGCACATATGATGCATCAAAAGTTTTGAATGAAATGTCATGATCATTTGATGCATTAGGAGTTTTCTTCTTAGGCAACTTAGCACGGGTTGGTTGCCTAGAACTAGATGTCTCACCTTATACATAAAAGCATGATTAGGGCCAGAGTGAGACTTCCTAGAGTGAATTCTCCTAATCTTTCTCTCGGGATAACCGGCAGGGTACAAAATGTAACCCTCGTTATCCTGAGGCATGGGAGCCTTGCCCTTAACAAAGTTAGACAATCTTTTAGGAGGGGCATTAAGTTTGACATTGTCTCCCTTTTGGAAGCCAATGCCATCCTTGATGCCAGGGCATCTCCCATTATAGAGCATGCTTCTAGCAAATTTAAAATTTTCATTTTCTAAGTCATGCTCGGCAATTTTAGCATCTAATTTTGCTATATGATCATTTTGTTGTTTAATTAAAGCCATATGATCATGAATAGCATCAATATCAATATCTCTACATCTAGTGCAAATAGAAACATGCTCAATGGTAGATGTAGAGGGTTTGCAAGAATTAAGTTCAACAATCTTAGTATGCAATATATCATTTTTATCTCTAAGATCGGAAATTGTAACATTGCAAACATCTAGTTCTTTAGCCTTAGCAAGCAATTTTTCATTTTCAATCTTAAGGCTAGCAAGAGAGATGTTTAATTCTTCAATCTTAGCAAGCAAATTATTATTATCATTTCTAAGATTAGGAATTGAAACATCACAAACATTTGAATCAACCTTAGCTAACAAATTAGCATTCTCATTTCTAAGGTTTTCAATAGTCTCATGGCAAGTGCTTAGCTCACTAGATAGTTTTTCACATTTTTCTACTTCTAGAGTGTAAGCATTTTTAACCTTAACATGCTTTTTATTTTCTTTAATAAGGAAGTCCTCTTGAGAGTCCAAGAGATCATCCTTCTCATGAATAGCACTAATCAATTCATTTAATTTTTCTTTTTGTTGCATGTTTAGGTTGGCAAAAAGAATGCGCAAGTTATCCTCCTCATTGCTAGCATCATCCTCATCACTAGAAGTTTCATATTTAGTGGAGGATCTTGATTTTACCTTCTTCTTTTAGCCGTCTTTTGCCATGAGGCACTTGTGGCCGACATTGGGGAAGAGGAGGCCCTTGGTGACGGCGATGTTGGCGGCGTCCTCGTCGGAGGAGGAGTCGGTGGAGCTCTCGTCCGAGTCCCACTCCCGGCAAACGTGGGCATCGCCGCCCTTTTTCTTGTAGTACTTCTTCTTCTCCTTTCTTCTCCCCTTCTTGTCGTCACCCCTGTCACTGTCACTAGAAATAGGACATTTGGCAATAAAGTGATCGGGCTTACCACACTTGTAGCAAACCTTCTTGGAGCGAGGCTTGTAATCCTTCCCCCTCCTTTGCTTGAGGATTTGGCGGAAACTCTTGATGATGAGTGCCATTTCCTCGTTGTCGAGCTTGGAGGAGTCGATGGGTTGTCTACTTGATGTAGACTCCTCCTTCTTCTCCTCCGTCGCCTTGAATGCCATCGGTTGTGCTTCGGGCGTTGAGGAGGTGCCTTGCTCGATGATTTTCTTTGAGCCTTTAATCATTAGCTCAAAGCTCACAAATTTTCCTATAACCTCCTCGGGAGACATTAGCTTGTATCTAGGATCATCTCGAATTAATTAAACTTGCGTAGGGTTAAGAAAAACGAGTGATCTAAGAATAACCTTGACCATTTCATGGTCATCCCATTTTTCGCTCCCGAGGTTGCGCACTTGGTTCACCAAGGTCTTCAAGCGGTTGTACATAGCTTGTGGATCCTCCCCTTGGTGAAGCATGAATCGACCGAGCTCCCCCTCGATCGTCTCCCGCTTGGTGATCTTTGTCACCTCATCTCCTTCGTGCGCGGTCTTGAGTACGTCCCAAATTTCCTTCGCACTCTTTAACCCTTGCACCTTGTTATACTCCTCTTGACTTAGAGAGGCGAGGAGTATAGTGGTGGCTTGGGAGTTAAAGTGGTGGATTTGGGCCACTTCGTCCGAGTCATAGTCTTCATCCCCTATGGATGGTACTTGTACACCAAACTCAACAACATTCCATATGCTTGTGTGGAGTGAGGTTAGATGATGCCTCATTTTGTCACTCCACATATTATAATCTTCACCGTCAAAAACCGGTGGTTTGCCTAATGGAACGGAGAGCAAAGGAGTACGCTTTGAAATATGGGGATAGCGTAGGGGAATCTTACTATACTTCTTGCGCTCATGGCGCTTAGAAGTGACGGACGACGCGTCGGAGCTGGAGGTCGATGGTGATGAAGAGTCGGTCTCGTAGTAGACTACTTTCCTCATCCTCTTGTGCTTGTCACCTCTCCGATGCGACTTGTGGGAGGAGGATTTCTTTTCCTTCCCCTTCCCTTTGTTGGAGGAGTCTTTCTTCTCCTTCCTCTTGTTGCGGGACTCTTCCGATGAAGTCTCCCAGTGGCTTGTAGTGGGCTTGTCGCCGGTCTCCATCTCCCTCTTAGCGTGATCTCCCGACATCACTTCGAGCGGTTAGGCTCTAATGAAGCACCGGGCTCTGATACCAATTGAAAGTCGCCTAGAGGGGGGTGAATAGGGCGAAACTAAAATTTACAAAGTTAATCACAACTACAAGCCGGGTTAGCGTTAGAAATATAAACGAGTCCGAGAGAGGGCGTAAAAACAAATCGCGAGTGAGTGAAGAAGTGAGACGCAAGGATTTGTTTTACCGAGGTTCAGTTCTCGCAAACCTACTCCCCGTTGAGGAGGCCACAAAGGTCGGGTCTATTTCAACCCTTTCCCTCTCTCAAACGGTCCCTCGGACCGAGTGAGCTTCTCTTCTAAAATCAACCGGGAACAAAACTTCCCCGCAAGGACCACCACACAATTGGTGTCTCTTGCCTCGGTTACAATTGAGTTTTGATCACAAGAACAAATGAGAAACAAAGAAGCAATCCAAGCGCAAGAGCTCAAAAGAACACAACAAATCTCTCTCACTAGTCACTAAAGCTTTGTGTGGAATTGGAGAGGATTTGATCACTTGGGTGTGTCTAGAATTGAATGCTAGAGCTCTTGTAAGGTGTAGAAGTGTGAAAACTTGGATGCCTTGAATGTGGGGTGTGAAAGGGATTTAGGCTTACACCTATTTCCTATAACTAATTTTGGTGGTTGAATTGCCCAACACAAATAATTGGACTAACTAGTTTGCCCAAGTTTATAAGTTCTACAGGTACCAAAGGTTCACCATAAGCCAATAAAAAGATCAAGAGAAAGGGTTCAAACAAAGGAGCAAGGGCCAACCGAAGGCACCCTGGACTGGTGCACCGGACTGTCCGGTGCACCACCGGACAGTGTCCGGTGCACCAGGGAAGGTCGACTTCAAACTCTTCACCTTCGGGAATTCTCGGAGCCGGCGCGCTATAATTCACCGGACTGTCCGGTGTACACCGGACAGTGTCCGGTGCTCCAAGAGGACGCGGCTCCAAACTCGCCAGTCTCAGGAATTCGCTTCGGCTGCTCCGCTATAATTCATCGGACATGTCCGGTGTACACCGGACTGTCCGGTGTAACTGCGGGGCAACAGCTACTTCTGGCGCCAACGGCTACCTGCAGCGCATTTAATGCGCGCCAGCGCGCACAGAGCGCACGCAGAGGGCAGGCACGCCCAAGCTGGCGCACCGGACACCCTACAGTTCATGTCTGGTGCGCCACCGATCATCAAGACAGGCCCAGCGTCAGAGCTCCAACGGTCGAAACCCCAACGTTCGAGTGACGTGGCTGGCGCACCGGACTGTCCGGTGTGCACCGGACTGTCTGGTGCACCATACGATAGACAGCCTGCACCCAAACGGCTAGTTTGGTGGTTGGGGCTATAAATACCCCCAACCACCCCACATTCAAGTCATCCAAGTTTTCCCACTTCAACTACTTACAAGAGCTCTAGCATTCAATTCTAGGCACACCAAAGTGATCAAATCCTCTCCAAACTCCACACAACGCTCAAGTGATTAGTGAGAGAGATTTGCTTGTGTTCTTTCGAGCTCTTGCGCTTGGATTGCTTTCTTTCTTCTTTGATTCTTCATTGTGATCAAACTCACTTGTAATTGAGGCAAGAGACACCAATCTTGTGGTGGTCCTTGTGGGAACTTTGTGTTCCAAACATTTGAGAAGAGAAAGCTTACTCGGTCCGAGGGACCGTTTGAGAGAGGGAAAGGGTTGAAAGAGACCCGGTCTTTGTGACCACCTCAACGGGGAGTAGGTTTGCGAGAACCGAACCTCGGTAAAACAAATCCACGTGTCACACTCCTTATTCGCTTGTGATTTGTTTTGCACCCTCTCTCGCGGACTCGATTATATTTCTAACTCTAACCCGGCTTGTAGTTGTGATTATTTTTGAGAATTTCAGTTTCGCCCTATTCACCCCCCTCTAGGCGACTTTCAATTGGTATCAGAGCCCGGTGCTTCATTAGAGCCTAACCGCTCGAAGTGATGTCGGGAGATCACACCAAGAGGGAGATGGAGACCGGCGACAAGCCCACTGCGAGCCACGGGAGCACTTCATCGGAAGAGTCCCGCACCAAGAGGAAGGAGAAGAAGAAGGACTCCTCCAAACGGAAGGAGAAAAGATCTTCTTCTTCACACCACAAAGAGAAGAAGGAAAAATCCTCTTCCCACAAGCCGCATCGGAGTGGGGACAAGAAAAAGAGGATGAGGAAGGTGGTCTACTACGAGATCGATTCTTCATCGACATCCACCTCCGGCTCCGACGCGGCGTCCGTCACTTCTAAGCGCCAAGAGCGTAAGAAGTATAGTAAGATCCCCTTATGCTACCCTCGCGTTTCTAAACATGCACCTTTGCTTTCCGTCCCATTAGGCAAACCACCAACGTTTGATGGTGAAGACTATGCTAGGTGGAGTGATTTAATGCGATTTCATCTAACCTCACTCCACAAAAGTATATGGGATGTTGTCGAGTTTGGTGCATAGGTACCATCTGTAGGGGATGACGACTATGATGTGGATGAAGTGGCCCAAATCGAGCACTTCAATTCCCAAGCCACAACCATTCTCCTCGCCTCTCTAAGTAGAGAGGAATATAACAAGGTGCAAGGATTGAAGAATGCGAAGGAGATTTGGGACTTACTCAAGACCGCGCACGAAGGTGATGAACTCACCAAGATCACCAAGCGGGAAACGATCGAGGGGGAGCTCGGTCGCTTCCGTCTTCGCCAAGGGGAGGAGCCACAAGATATGTACAACCGGCTCAAAACCTTGGTGAACCAAGTGCGCAACCTCGGGAGCAAGAAATGGGATGACCACGAGGTGGTTAAGGTTATTTTGAGATCACTTATTTTCCTTAACCCTACTCAAGTACAATTAATTCGTGATAACCCAAGATATACACTAATGACTCCCGAGGAAGTAATCGGGAATTTTGTGAGCTTTGAATGTATGATTAAAGGCTCAAAGAAGATCAACGAGCTTGATGAACCCTCCACGTCCGAAGCACAACCGGTGGCATTTAAGGCGACGGAGGAGAAGAAGGAGGAGTCTACACCGAGTAGACAACCAATTGACGCCTCCAAGCTCGACAATGAGGAGATGGCTTTAATCATCAAAAGCTTTCGCCAAATCCTCAAGCAACGGAAGGGGAAGGATTAGAAATCCCGTTCCAAGAAGGTTTGCTACAAGTGTGGTAAGCTCGGTCACTTTATTGCTAAATGTCCATTATCAAGTGATAGTGACAGGGATAACGACAAGAAGGGCAAGAGGAGAGAAAAGAAGAGGTACCACAAGAAGAAGGGCGGCGATGCCCACGTGTGCCGCGAATGAAACTCCGACGAGAGCTCCACCGACTCCTCCTCCGACGACGAGGACGCTGCCAACATCGCTGTCACCAAAGGACTCCTCTTCCCCAACGTCGGCCACAAGTGCCTCATGGCAAAGGACGGCAAAAGGAAGAAGGTTAAATCTAAATCCTCCACTAAATATGAATCCTCTAGTGATGATAATGCTAGTGATGAGGAGAATAATTTGCGTACCCTTTTTGCCGACCTAAACATGCAACAAAAGGAAAAACTAAATGAGCTAATTAGTGCCATCCATGAAAAGGATGATCTCTTGGACTCCCAAGAGGACTTCCTAATCAAGGAAAATAAAAAGCATGTTAAGGTTAAAAATGCTTATGCTCTAGAAATAGAAAAATGTCAAAAACTATCTAGTGAGCTAAGCGCTTGCCATGACACTATTGCCCACCTTAGAAATGAAAATGCTAATTTAATTGCTAAGGTTGATTCTCATGTTTGTAATGTTTCAACTTCCAATCCTAGAGATGATAATGTTGATTTACTTGCTAGGATTGATGAGTTGAATATTTCTCTTGCTAGCCTTAGAGATGAGAATGAGAAATTGTTTGCTAAGGCTAAAGAATTAGATGTTTGCAATGTTACAATTTCCAATCTTAGAGATAACAATGATATTTTGCGTGCTAAGATTGTTGAACTTAATTCTTGCAAACCCTCTACATCTACTATTGAGCATGTGTCTATTTGTGCTAGATGTAGAGATATTGATATTGATGCTATTCATGATCACATGGCTTTAATTAAACAACAAAATGATCATATAGCATTATTAGATGCTAAAATTGCCGAGCATAACTTAGAGAATGAAAAGTTTAAATTTGCTAGAAGTATGCTCTATAATGGGAGACGCCCTGGCATCAAGGATGGCATTGGCTTCCAAAGGGGAGACAATGTCAAACTTAGTGCCCCTCCTAAAAATTTGTCTAACTTTGTTAAGGGCAAGGCTCCCATGCCTCAGGATAACGAGGGTTACATTTTGTACCCTGTCGGTTATCCCAAGAGCAAAATTAGGAGAATTCATTCTAGGAAGTCTCACTCTGGCCCTAACCATGCTTTTATGTATAAGGGTGAGACATCTAGCTCTAGGCAACCAACCCGTGCTAAGTTGCCTAAAAAGAAAACTCCTAGTGCATCAAATGATCATGGCATTTCATTTAAGACTTTTGATGCATCCTATGTTTTGACTAACAAATTCGGCAAGGTAGTTGCCAAGTTTGTTGGGGGCAAACACAAGGGCTCCAAAACTTGTGTTTGGGTACCCAAAGTTCTTGTATCTAATGCCAAAGGACCCAAAACCGTTTGGGTACCTAAAGTCAAGAACTAAACTTGTTTTGTAGGTTTATGCATCCGGGGGCTCAAGTTGGATCATCGATAGTGGGTGCACAAACCACATGACAGGGGAGAAGAAGATGTTCTCCTCCTACGAGAAAAACCAAGATCCCCAAAGAGCTATCACATTCGGGGATGGAAACCAAGGTTTGGTCAAAGGTTTGGGTAAAATAGCTATATCTCCTGACCATTCCATTTCCAATGTTTTTCTTGTAGATTCTTTAGATTACAATTTGCTTTCCGTATCCCAATTATGTCAAATGGGCTACAACTGTCTATTTACTGATGTAGGTGTCACTGTCTTTAGAAGAAGTGATGATTCAATAGCATTTAAGGGAGTGTTGGAGGGTTAGCTATACTTGGTAGATTTTGATAGAGCTGAACTCGACACTTGCTTAATTGCTAAGACTAACATGGGTTGGCTCTGGCACCGCCGACTAGCCCATGTTGGAATGAAGAATCTTCATAAGCTTCTAAAGGGAGAGCACATTTTAGGACTAACAAATGTTCATTTTGAGAAAGACAGGATTTGTAGCGCATGCCAAGCCGGGAAGCAAGTTGGCACTCATCATCCACACAAGAACATCATGACAAGTGACAGGCCACTGGAGCTCCTTCACATGGATTTATTCGGCCCGATCGCTTACCTAAGCATCGGCGGGAGTAAGTACTGTCTAGTTATTGCGGATGATTATTCTCGCTTCACTTGGGTGTTCTTTTTGCAGGAAAAATCTCATACCCAAGAGACCTTAAAAGGATTCTTGAGACGAGCTCAAAATGAGTTCGGCTTAAGGATCAAGAAAATCAGAAGCGACAATGGGACGGAGTTCAAGAACTCACAAATAGAAGGCTTCCTTGAGGTGGAGGGCATCAAGCATGAGTTCTCTTCTCCCTACACTCCACAACAAAATGGTGTAGTGGAGAGGAAGAATCGAACTCTATTGGACATGGCAAGAACCATGCTTGATGAGTACAAGACACCGGATCGGTTTTGGGCCGAGGCGGTCAACACCGCTTGCTACGCCATCAACCGGTTATATCTACACCGAATCCTCAAGAAGACATCCTATGAACTCCTAACCGGTAAAAAGCCCAATATTTCATATTTTAGAGTTTTTGGTAGCAAATGCTTTGTTCTTGTTAAAAGAGGTAGAAAATCTAAATTTGCTCCTAAAACTGTAGAAGGCTTTTTACTAGGATATGATTCAAACACAAGGGCATATAGAGTCTTTAACAAGTCCTCAGGACTAGTTGAAGTTTCTTGTGATGTTGTGTTTAATGAGACTAACGTCTCTCAAGTAGAGCAAGTTGATCTTGATGAGATAGGTGAAGAACAGGCTCCGTGCATCGCGCTAAGGAACATGTCCATTGGGGATGTGTGTCCTAAGGAATCCGAAGAGCCTCCACATGCACAAGATCAACCATCTTCCTCCACGCAAGCATCTCCACCAACTCAAAATGAGGACGAAGCTCAAGTTGATGAAGGACAAGATCAAAGAGATGAGCCACCTCAAGATGACGGCAATGATCAAGGGGGAGATGCAAATGATGAAGACAAGGAGGATGAAGAACCAAGGCCGCCACACCCAAGAGTCCACCAAGCAATCCAACGAGATCACCCCGTCGACACCATCCTTGGCGACATTCATAAGGGGGTAACCACTCGATCTCGTGTTGCACATTTTTGTGAGCATTACTCTTTTGTTTCCTCTATTGAGCCACACAGGGTAGAGGAAGCACTCCAAGATTCGGATTGGGTGATGGCGATGCAAGAGGAGCTCAACAACTTCACTAGGATTGAGGTATGGCATTTAGTTCCACGTCCTAACCAAAATGTTGTAGGAACCAAATGTGTCTTCCGCAACAAGCAAGATGAGCATGGTGTGGTGACAAGGAACAAAGCTCGACTCGTGGCCAAGGGGTATTCACAAGTCGAAGGTTTGGATTTTGGTGAAACATATGCACCCATAGCTAGGCTTGAGTCAATTCGCATATTATTGGCCTATGCTACTTACCATGGCTTCAAGCTTTACCAAATGGACGTGAAGAGTGCCTTCCTCAATGGACCAATCAAGGAAGAGGTCTATGTTGAGCAACCTCCCGGCTTTGAAGATAGTGAGTACCCTAACCATGTCTATAGGCTCTCTAAGGCGCTTTATGGGCTCAAGCAAGCCCCAAGAGCATGGTATGAATGTCTTAGAGATTTCCTTATTGCTAATGGCTTCAAAGTCGGCAAGGTCGATCCTACTTTATTTACTAAAACTCTTGACAATGATTTGTTTGTATGCCAAATTTATGTTGATGATATTATATTTGGGTCTACTAACGAATCTACATGTAAAGAATTTAGTAGGATCATGACACAGAAATTCGAGATGTCTATGATGGGGGACTTGAAGTATTTTCTAGGATTCCAAGTCAAGCAACTCCAAGAGGGCACCTTCATTAGCCAAACAAAGTATACTCAAGACATTCTAACCAAGTTTGGAATGAAGGATGCCAAGCCCATCAAGACACCCATGGGAACCAATGGGCATCTCGACCTCGACACGGGAGGTAAGTCCGTGGATCAAAAGGTATACCGGTCGATGATTGGTTCATTGCTTTATTTATGCGCATCTCGACCGGACATTATGCTTTCCGTATGCATGTGTGCAAGATTCCAAGCCGACCCTAAGGAATCACACCTTACGGCCGTAAAACGAATCTTGAGATATTTGGCTTATACTCCTAAGTTTGGGCTTTGGTACCCTCGGGGATCCACATTTGATTTGATTGGTTATTCGGATGCCGATTGGGTGGGGTGTAAGATTAGTAGAAAGAGCACATCGGGGACTTGCCAGTTCTTGGGAAGATCCATGGTGTCTTGGGCTTCAAAGAAGCAAAATTCGGTCGCTCTTTCTACTGCCAAAGCCGAGTATATTGCCGCAGGCCATTGTTACGCGCAATTGCTTTGGATGAGGCAAACCCTGCGGGACTATGGTTACAAATTAACCAAAGTTCCTCTTCTATGTGATAATGAGAGTGCAATCCGCATGGCGGATAATCTCGTTGAGCATAGCCGCACTAAACACATAGCCATTCGGTATCATTTTCTTAGGGATCACCAACAAAAGGGGGATATCGAAATTTCATACATTAACACTAAAGATCAATTAGCCGATATCTTTACCAAGCCACTTGATGAACAATCTTTTACCAAACTTAGGCATGAGCTCAATATTCTTGATTCTAGGAATTTCTTTTGCTAATTTGCACACATAGCTCATAAGTATACCTTTGATCATGTCTCTTTTATATGCTATGACTAATGTGTTTTCGAGTGTATTTCAAACCAAGTCATAGGTATATTGAAAGGGAATTGGAGTCTTCAGCGAAGACAAAGGCTTCCACTCCACTCTACTACTCATCCTTCGCCGTCGCTCCGCATCACTCTCCATCCTTGGTATAATCCTCACTTATATGTTTTATTTGCCAAAGGAGAGAATGTAGTTAGGAATAGGGCCTATATTTCATTCCAAGTATCCGTTTTTGGCGATTCATGCCAAAGGGGGAGAAAGTATTGGCCCAAAGCAAAAGGACCGCACCACCACCCTAATTTTAAAAATTGATGATTTTTAATTGGAAAATTTGAAATTAGTATCTCTTTGTGTTCTAAAGGGGGAGAAAGTAGCATTTTCAAAATTGATATCTTAAAACCCTCTTGAACACTAAGAGGAGAATTTATTCGAGGGGGAGTTTTTGTTTTAGTCAAGGAAAAGCATTTGACTATCTTGCAAAAGGTTTTTGAAAAGAATTTACAAAAGAATTTGCAAAAACAAAACTTGTGGTGCAAGCGTGGTCCAAAATGTTAAAAATGAAGAAACAATCCATGCAGTAAGTAATATTTATTGGCTCAATTCTAAGTAACCTTTGCACTTACATTTTGCAAACTAGTTCAATTCTGCACTTCTATATTTGCTTTGGTTTGTGTTGGCATCAATCACCAAAAAGGGGGAGATTGAAAGGGATTTAGGCTTACACCTATTTCCTATAACTAATTTTGGTGGTTGAATTGCCCAACACAAATAATTGGACTAACTAGTTTGCCCAAGTTTATAAGTTCTACAGGTACCAAAGGTTCACCATAAGCCAATAAAAAGATCAAGAGAAAGGGTTCAAACAAAGGAGCAAGGGCCAACCGAAGGCACCCTGGACTGGTGCACCGGACTGTCCGGTGCACCACCGGACAGTGTCCGGTGCACCAGGGAAGGTCGACTTCAAACTCTTCACCTTCGGGAATTCTCGGAGCCGGCGCGCTATAATTCACCGGACTGTCCGGTGTACACCGGACAGTGTCCGGTGCTCCAAGAGGACGCGGCTCCAAACTCGCCAGTCTCGGGAATTCGCTTCGGCTGCTCCGCTATAATTCATCGGACATGTCCGGTGTACACTGCGGGGCAATGGCTACTTCTGGCGCCAACGGCTACCTGCAGCACATTTAATGCGCGCAGAGGGCAGGCACGCCCATGCTGGCGCACCGAACACCCTACAGTTCATGTCCGGTGCGCCACCGGTCATCAAGACAGGCCCAGCGTCAGAGCTCCAACGGTCGGAACCCCAACGTTTGGGTGACGTGGCTGGCGCACCGGACTGTCCGGTGTGCACTGGACTGTCCGGTGCACCATACGACAGACAGCCTGCACCCAAACGGCTAGTTTGGTGGTTGGGGCTATAAATATCCCCAACCACCCCACATTCAAGTCATCCAAGTTTTCCCACTTCAACTACTTACAAGAGCTCTAGCATTCAATTCTAGGCACACCAAAGTGATCAAATCCTCTCCAAACTCCACACAACGCCCAAGTGATTAGTGAGAGAGATTTGCTTGTGTTCTTTCGAGCTCTTGCGCTTGGATTGCTTTCTTTCTTCTTTGATTCTTCATTGCGATCAAACTCACTTGTAATTGAGGCAAGAGACACCAATCTTGTGGTGGTCCTTGTGGGAACTTTGTGTTCCAAACATTTGAGAAGAGAAAGCTCACTCGGTCCGAGGGACCGTTTGAGAGAGGGAAAGGGTTGAAAGAGACCCGGTCTTTGTGACCACCTCAACGGGGAGTAGGTTTGCGAGAACCGAACCTCGGTAAAACAAATCCACGTGTCACACTCCTTATTCGCTTGTGATTTGTTTTGCACCCTCTCTCGCGGACTTGATTATATTTCTAACTCTAACCCGGCTTGTAGTTGTGATTATTTTTGAGAATTTCAGTTTCGCCCTATTCACCCCCCCTCTAGGCGACTTTCAGGGTGGTTGGGGGTATTTATAGCCCCAACCACCAAACTAGCCGTTTGGTGAAGGCTGCTGTCGCATGGCGCACCGGACAGTCCGGTGCGCCACCGGACAGTGTCCGATGCGCCAGCCATGTCACTCGGCCGTTAGGGTTCGACCGTTGGAGCTCTGACTGGTGGGGTCGCCTGGCTGTCCGGTGGTGCACCGGACATGTACTGTAGATTGTCCGGTGTGCCGCCCACGCATGCTCTGCTCCTCTACGCGCGCTGGCGCGCATTTAATGCTGTAGCAGGTGACCGTTGGCGCAGACTAGCCGTTGCTCCGCCGTTACACCGGACAGTCTGGTGTACACCGGACATGTCTGGTGAATTATAGCGGAGCGAATTCCCGAAGCTGGCGAGTTCAGAGTCGCTTCTCCTTGCAGCACCGGACACTGTCCGGTGTACACCGGACAGTCCGGTGAATTATAGTGGAGCGCCTCTGAGTTTTCCCGAAGGTGAAGAGTTCAGCTTGGAGTCCCCTGGTGCACCGGACACTGTCCGGTGGCACACCGGACAGTCCGGTGTGCCAGACCAGGGCACACTTCGGTTATCCCTTGCTCTTTTTGTTGAACCCTTATCTTGGTCTTTTTATTGGCTTTTTGTGAACCTTTGGCACCTGTATAACTTATAGACTAGAGCAAACTAGTTAGTCCAAATGTTTGTGTTGGGCAATTCAACCACCAAAATCAATGTAGGAAATAGGTGTAAGCCTAATTCCCTTTCACTCCGAAATAGATCTTTTGTGCCAGGAGAACTTCGATGAAGGCAAGTCCATTCTTCCCTTGATGCATAAATTACCTATTCTTTCTACCACTACCTAAGCCAGGATTAAGGGATGGATCTTTTGCATTGTGAGCAGAGAGATAGCCGGCATTAACAAACATCTTTTGAGTACAAAATGTGGGATGGGAAAAGGGCCTGTTTTTACTGAACGATGTTTTTAGAAAGTGTATGATGAAGGGTATTCACCCTCATCACCTTGTGAGTGGGATGATCAGGGACTCCCTGGTTTAGGGGAGGGCCTAAGGTGATGGCTCAGCCGGTTTAGGTGTGAGCAGAAGGATTGTCCTCTCATATAAGGACCGGTTTGTCATCCTTCACTACTTGTACACATGAAGTCATGATAAGTACAACCACTTGAGACTGTATGGGCAGTCACTAAATCTGAACTCGTACGGTCCACACCCCAGGGTTAAGAAGGCTGTGGAGCACCGGGAGGATAAGGAGGGGGAATGTTTTGTCCGGTTTGGACATGGCGGTGGCCTGACTCCTTCCAGTATAACCGTTAAGGTAAGGACATGCGAGGAAAGAAAGAGTTTCGGCATTCGGATCTCACGACGATGAGATCGCAGAAACCGGATTAGTGGGTAAAGTGTACCCCTCTGCGCAGAGTTCAAACCTATTCGAATAGTCCGTGTCCACTGGAATGGACGAGTCTGGTGTGGTATGACAATTAGTGTTTTACAACCTCCGGGATCAGGGAAATGTGTGAGTGGGTGTGTTTTTGGAAATGAAAATGATGCCACGGGAGCAGGAAGCTCAGTGGTGGTTGAGTGTGAAAAAGTGCTATTTCCTTCTTTGGGAAAAACCATCAAAGTATTGCCTTTCTCTGAAAAAAAGAGTGACTCCAATTCCACCATATAAAGCATGTATTATATAGGTCCCTTTCTCTTTACGGGAGCGGGACGGGATTGCGGAATACCTAGTGTATTCACCCAGATTTATTTATGTTTTTAGCAGCTGAAGACTTCTTTTCTGCTATGCTTGATTAAGGGGGTTGTGTTTGCACCCAGTTCTGCCTGTGGCTTGGGCTAGTTTATCTTCTTCTGCGCTTGTAATTCTGCCTCTCTCTCGAGCTTGTACTCTAGTATTGTAATAACTTTTATTCGAACTCTGTACTATTTGAAGTAAGGAATATGGTTACTAGCCTCCTGGGACTAGTAATTGTATCACATTTGAGTCCCAAAGGACCGGGACTGTGGCAGAACCTCCTAGGTTATCGGGCCCACATGCACCTGTCCATGTCTCAAAGACCTCAGACTGCTATGCAGGTGCACCAGATAACTTAACAGGATCCGTTCGATTGCCCTAAGGACATCAGATAAACCACTTACATCCAAGATCACGAGATTAAGTAATACAAATCACACACACCAATATTTTTGGAGCGGAAATCTTATTACCAAATTTTACAAGTTACATAATTTTTACATCATATTCATCGGAGTGATTATAAAAGTATAAGTTTGAAATATATGCTAGCTCAAGTGACCATCCTCAGTAAGAAGTATAGAAGGGTTGCTTAGACTTATAAGAAGGCTGAGCCCACCGGCACTTAACATCATCAACAGCAGCACAAAGTTAAAACCTAAAAAACAACAGGGAATAAAACCCTGAGTACGGAATTACTCAGCAAGACTTACTCGACTAAAGAAAAGACTTTCAAGGGTATGCTGGCTAGAGGGAGTCAAGGTATGGCTTATCAAGAATTAAAGACTCTGTTTTGCAGAAAAGCTTACTATGAGTGGATCCTTAAAAATCGGCGCGACTAGGCTGGAAAATAGGGAGAAGCAGAGGGCGACGCGACATGAGCAGGGAGGACGCCACGGCTAGGAGCTGTGAGAGGTAGAGGAAGGGAGCTCCACGATTGGGATCCGAGCAGGGAGAAGAAGGCTGGGCGTGCGCAGAGAAGCGTCGAGCAGAGCAGGCACCAAGCGAATTGGATTGCTGGCCGGCTGAAGAAGAGAACTCTGCACGTAGATAAAGATCAGGGCGGCTAGGAAAATATCCCACCGGCGGCTGATAAGCATAGGAGGAGAGGCGGCGGAAAAATCAGAGGAGGAGAAGATGAGCTCGACGTAGAAAAAATATCAAGCCCACGACGGCTGAAAAATCTCAAGGAACGAGAGCGGTGCGGAGGGAAAGTCAAAGGGAAGATAAGCCAGGCGCGCACGGCCAGTAATAAAAATCCCGCTCATGATATTTTCAGGGAAGAGAGCGGTAGAACAATCAAGCAGAAGAAAATATCCACGGCAGAAACTCATGTGCTCGGATATGGACAAGGAACAGAGAGATTCTGTGAGAAATAGAGAGAAAAAGAAACAGGATTTCTCCCGATATCCGAATATTTGATCAGAGAATAATTCGATAATGAGCTGGCGTACCGTTTTTCTCGAATAGCACGCAACAGCCAGATTCAATATTTAAGACAACACTGGTTTGGTCGAAATTAGATAAAAATTTATCCGTCACCAAAACACAGTTGATTTGATTATCCTATAGCGTGGGCAGAAGAATAAATTGGAGCATAACATTGCGCACAATTTTTCTAAGACAATGCGTGATTCGGATTTTTTTGCTCCAAACATTTTAGTTGTCGAGTTCAAACTAATTTGCTCGGGATAAAAATCATCCAGGTGAGACGGGCTTCCGAATTCGTATTCGCGCGAGCGATGAATTTTAAATAATCACCGAACGCTCTGATTTTCGGAACAACTATGTTCTGAACATCACGAAAACTTATGAAGAGCCCAAATAATTAAAAATGATGTCACACTCGCGATAGACGAAACAGATGCGATATAAAATCGCGGTCGGCGAAAATGTTTAAATTTTAGCATTTGTTTTATCCACTAATATTACGTGCTTAAATCCATACTCGTTGTCGAGCGGAATATAAACACCTGGGGTGTTACAGCCCTCCCCCCTTAAAAGAATCTCGTCCCGAGATTCGGAGCGAAAGACTTCTAAGGGTAGAGAAGTATGTAACCTATGTCCATATCAGCGGTAATCACAAAGCAGTTCCAAGCAAAGGCGAGTGTCTCAGAATGTGGTTTCTCTAGCGGACATAACATGTATCGCCTTAGGCTAATTTAGAAATGTCCACCAGTAGAGACGATGTCTGCTACACATAAGGTTCCATGTGTGCAGTTTGCTTTTTCTGATGACACTGTACTATCTGAGTCTGTTGAGCAAGTGGCAAATATGCGATCTTACCCAAGCAGAATCAGATGCAACCTCTTGGGTAAAACACACAGAATGGGGTTTACCAACAAGCGGTCATAGTAAGTTTGTAGCACACGAGACGGGTGTGAATGTCGAATAACATCACAGTTAACTCGTGTTAGGCTAGAAAATATAAGTCCCAGAAAGGTGATATAGATTCGAGAAAATCACCAGCGGAGGGATCTGTAGATACTGCCTTCGCAACTAACCCATTTTATCGAGCACTAATCATGGATCGACTTGATCACACATGCTGGAAAAGCACACGTGAGGCGATCAAGGCATGACTAGAGCGATAATTAGGTGGTTATTGGCCGACTTAATCTTGATTTTTGTAAGTACTTCCTTAAGATGGGTTGAACCAAAGTGAGTTTAGATAACTCAATAAAACAATCTCTAAACTCAAACTTTGTTCACAATGCAGTTACAAGTTAGTAACACCAACTTGTTGAACTACTTTGACATTGTGTAAGTCCTCTCAGTACCATCGGTAAGCCAAGGGTTGAGAGTTCACCCATACTAACAAGAGATTATGTATTTGGGTAAAAAATCTATTTGGTCAAATTGTTCATCTGTTTCCTCATGCGAGATGAATTATCCACTTGGTTAGGGAATACATGGATTAAATAAGAGAGCAAATGAATAAACTCCTGCATCTCAGTAGCAGGGAAAACAGATCTCCATTTTGAGAGCTAATCAGTTGTCTCTCGACACTAAAAAGCTCTAAGGCTCCACCTTTACACAAAGGATGTAAAGGGAACTTGTACGAGTAGTCACTACCAAGATCAAAAGAAATAAGACCACACATGAAAGTGGTATGCCCCTTTGATCCAACGGAGATGACAGATGTTGCTTGATCACTTCACAAACAACATAGAAATTGTTTCAAGGTGGAGGTCTATGGAAGATAACATATTGATATAATCTCATAATGGATTATGACTACCAACTGTGATACTAGCATGTGCCAAGTAGCGCAACCATGTGCACACACACAGAAGGCCCTCGGTTTCGTCACGGCACCACTGGTTATAGTCATAACACCATTATCAAACATAACCAATAATAAATCTCACGCGACACAAATGAATTGGGCAAGGGTGACAATATACAAAGAGATACTCCACCAGTAAAGATGGTTACAAGTAGAGAGCCAAATAGATCATGGCCCGATGAAATGAACAAGGCATGGCCATAACCTAAACTTGATGAAAGAAGTACGATGGGAAACTGTTATTTCAGCCCAAGCATATTTCTATGCCCATCGCAGCAATTTCAAGGTCAAGGATGAGCGTCTGATTAGATACAGAGGGAAAACAATCATAAGATTGAATTGGTATGCCTTCGATAGATGTGGGGAAACCAAAGGCATCAAATTCAAGAAAATGATCGGACATGTCTTTCCTAGGTTAGGTCGATAAAGCAACATGGCGATCTTCAAGAACAGGCGAACTGGATAGGAGACATTAGCTCGTGCCAATCGAACAAGGGCATGGTTCTAGAAGGAGACATGACTCAAGGTTCTTGTTTTAAGCTTAGGTACATTTTATGTCCAATAAGGAAATTGTCTACGCATTCATTTGTATGTGTTTGGTCATGGAGGGATAACGGAAAATTCAAATTTGGGTGTTGGGTCACTAAATAAGAACAGGACCTAGTTTTGGGTTTAGGAAATCAAATTACCAACTCTCTATTGGCACATCAATACAAGAGCAAACACCATTTGCACTAATGGTCACATTAAAACAACCTGAAAGCTATCTAAACATGTAGCTTTAAAAAAACCACATTATTTACAATCACTGGTTACTGGAGTCAAGATGAGAGAAGCATTTTGGGTGTATAGGTGACAAACATGATGCAACAATCAGGATGCATGCTCGTCCTATTCGTCCTCACGAGTTTTGCCAACATACAGTGGCAATAGCATTCTATCTCAGTGGCATACGTTCTCTCTCGGTATTTTACTAGTCGTCAACTACATATACGTTTTCAAGGTTAGTGTACGTGCAGAAAAATTCATCACAGCCCAATTTCCCAATGATGCAGGTCACACATGACAGTTTATCACAGTTTATACTCCATATATTGCTATATGGAGGCCAGCTCATCATTAAGCGCCGAGCCACGCGTAGGCGCCGTTGCCACACTTTAACCATAGGGCAACCCATTATGGTAACTCACCTTCTTACTGAGCGTAGGTGCGTCATTGCAAGTACATTACACTTTTCAGTATTCCCATGTCTGTATACCCATACACATCCATGGGGTACTGAATTCCCGGAAAAGTAATTACTCCACATTGCGGCCTTCATATATACATATGTATAACATGTATATAATCAAGCGCCACAATTAAGCACTTCCCTAGACCGACGGTTGTTCGGTCATGCTCACATCTCACCTTACCTTGAGCGTCGATCCATTCAGAACTGAATGGTCTCAAAAATAACAGTACACATGTATGCAATACCCACCCGGTTGTGGATTATGGTTTTGAACTAAGCCACCTAATAGTCCTTAGTTTAGGGCTTAATAGAGGATGTTGCTAGCATTATAGTTTTGCAAAACAGTTTTTCAAAGCCAAACAATGTGTTTAGTTGAAAATAGGTTTTCTAAAACCAAAACTTTTGTTTTGAAAATACATATGTGACTGTATATACTTAATCTGCTCTGATACCAGCCTGTGGCAGAACCTCCCAAGTTATCAGGCCCACATGCACCTGTCCTTGTCTCAAAGACCTCAGACTGCTATGCAGGAGCACCAGATAACATAACAGGATCCGTCCGATTGCCCCAAGGACATCGGATAAACCACTTACAACCAAGATCGCGAGATTAAGTAATACAAGTCACACACACCAATATTTTTGCAGCAGAAATCTTATTACCAAATTTTACAGGTTACAAAAATTTTACATCATATTCATCGGAGTGATTATAAAAGTATAAGTTTGAAATATATTCTAGCTCAAGTGACCATCCTCAGTAAGAAGTATAGAAGGGTTACTTAGACTTATAAGAAGGTTGAGCCCACCGGCACTTAACACCATCAACAGCAGCACAAAGTTAAAACCTGAAAAACAACAGGGAATAAAACCCTAAGTACGGAATTACTCAGCAAGACTTACCCGACTAAAGAAAAGACTTTCAAGGGTATGCTGGCTAGAGGGAGTCAAGGTATGGCTTATCAAGAATCAAAGACTCTGTTTTGCAGAAAAGCTTACTATGAGTGGATCCTTAAAAATCCCGTTTTACTTGTCAGGTTAAGTAAAGTTACCTGCATCTAGAGTTCTTTCTACCCTAGTTCAAGCACTTGGCCTATACTAGCCGTCTTTTATCAACCCTTCTTGTTCACTGGAATGCTACATGTAGGTCAGCGACCAAGTCTTCATGTCCGAGAAGTAACGGCGATCCGAATCGATTAATACCCAGCTGGGGATCTCCAACCACATGACATATGTAGCACTTAACCCTTGCATATGTCAACTTGCCATCGGGGTTCTTAAGACCAGATCAGGTTCACGCCAACCGAGAGCATAGATACACCACTGTCCAGCCTCTTGCCACGGAGGGTACACGCTACTCTCGCCATATCTCCACTCCTATTGCCTGTTATCTTATTCTGGTATTAGTCTGCCCGAGGCAAAGCTTACCCATGATGAGGCATGTGACCAGTTAAAAGGTCCTCGATCATCAAGCCTACATCGAGAAGGTCCTTAATCGACACAGATGGAGACACTACACCGAGACTCTTCTCGTGCAAGTCAACCGCCGGTCTCAGCTTTATTATTTCAACCCAAAGTTTGGTACCTGGCAGAGGTACATCTTTTTTGATATTGAACCCATCAAGGCCTAAATTTAGGGAATTCAGGAATTATTATTTATTCCCTAAAATTCTAGAAGTATGGCTTTTGGCTATTTTAAATGTCCCAAAATTCCCTATTGGAACTAAAAATCATGAAACTATTTTTATTAAATATTATAGGAAATTAGAAGTCTAACAAAATTGGTCTGGCATTTTTAACATTTTTCTACAATTTCTTATAGATTTCCAAAGTCTGGTAGAAAAGGAAAAAAGAAAAACTATGAACAGTTCCGGGCTGAATCTGGCCCGAACCAGCCCAGCTAGGGCAGAACACGCCCGCGCGCGCCCGCGTGCAGACTTTGCACAGAGACCCCTGTTGTTTTAAATAACCCGAACCGAGTTCCCCGCACTATTTTTATGAGTCGCTGATAGTTACAGTTAGATCCCTGAACTTCTATTCCTTCACAGAGCTCGGTCAACGATGGTGGATGGCGACACCCCGATCTCCGGCGAGCCTGTACCGGCTGGATCACGCAAAGACTGGCGCTCCCGAGCGACAGACACCAAATCGGACCCCGTCTAATCATTTCCCCCCACTTAATTTTACTAACAAGGCTCTGAATCATTCGGTCCATGGAGACAGTCGGACAGTCAAAGGAACTAACGTGTTCCCAGCGATCCAGGGCAGCCTAACCTAATTGAATTGGTCGAGGAGCTTCAGGAGGACTTAAGGATGCTAGAATAAGGGAGCAGGGAGTACGAACAGACCTAGAATACGCTGACCACGGTGAGGGCTCTTTCACGGTGGCAAAGAACAGATTTGGGGAGAATGAGAAATTAGCGAGCTCGGGTGATCAATTGAGGGCACGGCTTGGTGGCTTGGTGCTTAACTACCCTACGGAGCTCATGGCGTGCCCAATTTATAGAGTCCGTGAGCAGTGGCCGGTGAATTGGATGATGATGCGCGGCAGCCGGAGAGGAAGAGGGGCACTAGCGCTAGCGCTTAGTGTCTTTCACCGTGGCAGACCCTCCGGTGATCACCGAATATGTTTAACACGACTAACTGCGACGTGGTAAGATGCCTAGGCACGTGGCATACGATCGGCTGGCAGCCAACGTCGGTGAGCTTATCTGCGCCGGCCGCAAGGCAAGCGGGGGGGGGGGTACGGCGGCCAGCCACCGGAGTTATCCCCAAGCGAAGATCTTTTACCTAGGAGCGTTATCCAGTCATTGGTGAGCACGGATCGCAATGGCGGCGTGGATCTGGGCGCACAGTTGTCGGCAGCGAGATACTCTGAATCGGTTGATATTTTCGTTACTGTACCATTGCAAACTTCTTCAGTCAGCTTGACAGAGCGAATGGCAGGGAGGTTTGCTCCAAATTTTATGTAGTAACTCGATCATATCACCACATCAAAGTTATAGTCTAATAAACCAGCTTTAACTTTGTCACAATGTTCACCATCAAATAGTCACAAGATCTTACTCAAAATCGAGCTCAAAGTTCATCCAAATTCACTGCTACTGAAAGTTCATTCCTAGGGTTGCCTGACAGCCCGACTTTGGGTCTAATTATCTCCAAATTTCTTATGAAACCAAAGCTTAATCTCTATAGTAAAGTTGTTCTCCTTACATAGCTCTACCAATTTGATGTGCTGGCCTAGGGCAAATTCCTTATAGTTTTGAAATTACAGGGCTTCAAACTTGGTCCTAATCACTGAATTTCAGTCTTAGCCTTATAAAGGAATTGAATGGCCTTTTTGCAAATAAGCCCACAACTTGTGGTTTCATTTGCAAATTTCCAAATATGTGAACCATATGACTTAAGATACCCTATCTCCATGTTTTTCGCACTTAGGTCCAAAAATGTGCATATTTTGCATATAACCCCTTAGGGTTTCAATCTAGGGTTTTCCAGGGTTCTATTTAGGGTTTTTAGTACTTCTAGGGTTTGGATACCAGTTAAGTCTATTCATGGTGACATTTTATGACTATTTCAATTGAGTTTTGAAGTTTTCACTTATTAGGCCTTGTTTGCGCTATTAAGCCCAATCTAGGGTTAAGCACTGTACCATAGGGTTTCACTTAAAACATATCCCAACAATACAACTTTGTTTGAAATTTTTGCCTAGTGAATGCACTCTAGGTGTGACAAACACATGATATGCCAATGCTTATGATGTCATGCTCCAGTTTTAGTGGCAGTAACACCAGGGGTGTTACTGTAACAACCCAGGTGTTTATATTCTGCTCGACAATGAGTATGGATTTAAGCACGTAATATCAGTGGATAAAACGGATGCTAAAATTTAAACATTTTCGTCGATCACGATTTTTATATCGCATCTGTTTCGTCTGTCGCGAGTGCTCCTAAGTTTTCGTGATGTTCAGAACATAGTTGTTCCGAAAATCGGCGCGTCCGGTGATTATTTAAAATTCATCGCTTGCGCGAATACGAATTCGGAAGCCCGACTCACCCGGATGATTTTTATCCCGAGCAAATTAGTTTGAACTCGACAACTAAAATGTTTGGAGCAAAATAATCCGAATTGCGTATTGTCTGAGAAAAATTGTGCGCAATGTTATGCTCCAATTTGTTCTTCCGCCCACGCTATAGGATAATCAAATCAACTGTGTTTTGGTGACGGATAAATTTTTATCTGATTTCGACCAAACCAGTGTTGTCTTAAATATTGAATCTAGTTGTTGCGTGTTGTTCAAGAAAAATGGTGCGCCAGCTTATTGTCGAATTATTCTCTGATCAAATATTCGGATATCGGGAGAAATTCTGTTTCTTTTTCTCTCTATTTCTCACAGAATCTCTCTGTTACTTGTCCATATCCGAGCACATGAGTTTCTGTCGTGGATATTTTCTTCTGCTTGATTGTTCTACCACACTCTTCCCTGAAAATATCCTGAGCAGGATTTTTATTACTGGCCATGCGCGCCTGGCTTATCTTCCCTTTGATTTTCCATCCGCGCCGCTCTCGTTCCTTGAGATTTTTCAGCCACCGTGGGCTTGATATTTTTTTCTACTTCGAGCTCATCTTCTCCTCCTCTGATTTTTCCGCCGCCTCTCCTCCTATGCTTATCAGCCACCGGTGGGATATTTTTCCTGGCCGCCCTGATCTTTATCTATGTGCAGAGTTCTCTTCTTCAGCCGGCCAGCAATCTAATTCGCTCGGTGCCTGCTCTGCTCGACGCTTCTCTGCGCATGCCCAGCCTTCTTCTCCCTGCTCGGATCCCAATCGTGGAGCTCCCTTCCTCTACCTCCCGCAGCTCCCAGCTGTGGCGTCCTCCCTGCTCATGTCGCGTCGCCCTCTGCTTCTCCCTGTTTCCCAGCCCAGCCGTGCCGAGTTTCTCCTCCATGGCCGCCGGCCGGATCCTCTGCAAGCTGCTCGGCGCCTAGGTTCCCAGCTCCCTCCCTTATCTCTCCCTGATGCTGCTCTCTCTCTCTGGTGCTCGCCCTAGCCCTAGCCGCTCCTCTTCTTTGTCTAGCAGCGCACGCTCCTCAAGTTCCGCAACGCCGGCCGCCCTCATCCTCTTCTCTGGCGCGCGCTCCCTGCTCCCATCGCCACGCGCTGCTCCCTGTTGGCCGCGACGAGCTCGCCCCTGATTTTTCCACAGCTGCGTGTAGCTTCTTCCCTGGTGCCGCGCCCTTTCTTCTGCTCGGACCTCGCCATGGAGATTCCTCGCTGCGCCGAGCGCCGTGAAAACCCTGCGCTCGCCATGGCGATTTCCCCTGGGGTAGCTTCCTCGGCGTTCATCTCCCTGCTCCCCTCATCGGGCATGAGCCCTAGGACCTTATCGCGCCCTCACGTGCTTGCCGTGGTCATCACGTGCCTACGCGCAACTCGCGCCCCTGCTTGGACTGCGTTTGCCCCTGCTGCGTGTTGTCGAGCTCCTCTGTTGTGCGCGCGAAGTTCTCTGCTTGCCATGGCGATGGCCACCGAGCTTCCTTGTTGTGGCTTCCTACTTCCTCGTCACGCGCGTAGCGTTCCGTCGTTTCCTACAGTGACCCCGCCGTGGTGTTTCCTTGCGCGCAGCCGTGGGTTTCTCTGCGCAGCGTTCCTGCTCCCCGGCCTCCATCGTGCTCGGCGTCATGTAATTCATGTCGAAACAGCAGCTGCGATCCCTTACGTCATGCTCGCTAGATCGAGTCTCATGTCGTCGATCTGTGCCATTCATGTTCGGCTTTCGGCTTCACCGGTTGTCGATTTTCCTATTCGCTATGGTCATCACGACGACTGTTCCTATCCGAGCTAGCCTCGCTCGCCAGCCGTCACGCCATCTTTACTTGTTAGGCCGTGCGTTGCCGGCTTGCCGCATTTACTTCGTTGTGTCATCATGGACTTGTCGGCATATTGTTGTGGTACCTGGATCGCGCTCGCCTCAACTCGAGCGAGACGTACTGCCATCCTCTTCATCGAATGGAGAACGTCGCGCTGGCACGTCAAGGTCGTCGATTGTCATCCTCGTCTACGCCAAGCCCCCAAGCCGTGAAGACACTCTGGTGTTGGCCACGCGTCACCAGCTCGACAAAAAGGAATTCCATGAGTATCTGGGCAAGAGTAGAAATTGTGTGCATCGCTCGCCAGACGTGTGTGATCGAAGACATCAACCAAAAACCGTCATCGTGCTTGCGACTATCGCGTCGAATTAGTCAGGGTAAGTAAATTTGTTATTCGTGTTAGTAGATTGGTGGATGGTCTGACTAGGTTTAATATTTATTAGATTGCCTGAGTCATTTTAGTAATTTGGTCGATGTCGTAAGATGAAAAAGATCTCAATAGGTCTAAGTGTTTGTGGGATTGTAGGTGTTAAAAATGGGAAGTTATATTAATATATATATGATACACAGGTTAATCGGTAAATCAAGTAATTAAGATACACAGGTCAAAGAGTTAATAAAAAGCTAGGAATAAAAATAAATGTTCTAGTGTTATTATGTCAATTTGGTTAATGGATGTAGTCGATGCCCTGCTGTGATATCCATGATGCTTAATGCTTGGTTTTAAGTGTTTCATCCTTTTTAGTGTAGATTATCTATATTATACTTGTTATACTCGTGCTCATACATGTGCATCGTGCATCTCATGAGGTACGATAAATAATCACGTGATGTGGAAGATGAGCCAAGTCGACCCCAAGCGCGGGCTAATCCGCAGGATGATGTTAATGGACAAACCTGAAGGTGGATAATGGAGCGAGTATCAAAATAAAGGTTGATCGTCAAGTGGACGTCACCTAACAACACTAACCTAGTGTTATTCAGGCAAGCCTCGGTGCATTTGCCACCTCCTTGTGTTTTAAAATCTTTATCACCTTGTTTGATGCATTAGGTGATAGGAGTTGTGTGCTAAACCGTTGATGCATTTCCTTCCTTGGAAAATTGATTACCTCTCCTTGATACCCTTTTTGAAAAGAATTTTTGATGCTAAGCCTTGCTTTAGAAGAACAAAATGTTTTGTTTTAAAACAAAAGTGATGCTTCAGTGGGTGGGAATGTTTTCGAAAAGAAAAAACTTGTGATGGTGGATCCATCAAGGCCTTGATGGGTTCAACATCGGAAAAGATGTACCTCTGCCAGGTACCAAACTTTGGGTTGAAATAATAAAGCTGAGACCAGGCGGTTGACTTGCACGAGAAGAGAGTCTCAGTGTAGTGTCTCCGTCTGTGTCGATTAAGGACCTTCTCGATGTAGGCTTGATGATTGAGGACCTTTTAACTAGTCACATGCCTCATCATGGGTAAGCTTTGCCTCAGGCAGACTAATACCAGAATAAGATAACACGCTATGGGAGTGAAGAGATGGCGAGAGTAGCGTGTACCCTCCATGGCAAGAGGCTGGACGGTGGTGTATCTGTGCTCTCGGTTGGCGTGAACCTAATCTGGTCTTAAGAACCCCGGTGGCGAGTTGACATATGCAAGGGTTAAGTGCTACATATGTCGTGTGATTGGAGATCCCCAGCTGGGTATTAATCGATTCAGATCACCGTTACTTCTCGGACATGAAGACTTGGTCACTAACCTACACGTAGCATTCCAGTGAACAAGAAGGGTTGATAAAAAGACGGCTAGTATAGGCCAAGTGCTTGAACTAGGGTAGAAAGAACTCTAGATGCAGGTAACTTTACTTAACCTGACAAGTAAAACAGGATTTTTAAGGATCCACTCATAGTAAGCTTTTCTGCAAAACAGAGTCTTTGATTCTTGATAAGCCATACCTTGACTCCCTCTAGCCAGCATACCCTTGAAAGTCTTTTCTTTAGTAGGGTAAGCCTTGCTGAGTAATTCCGTACTCAGGGTTTTATTCCCTGTTGTTTTTCAGGTTTTAACTTTGTGCTGCTGTTGATGGTGTTAAGTGCCGGTGGGCTCAGCCTTCTTATAAGTCTAAGTAACCCTTCTATACTTCTTACTGAGGATGGTCACTTGAGCTAGCATATATTTCAAACTTATACTTTTATAATCACTCCGATGAATATGATGTAAAATTTTTGTAACTTGTAAAATTTGGTAATAAGATTTCCGCTGCAAAAATATTGGTGTGTGTGATTTGTATTACTTAATCTCACGATCTTGGTTGTAAGTGGTTTATCCGATGTCCTTGGGGCAATCGAACGGATCCTGTTAAGTTATCTGGTGCACCTGCATAGCAGTCTGAGGTCTTTGAGACAAGGACAGGTGCATGTGGGCCCGATAACTTGGGAGGTTCTGCCACAGGGATGCTTCACCCTGGGCTCCCTGCGGTCATTATGTGCTCCCACTATTATGTGGCGTTCCCACTGTTTGAGGTGGCGGAGGACGATGAGGACAAAGGGGCCCTCTGGTATGCTGCCCGCATGAGTAGCGGGCGCGATCTGGTTGAGGAGTTCATTGGATATGGAGTATGGCCCTTGGCGCATGGCTGGGTACTTGGCGAAGTGTGCCCCCGCCAGATGCCGACCTTGGGCGAGCAGTTGGTGCGAAGTCCTGCCTTCGCCTTGGATTTGCGCGGCCGGAACCCAGCTGCGTTTATGCGTGAAGTAGAGGATGGAGCCGTGAGGATTGTGGGGCGATACGTGCCGAGGACGGAGACCTTGCGGAGTTGGTGAAAGGGAATTAGGGTCAAACCTTTTCCTAAATGATTTTGGTGGTTGAATTGCCCAACACAAATAATTGGACTAACTAGTTTGCTCTAGATTATAAGTTCTACAGGTGCTAAAGGTTCACAACAAACTAATACAAAGTCCAAGAAAGGGTTCAAATAAAAAGAGCAAAAGACAACCGAAGGCTGCCCTGGTCTGGCGCACCGGACTGTCCGGTGCACCAGGGAGAACGACTCTGAACTGCTTAGCTTCGGGAATTTGGGAAGCCCCTCCGCTATAATTCACCGGACTGTCCGGTGTAGCACCGGACTGTCCGGTGTGCCAGCGGAGCAACGGCTATCAGCGCCAACGGTCGTCTGCAAAAGTCTACAGTGAACAGTGAACAGTGCAACTGCGCGCGCAGAAGTCAGAGCAGGCGCAGATGGCGCACTGGACAGTGAACAGTGACTGTCTGGTGCACCACAGGACTGTCCGGTGGCCCCACATGTCAGAGCTCCAACGGTCGAACCCTAACGGCTGGGTGACGTGGCTGGCGCACCGGACAGTGTCCGGTGCGCCCGTCGACAGCAGCCTCCACCAACGGCCATATTGGTGGTTGAGGCTATAAATACCCCCCAACCACCACACTTCAAGGCATCCAAGTTTTCAGCCATTGCATTCAATACAAGAGCTCTAGACTTCACTCCAAGACACAAACAAGAGATCAAATCCTCTCCCAAGTCCAAAGATCACTCCAAACAATTAGTGACTAGAGAGATATTTGTGTTCTTTTGAGTTCTTGCGCTTGGATCGCTTTTCTTCACTACTACAGTAAACCTCTATACAGGCGGTCCAGTTAGCCTCTACACAGGCGGTTCTAGGAACAGCTTGTGGTGCACCGCTTGTGATGTAAAACAACATCACAGGCGGTCAATCAAAAACCGCTTGTGATAGACACACATCACAGTCGGTTCTATCTAAAGGAACCGCCTGTGATAGACACACATCACAGGCGGTTTCTAATCCTAGCAGCTTGTGTTAGACACATACCACAGGCGGTTTTAAAAATAGGTCCGACTATATTTCAATATACAGATTCCAGATTCATATGCAGATTCCAGATTCATATACAGAATTAATATACAAATGATATTCATCACAAATCAATATACAGAATCTAGATTCATACATCAGATTCATACACATCACAAAACACATTCACAGAACGATAACAGTACTAGTATTAGCACCAAACCACAATGGTACACATATCAAGTTCCATATACAACTCAACAACTCAACATCTCAAGTTCCATATACAACTGAACATCTCAAGTTCCAAACTAAAGATCTAAACACTGTGTGATATCGTGTACAAACTTAGTTTTGGGAAGTGTTGCAAATTTCCATTTGTATTGTAGAATAGCCCTTGTTGATGAAGAACTTCACGGCGCATAAAGTAAAGCAAGTCTTTTACAACCTTAGCCACGCCGAAGGAAACCATATCTCTTTCTAACCATTCAGCATTGATCTTGGATTTAGGAACCTGCAATGAAAGCAAAAAGCAAGCAATGCTAAGAGTAATGTGATGAGCAACAATATAACATAAAAATTGCAACATAGACAATGATAGCGAACTTACACCCTCACGATTGACCATGTAATGGAAAGTGACACGACACCATTTGCATACATAATAACCGCACAGGACAGTACCCGGAGGTTGTTTGTCACCATATGGAAATAATGATATTGACAAATTAGGCTTGTCCTCTGGATGTTCGCCGCCAAGATCTTTCCAATAAAAATGGTATGCACTGCATATAAGAATAGCATTGTGAGATTAAGAATACATTTGTTAAGTTGTAATAAGTACAAGTGTGCAATAATAATCATACTTCTCTAAAATCTTCAAGAAGTCATTATACGCATCCTTTTCCATTCTCAGTGAGTCGAAGACCACGACTTTACCATGCTTTGGAAAGATCATGATACAAATGTAGTTGTCACTATATAGACATAGACGAAAACACATGTTAAGATCACGATTGCCATAATTTGTAGTTCAAAACCATGTCGAGAACTTACTTAAAGTGGTGCGGAGCTACTATTAAGTCCTTGCCATGTTGTACATGATTATACATGGCTCATCCAATGTATGCCGCCATTACCTTCATTTTCTTTCTCTGATTCTGTTTGACGGCTTTCTCAAATTCATCATCATCCAAGTCTTTGTATTCTTCTCCATGTCTCCGAACAACTTCTTTGTAGCGAGCTTGGGATATCATCAACGGGTCAAGAAACCCTGTCTTAAGTTGTTTCTTCTTATCATCCATGTATTGCATCCTACGTGTAAAAAGTGTTAATCGTTAGACTCTCGTTTATGTGTGTGTGTACAAAACTAACAAATATGAAAGTTTAGAGGTACTTACAAGCAAAAGAGGGTTAAGTAGTTGGTTTCCATCCTTTGTCGGTGGTACAACGACCACAGATCGTCAAAGAATAAATGTCGCACAGGATCTATATTATCTTTGCTCCAAAATGCATCTTCTGGCACAACAAATGTGAAGTCCTCGAGTTTGTATTTGTTGCTAGCCACCATGTACCACTCATGCATTCTAATCTCCGGAGTCGACAACTTAGAAAGTTGCACCGTCGTCAAGAACGGCCTCCCATTCACAAATTTAGGAGGAACATCCTCCTTCTTGTATATCGGGATATTGATTTTAAGACGTAATGATTCTCGAGTATGAATCATTCCATCTTCTTCCCATACTTCGAAATTGTCTATTTGGGACCGTGTGCATACTCCACGAGATGCTGATTCCGCTTTTGGTTGATCTATCATAACTCTCTTCAATTTTTGCAGGTAGCATGTCACTGCTTCTGACGGTTTCTTGACATTGTTAGTGGCGATTCGCTGATGAATTTTCTTTGAAGTAGTTGGCCCTTCAACATTGGTGTCAACCTTTGCTCCCTTTTTGATGTTTGCGTCGACATTCTGAGGAACAATTTTGTCTACGTCCCCCTCGTCGAGTTCCTTCGCAAGAGGTGATATGATTGTTTCAATGGTTTTTGTAGAGGTCGGTGCTATATTTTCCTGCACCATGGGGTATGGAATGATCGAACTATCTTTCTGTTGCATTGGTGTTGAATTCGGCGTTGGTGACTTATGACACGATAGATGGCTTAAGATCGGCTCATCACCCAACTTGATGTCGCGTCGATGCCAAAGGACCAACTCGTTCATTGCCTCCTGCAAAGTTATGATCTCCTCAACTAGAAAGTCTATCTCCCAATCTTCACAACCACTGTCTATGATCTCTAGAACTTGGACCACAACATAGTGTGGTGAGACAGGATTATCCTGTAGTTAACAAGTCCTGGTTTTACCAAACCAGTAGCAGCTTGTTTTGTTTTTGTCCCAGATCGATTGATTGGAATATGAAGAAAGCAAGGCTTGTCCTCAACAATATCATCTACAGGGTACTTGGTGCCTGATACGAAGTCTTGCATAGATCCTACGCTGCTAGGGATTAGAGGTGGACTCATGTGGCCTGGCTTGAGTTCACATGATATGCATTCTGTTTTCTTCATTAATAGCCTTTTGTACCCTTTCATCAATAGTCTATTCAAGGGTCCTTTTCACCTTCTCGTGTTTCCTATATGACGCTGCATACTCTGGAAATGCCTCTCTCCATGAAATCTTAGAAGAGATTCCCCGAGCCCGTCCAGTGTGTTCAGAATTGCCTAGTGCTGCATTTAGTATGTCATTCTCCCTCCGAGGCTTAAATTCGCCCTTCTTTCTCTTTTCTGCATATTCTTGAATTTTTGTTGAAACTTCGCCTACCAAATTCTGGATGCAAAAGTTTGTCGTCCTCAGTCAAACCTGCCCGACCTAAGATCCAACGAATAGCTCGCTCATCGATATCTTTTAATATTGGGTCCAAAGTGCTGTTAGCTATAGCTTCCTCGATTATCCTGTTCCACTGCACAACTTTATGGTGATATCCGATTGACCCCAGGCGATGGGGGTGTTTGTTCATCTTCGCTCTCTGAGAATTAGTTTCGCCCAGTTCTTTGGCCTTCAGTTCGGTCTTCTGACGAACAAAGTCCTCCCACTGAGCTTGAGTGATTTTCCCCATTTTCTTGGGTGGAAGAACCTTATTCTTCTTAACAAAATCCCTATTCATCTCGGTCTTCCACCCACAAAACATCTTGGCCATAGCAGAGAGCATCGACTTCCTTACTGCATCCTCTGTGCCTTTTGGGACCTTGAATGACTTAGACAACTTAGCCCATAGCTTATTGCGGGTGTCTTCATCTAAATCCTTCCATTTCTGAAGTGTGATTGGCACTATATCTCTAACAGTAGACCCGTAGGAATTTCGAAACTTTGTAACCACGTCAAGTGGCTCTTCTTGGGGTCCTTCAGCATTATAACATCACAGCCATGCCTTCTCTATCTAACTACATTGGAAAGCGACTTGGATAGGTCCTAGGTAACAGTGATCAGAAACACCTTTTTAGCGATGTGGTCAGAAACTTAATAAGAACTTTACAACTATGAACATGTACAGTGATGTGATGTCCGGTATCGATGTAAAATTAGTCAAAGAAGACCAGTTATGGAATTTGCACAACTCACAAGCCATTTCTGAGTAGTATCAGGAATGCACAGTTGGATGTTGATCTCTGGTGGAGAATGATGATCCTGCTCCGGAATTTCGTCCTTCGTAGGCAGTAAAGACTCTAGGACCTCACAGTTACTAGACATTCTGCCTTCCTGTTTGGTGGAACGGTGTTCTGCATGGGTCACAATCCAACAGACTAATTAGAAACACACTATCCGATCAGAAACCACTCTTTAGTTTTATATTCAAAGAAAACATGTTATCCGCCCTTTAATTTTACAGTCAAACAAAACAAGTTAAAATAAGCTCGCCTGACTCGTTGGCAGGTACAACAATGTTGCAAATTTTGCTGCCTACACCGCTCCTCGCTGGCTCCACTTGATCCATTTTGGTTTCAAATTGAACAGTAGTTCCTACCAAACAGAGATTCAATAATATGCTATAAACAACAATTATATCCACATACGGTCAAATTGTATACATTCTAGTTGTGTAGAGGACGAAAGACTTCTTAGTGTAATTGTATCACTCGATGTAATTGGCTAAGATTAATAAAGCTTCTTTTTAAAGAGCAAAGGGTGAAATGAACTGTCCCTCATACACATGTTCTCAACTTATGATGGCCAATCAGATCTAGAACAATTTGTGATGAGTTTTGAAGTAGCTATTATCTATAGAGGAATAGACCTACAACAAGTATTGGTTTGAAAAAAATAACTATTGGTTTGAAAAACTGAATAATTGACATGTCTCCCTCTTTTAATCTATGCCTGTGGTTAAGCAATGAGCTTCTCCCCGCGGCCTTCACCGGAGCTGCTCGTTGTCTGCCATTCAAGTTTGGCCGCGTCTTCATTAACTTTGTTAGACGCACCGGTGCAGAACACATCCATCCTAGTAGGTACCTAGTGCACAGCTGGTTCCATCAATACGGGGGTCGACCGAGGATATACATATATCCTAAAGCATTGTTTTCAGATCGTCCGACTAATCGTGATTAGTCACGATTAGTTGGACTGGTCGGTACTTAGTGCTCGATAAGGGGGTTCCATGATGTACTTCCATGATGTATGTGGCCTTATCCAAAATGCCAAAGAAATAATATCATTTGGATTTGACCTTGACATCATTTATATCCTTTCAAGAGCCACCTTGCCTCATGGGGTCCCGTGAAGTACCCCATGAGTGCCAAGAGAACATGTTTTTGTGTTCTAGTAACTTAAGTGTTTTGGGGCCCTAGTGTCTCAAGAGTTGAGTCCTTTTGGTCCATGGGCCCTAATACAAAACCCCTAGGGGTGGGTACATAGCCTAAGTTAAGGTAGTGTTCTAGGGTATGAGGGCCATAAGCACATTTGCCCCAATGATTATCAAACAAAGATAGGTAGTCAAAAAACACTAAAAATAGACTTGTTGCCCCAATCACTATGGAGATTTTCTACCAAGGGGTCTTAGTGTCCCATACACATCTAGTAGTTGCATCAACTATCCATGACAAGATCAAACAACTGACATCGATGGAGGGACACAAAATTCTTCATTCAAAGGATACTAACACCTAAAGTGTCATGGTTCACCAAATTACATGGTCATAATTTCTCAATCTCTAAACTTATGGGCAAAAAAGAAAAAAACAATTCACACTTCACTGGCCACCATAGTTCACACAGCACCAACATATATAATCCACCCTACTACTACTCCTCCTATATATGCCAAAGAGGAGCAGAAAAAAGAAGAACTTGCAACAGAAACACAGGGGGTATCAGAACATAATATTTTCATCACATGTTGAAAAGTAAGAACTCTGAATGAATATTATTAGTTTGTCAAAAAGAAAAGCAAGGTGCAATCCACTATGATTGTTTTAGAATCTACTCATCATGGAGTTTGATGCAACATCACATCAAGGACCATTATTAAGTTGGCACTTATCATTTTAATTCCCAAAATGTTAGAATCTAACCATCATGGAGTTTGATGCGACATCCACTATCGTCTAATGTTATGAAGCAAGTATGTTCAATTTGCCGTGTGATTGAGATATTTGATCAATGACAGTCTGGATCAAATCCAACGACCCAAATTCAGAATGAAACAGCAGCACATGAGGAGAATTCAAAGTACTTGCACATCTCATTTTTTCTTGTAGAATATTATTTGTTAAGTCTTCACATTGTTTGTGGCTAGTAAAGCTGTATAAACTCATACTAACCTAGGAAACCAGGTGGCATTGTAAATAAGAAGAAATAGGCACCCACTTTTGAGGCCAATAGGATTTGTACCTGGATGGTGGGGGTGTCTGCCCACAGCACCCACCAACTGAACTAGGCTCGGTTCATTAATTAAGTTGTTTAAGGTCATACTCTACAAAATGAATAATGAATTAAAGAAATCATTATTCATTCACTGTTCTATTGTCTCGGTTTCCATTACAAGCAGCATATATACTTTGAGATCATCATGTATCTTTCTACAGTAGAAAGCTGTTAACAGAACTGCATTATAAATTGCAGAGTTCAATTGCTCAGAGTGCTTGAAACCCACAAAACTAGTTGTATTGATATCTTCTGTGTTTAAGTTGTAACTTGACCTTAGAGCTGCTACCCATGAAGATTGTATCATTTGTCACTTTTACTCTAGCATGTCATGAAATCAGAAGTGTAGAACCTATGAAGATTGTGTCTCTTTATCATGTTTAACTGATAGACTGAATTATGCTCCAATGAGAATGTGTGGTTCCTTTCTAATCCTACTGGGAGAATAGCAAATCGAAGTTCAACAGCAACTGCTGTCAACAACAACACCAATCTAGGGTAGGTTGTTACAGTTGAAACTGAACAAGAGCCATGAACAAAATTTCCTAGGGTAAAGATTGTACAAAATTTCCTAGCGGTAAAGATATCATCCAAAGATATTAAGAGAAGATTATGACAATTGTAAAAGCATACTAGCATGAAACTAAAGATCACAACATATGCTCGGGTTCGGGGAGGCGGCGCTCAGCTCGGGGACAGGGACAGGGCGGCGCTTAGCTCGGGCTCAGGGACGGCGGCGCTTGGGCTCGGGGACAGCGTGGCCAGCACTCAGCTCAGGGAGCACAGTTGATCAGCCTGGCGGTGCAACTGTGTCAGCTCGGCCGGGTGTTAGGGTTCCTGCTGGAACTAGCAAGCGTTTTATATTGTAAACAATCACAGGCGGTTTTTTATTCCGACCACCTGTGATAGATTAACTTCACAGGCGGTCGGAATAAAAAAGTGCATGTGATGTTATATATCACAAGCGGTTTTTCTAAAAATCCGCCTGCGATGTTTGTACAGTATAAAAGGACTAGCCCACGGGTTCCAGAACCCTATCTCCCAGAACAGTCACAGCAATGTACCGGCGGCGGGTATTTTTTGAGATCTACGGGGAGAAGGTTTTGTTTTTGAGTTTATTGATTGATTTCAAGAGTTTATGCATATATATGATCTCCGTTTGTTTTCTTTCTCATTTTGATGCGATTTTTTCCTCAATTTTGTAATATAGACCGCATTTGAAGAAAAGCTTAGGAATTCCAAGATTTTGACTTGTAGTTGATCTAATTTAAAGATTCTTCAGAAAGAGTTGTCTCACCTTAAGGTACCTATTTGCTGCAATGTTGTTTCATTTTCATGCACATCAATTCGTTTCATGTTTTAGGGATGAATTCAATTAATTAATGATTTTATTAACGTTAATCAATATAGGGATAGGTAATGGACCGAGGTTGGATGTATAATGTGCCAAGACCACATCCGTCGTACATTCAAAATTTGAGAAGCTTTATTGAAGCGGCCAACAAGCACGCGAATTTGCGAAAGAGTAAGGAGATATTATGTCCATGCATCGATTGTGATAATAAGGTAGCTTGGAGAGATACAAGAGTAATCCAATCACATCTACTGAAAAGAGGGTTTAAAAACAATTACACGGTATGGACAGAACATGGTGAGTTGGATCCGTGTGAAGTGCCTGGTAATGACAAGAGAGCTGTCAGAATTTTAGATAAAGTGGAAGGTAAAGTGGATTCTATGGATGCCAATCAAGATTTTGAAGAATTTGATTATGAAGAGATGTTGCGCCATATGGAACCAGAAATATTGAGTTCTGTGGGATCACCGAAAGGGCTATCTAAAATGGAGGGACTGGAAAGTGCCTCAAAAGAACCTTTATATGATGAATCAAAGGGCTATGACAAAGAGTTTACTACACTGCGTACAGTTCTAGAACTTTTTAAGTTGAAGGCTAGCGCCGGATGGTCTGATACTAGCTTCACAGATCTTTTGAATTTTCTGTCCCAATTACTACCAAAACCCAACAAACTACCAACAAGCACTTATAAAGCGAAGAAGCTTATATCTCCCATAGCTCTGGGTGTGCAAAAAATTCATGCATGTCCGAACCATTGTATTCTGTATCGTGGCGATTTTGAGAATGCAACAAGATGCCCAGTTTGCAATGTCAGTCGATACAAGAAGAGCTACAATCAAGACTATGTAAAAAAATTCCCGAAGAAAAATAAAAACAATAAATCCACTATTGGACCTAAAAGTGACGATGACACTTTTGATGACATGGATGGGAAAATGAAGTCAAAGATCCCAGCTTTGGTGATGTGGTATCTTCCAGTAATTGATCGCTTGAAACGTTTGTTCTCAAATCCTAGGGAGGCTGAGCTTATGCGTTGGCATGCTGAAAATCGCAAGCAGAATAACAAACAGATTCGACACCCTGCTGATGCATCACAATGTTCGATCTTATGTATCCTGAGTTTGCCAAAGAAACCAGAAATGTAAGATTTGCTTTGGGTACAGACGGAATGAATCCATTTAGTGAAAAAAGAAGTGTACATAGCACCTGGCCCGTGACTTTAACGATGTACAACCTTCCGTCATGGCCGTGTCACAAAAGAAAGTACATTATGTTGACTATTCTTATTCAAGGTCCGAAATCAGCTGGTGTTGATATTGATGTGTTCCTAGAACCTCTTATGGAAGATATGACAAAGCTCTGGAATGAAGGAGTTCAAATATGGGATGAGTATTGCCATGAGTATTTCAACTTAAGAGCAATTATATTTGTTACCATCCATGATTCTCCTGGTGGCGCCACACTATCAGGGCAAAAGACTAAAGGAAAGAATGGTTGTGTAGTGTGCGTCGATGGAACTGCTTCCTTGTACCTTAAATCATCTAAGAAGTTGGTGTTCATGGGACACAGACAGTTCTTGATGAAGCAGCATAAGTACCAAAAGATGAAAGAGGAATTTAACAATGAACTGGAAAGTGAAGGTGCACCAAAGCCTTATAGTGGGAAACTTGTTTTTGAAATTGTAAAGAACATTCATGTTGTATTCGAAAAGGGAAAAACAAAGGAGAAAAGAGAAAGAGAACTGACCCTTCAACTTACACAACTTTCAAGAAGCAATCAATTTTTTTCAAGTACCTGTTGTATTCGAAAAGGGAAAAACAAAGGAGAAAAGAGAAAGAGAACTGACCCTTCAACTTACACAACTTTCAAGAAGCAATCATTTTTTTTCAAGTACCTCCCATACTGGAAGGATATGGAAATTTGCCACAGCATTGATTTGATGCATGTAACAAAGAATGATTTTGACAGCATCACTGGAACCTTGCTGGGCATGCCGAGTAAGACAAAGGACGGTCTTAAATCACGCAATGACCTAGTAGATCTTCAAATCAGATCGGAACTTCATCCAGTGGATAGTGGCAAAGGGAAGCCTTACCTCCCACCAGCTAGCTACAACTTGTCAGTTGAGGAGAGAACAAAAATTTGCAAATGTTTGCGTGGGATCAAAGTGCCCACAGGCTTCTCATCCAATATCAGCAAACTAGTCAGGATGAAGGACTTGTCTCTATTTGGCTACAACTCTCATGACTGCCATGTGATGATGACGGTGTTTGAGAGCACCTAGAGGGGGGTGAATAGGTGATCCTGTAAAAAAATCAAATACTTGAAGCCACAAAACTTGATTAGGTGTTAGTTCAATAGAGTCAAGTGGCTAAGGATCGAGCTCTTGTGAAACACAGTGGTCACGAAGAAAACAAGCACAAGAGACACGGAGATTTATCCCGTGGTTCGGCCAAGTATCACACTTGCCTACTCCACGTTGTGGCGTCCCAATGGACGAGGGTCGCACTCAATCCCTTTCAAGTGATCCAATGATCAACTTGAATATCACGGTGTTTTCCTTTCTTTCACTATTTCCTGTTCGCGAGGAATCTCCACAACTTGGAGCCTCTCGCCCTTACAAATGATGATCACAAAGAAGCACGGAAGTAAGGGAGGGAAGAGCAACACACACAAGACTCAAAGCACGAACACAATCACGCACACAAGCCACAACTTGAGCTCACAACACAATGCGGGGAGTTCTCTACTCAACTAGAGCTCAAGTCACTTATCACAAAGAATCGAATGTGCGAGAATATAGTCTTGGTGCTTAGAGATGATCAAAGAATGCTTGGTGTACTCCTCCATGCGCCTAGGGGTCCCTTTTATAGCCCCAAGGCAGCTAGGAGCCGTTGGAAGCAATCTGGGAAGGCAATTCTTGCCTTCTGTCGGGTGGCGCACCGGACAGTCCGGTGCACCACCGGACAGGTACTGTTCATAGTCCGGTGCAGATCTCCTTCCAAAAATAGAACAGTCGACCGTTGCAGAAATGGAGCCGTTGGCGCACCGGACACTGTCCGGTGCACACCGGACAGTCCGGTGCCCCCTGCCGACCGTTGGCGCGCCCATGCGTCGCGCGCGGATTGCGCGGCCGACCGTTGGCGCAGTTGACCATTGGTTCACCGGATAGTTCGGTGCCTCACCGGACCGTCCGGTGAATTTTAGCCGTAAGCCGTTGAACGATTCCCGAGAGCGACGACTTCGCCGCAGACGGCTCACCGGACAGTCCGATGCACCACTGGACAGTCCGGTGAATTATAACCGTACATCACCATCAGTTCCCGAGAGTGGCCTGTTCACCGGAGGCTGGCCTGGCGCACCGGACACTGTCTGATGCACCACCGGACAGTCCGGTGTGCCAGACTGCGCAGAGTCTTGGCTGTTCCAGCCAATATCTTTTCTTCTTCTCTTTTCTCTGATTCCAGCACTTAGACAAATATATTAGTACACAAAAACCAATGTACTAAGTCTAGAATCATACCTTCTTGTTGATTTGCACTTCATCAATCATTTGGCACAAGATTACTCACTCAATACGTGTTGGGCACTTAATCACCAAAACTATACTGGAAATGGCCCAAGGGCACATTTCCCTTTCAATCTCCCCCTTTTTGGTGATTTATGCCAACACATCAAAAAGCAACTAAAAGAAGTGCAACATCAAGGCAATTGAGAACAAGAATTGTTTTTGATTCAAATTTGGCATATTTGGATCATTCTTTGCCACCACTTGGTTTGTTTTTGAAATCAAACTCAATTTCCTATCTCTAAGTTAAACACACTTGTTCAGGTTTAAGAGAGGTATTCCATGAGAAAAATTGATCAAGAGCCAAAAACTCCCCCTTTTTCCCAAAATCCTACATTCTCCCCTCAAGAGGCCAAATTTTGCACATAAGAGTATTTTGACAAAACAAAAGTTCTAACTCTACTATTTTCAAAATTCTCAAGTGGTAGCTGATCCATTTGCTTTGGCCTTAATTTCTCCCCCTTTGGCATTAAGCACCAAAACGGGATCATTATTGGCCCTTAAACCCCATTGCCTCACCAAAATCTTCAATTTAGAGTAAAAAGGCAATAAGAACACGGAGATGAACTTGGAGTAAATTACCATCTCATCGGAGTGCAGTGGAAGTCTTGCATGGTCCAAGTTCACCTTTCCCTTTCAATCCACCTTTGAGACTCCTTTGTTGAGGTCGACATGTCCGTCGGTTCCCATTGGAGTCTTTGCGGGCTTGGCGTCCTTCATCCCGAACCGCTTGAGCAAGTCTTGCGTGTACTTCGTTTGAGAGATGAAGGTGCCGTCCTTGAGTTGCTTCACTTGGAACCCAAGGAAGTAGTTCAACTCGCCCATCATTGACATTTCGAATTTTTGTGTCATCACCCTGCTAAACTCTTCACAAGACTTTTGGTTAGTAGAACCAAATATTATGTCATCGACATAAATTTGGCACACAAATAGATCACCATCACAAGTCTTAGTGAAAAGAGTTGGATCGGCTTTCCCAACCTTGAAAGCATTAGCAATTAGAAAGTCTCTAAGGCATTCATACCATGCTCTTGGGGCTTGCTTAAGTCCATAGAGGGCCTTAGAGAGCTTACACACGTGGTCGGGGTACCGTTCATCCTCAAAGCCAGGGGGTTGCTCTACGTACACCTCCTCCTTGATTGGCCCATTGAGGAAGGCGCTCTTCACGTCCATTTGGAACAACCTGAAAGAATCGTGAGCGGCATAGGCTAACAAAATGCAATTGACTCTAACCTAGCCATAGGAGCAAAAGTCTCCTCAAAGTCCAAACCTACGACTTGGGCATAACCTTTTGCCACAAGTCGAGCCTTGTTCCTTGTCACCACCCCGTGCTCGTCCTGTTTGTTGTGGAACACCCACTTGGTTCCCACAACGTTTTGCTTGGGACGTGGCACCAGTGTCCAAACTTCATTTCGCTTGAAGTTGTTGAGCTCTTCCTGCATGGCCAACACCCAGTCCGGATCTAGCAAGGTCTCAATAGAAGAGACAAAAGAGTAATGCTCACAAAAATTAGCTAATCTAGAGCGAGTGGTTACTCCCTTGCTTATATCACCCAATATCTGGTCGACGGGATGATTCCTTTGAATCGTCGCTCGAACTTGAGTTGGAGGGGCCCGTGGTGCTTCTTCTTCCACATCTTGGGCATCTTGTGCTCCCCCTTGATCACACGCCTCTTCTTGAAGGACCTGTTCATCATCTTATGAGTTTGAGGGTTTTGGTGATTAATTGAGGGTTTTGGTGATTAATGACAAAAGAAACTAAGATTCTAACAAGTTTGCTCCTAGTATGTACATAGAAATTCTACAGACAGGAGAAGCACAGATCTTATGAGCATAAAAGTATAAAGCACAGCGGATTTAAAATTCCACATCAAATGGCGTGCTCCAAGTGCTTAGAAACAACGGCGGTGCTAAATTTATAATTCTTGAGTCATAGGAATCACCGTGCAATTAAGAGGGATCCGCGACGGTTAAGTAAGTTGTGCAATGAGCCAAGTTCAAAATCTTTTGAAAATATCTTGGAGAACATTTTTCCAGATCATGAATGCCCTTGAGAAAAACAAATTTTACTTCCCACAAAGACTCCACTTTTGTTCTCTTCAAAATACTCAAAATTTGGTTTCAGCCCCCAAAACCGGTTCAACCGGTCCTGAAACCGGTTCAACCGGTTTTGGTACTGTTCACCTGCCACCTCTGCTCTGACCTGTCTGACAGTCAGAGCTGTCAGAAAAGTCGCAGCAGATATTTTTCTAAAACCAGTTGAGCCGAATTTTTTCCTTACTCAGCCGGTTTTGAAACCGGTTGAGTCTCCGGCTGAGTAGCTCAGTGGACCGGGATCCCCCTAGTAGAAACCGGTTCAACCGATTTTTACTCTTTTTCTCCCAACGGCTGCCAGCTTTTGGGGGATCCTTTATATACCCCCTCACACTCTCTCTCTCATTAACTCCTGCCTCTCCCATGAATTCTTGGCTGACCAACCTTCAAACAAGCGCATTCATTTCACCTTTCACACCCGCAATCACATCTCCTTCAATCATTTGAAGGACCCTTGGTGTGAGGTGAACTCGATCGAACTCGCTGTCAATTTCATCTCGATTCTCCCTTTCTCTTTGTTCTTGAGCTCGTTGCAAACTTAACCTTGTGCGGATTTGTTACTCTTGGAACCTCATGTTCCTTGACGGTTAGAGGTTGCTTGGGAGTCTCCAAATTTGTGGACGACCCCAAGAAGTTTGTATCACCCGCTCTTTGAGCTGATTTGAGAAGAGATTGCCTTGACCTTTGTGGTCGGCTTGTGAAGGATTAGGGTTGGAAAAGACCCGGCCCTTTGTGGGTTCCTCAACGAGGAGTAGGACACCTTTGTGGTGGTTGCCGAACCTCGGGTTATATTGCGTGTTCTTGTGTGTTCTTGTTAAGCGCTTTATATTCGGTGGTTGGTTCATATTATTCATTCTAGTAGATTTTGTGTAGGGCAAGTCTTTAGCTATATTCTTCACTACTTTGTATTTGTTCAATAGATTATCTAATTTAAGTTGAGCAGGTTCAAACTTGTTCAGTTGTAATCAAAATCGACTGAACCGGTTTGCACCAGTGCAACTTTAATTTAACCTATCTCGAAGTTTTTAGTGAAAATTTTCAGGTGTAGCCTATTCACCCCCCCTCTAGGCTACTTTCAATTGGTATCAGAGCCTCGTACCTCATTTTACGCTTAACCGCGTGAGGAAGCGATTATGTCTACTCAACGGGACCATGTGGATCCTATCCTCGAGGATATTCCCGTCACATCCTCCGGTGAGGAAGTGGACCCCAAGGTCCTCGACCTCGCCATGAAGATCACCGAGAGGATGTTCCTCAAGATGAAAGAGGAAGATGCTAAGAGAAAGGCCGAAGAAGAAGAATCAAGAAGAAAGGCCGAAGAATACAAAGGTAAAGGAAAATTTGATTACAATGACGACCTAGTGGATCTTTTGGTGTCGAAGGTGTTGAGCAAGGTAAGTCTCAACACCGAAGAATCATCTACCAAAAGCAAAGGTAACGAGTTTAGTAAAGTTCAATTCGATTACTCTAGAAATTTTATTCCCAACTTCTCTTCCGCCCCACTTGGAAAGTTACCAACTCTTAGTGAGTTGAACTATGACGAGTGGGCCGATAAGATGAAGTCGCATTTAATCGGTGTACATCCTAGTCTTTGGGAGATTGTTAATGTAGGTATGTATAAGCCTGCCCAAGGAGAAGAGATGACTCCAGAAATGATGCAAGAGATTCATCGCAATGCTCAAGCAGTGAGCATAATTAAAGGAAGTCTTTGTCTGGAAGAATACCGAAAAGTTCAAGGAAGAGAAGATGCCCGTGACATTTGGAATATTCTTAAAATGTCACATGAAGGAGATCCCAAAGCTAAGAGACATAGAGTTGAAGCTTTGGAAAGTGAGCTTGCAAGATATGATTGGATAAAGGGTGAGTCGCTTCAATCACTCTTTGATCGGTTGATGGTGTTGGTCAACAAAATAAGAGTACTTGGGAGTGAAGATTGGAGTGACTCCAAGGTCACAAGATTATTCATGAGAGCTTATAAAGAAAAGGATAAGAGTCTTGCAAGGATGATAAGGGATCGTGATGACTATGAGGATATGACACCTCATCAATTATTTGCAAAAATTCAACAACACGAGTCCGAAGAAGCCCCCATCAAGACAAGAGACTCTCATGCCTTGATCACAAATGAACAAGACAACCCCAAAAAGAACAAAGACCACAAAGCAAAGAAAGTGGTCGAGACCTCAAGTGATGAAGATAGCTCAAGTGATGAAGACACAGCTATGTTCATCAAAACATTCAAGAAATTTGTAAGGAAGAATGACAAGTTCCAAAGGAAAGGAAAGAAGAGGGCATGCTATGAATGTGGCCAAACCGGTCATTTCATAGCGGATTGTCCTAACAAGAAGGAACAAGAAGTCAAGAAGGAATACAAGAAGGACAAGTTTAAAAAGGGAGGCAAGACCAAGGGATACTTCAAGAAGAAGAAATATGGTCAAGCCCATATTGGTGAAGAATGGAACTCCGATGAAGAGAGTTCTAGCTCCGAGGAAGAGGAAGTGGTGGCAAATGTGGCCATCCAATCTACATCAAGCGCGCAACTCTTCACCAACCTACAAGACGACTCCTACACTCCAACTTGCCTCATGGCAAAGGGAGATAAGGTAACCTTATTTAGTAATGATTTTCCAAATGATGATGATGATGATCAAATTGCCATGAAAAATAAAACGATTAAAGAATTTGGCTTGAATGGATACAATGTTATCACCAAATTAATGGAGAAGCTAGATAAAAGAAAAGCAACTCTTGATGCTCAAGAAGACTTGCTTATCCTTGAAAAGGAAAGAAACCTAGAGCTTCAAGAGTTGATTCACAATAAAGATGAAATGCTAGATGTCTTGACTAAGGAAGTCTCTTTAGTCAAGATAACTATAGAGAATAAAGATAAAGAAGTAATTAATATGAAAACCTCTATAGCTAATCTTGCAAATGAAAAGAATGCACTTGAAACAAGCATGTTAAGCTTGAATGTTCAAAATCAAGAACTTCAAGTGCAACTTGAAAATTGCAATAACATCAATGCCTCATCTTTAGTAATTGAATCTAAGTCTAGCTCCTCAAATGATAATTCTTGCAAACATTGTGCCAAATATCATGCTTCTTGTTGTCTAACTAACCATGCAAGGAAGAATAGCCCACAGGTGAAGGTCAAAGGAATTTTGAAAAGATGCTCTAGCAATGACGGGTTAAAGAAAGTTGAACCCAAGTACAAGTCCCTTAAGCCCAACAATGGAAGAAGGGGGCTTGGGTTCAACTCATCCAAGGAAAACCCTAGCACAATGCATAAGGGGTGGAGATCCCCCAAGTTCATAGAGGGAACCACCCTATATGATGCCTTGGGGAGGATTCACTCCTCAAATGACAAGTCACCTCAGGTAAAGGTAAACTTGAGTTCCACAAAGAGTAAGATAAAGGAAGTGGAATCCTCAAGTGGACAAAAATTTAATGCTCCCATTTCCCACTCTTATCTTTGTGATTATATGTTGACTTGGGATTTAGGGAAATTGGTTGTGAAATATGTGGGTGCCTACACTAAAAGAAAAGTCATGAAAAGAAGTGTGTGGGTACCCAAGGCTATAACTAACACTGCAAGACCCAACTCGATTTGGGTACCTAAAAGCATAGCCTAAATTTGTTTTGCAGGTCTACTCCTCTAGTGGGTCAAGTTGGGTGCTTGACAGTGGATGCACAAATCACATGACTGGGGAGAAAGATATGTTCCACTCCTTGCAACTGACTCAAGAAACACAAGAAATTGTGTTTGGAGATAGTGGCAAGAGTAAGGTGATTGGTATTGGTAAAATTCCTATCTCTGACCAACAATCACTTTCAAATGTTTTATTGGTAGATTCTTTAAGCTACAATTTGATGTCCGTTTCACAACTTTGTGGAATGGGTTATAATTGCTTATTTTCTGATGTGGATGTGAAGATCCTTAGAAGGGAGGATTCCTCTGTTGCCTTTACAGGTCGCTTGAAGGGCAAACTCTATCTTGTTGATTTCACAACAAGTAGAGTGACGCCTGAGACTTGTTTAGTGGCAAAATCTGACAGGGGTTGGCTTTGGCATCGCCGGCTAGCTCATGTTGGCATGAGGAACTTGGCCAAACTTCAAAAGGATGGTCACATCATTGGACTAACAAATGTTGTGTTTGAGAAAGATAGGGTTTGTGGCGCATGCCAAGCAGGAAAGCAACATGGAGTCCCACATCAATCAAAGAATGTGGTTACAATAAAAAGGCCACTGGAGCTTCTTCACATGGACCTCTTCGGACCTGTGGCTTACATCAGCATTGGTGGTAGTAAGTATGGTTTAGTCATTGTTGATGATTATTCTCGTTTCACCTGGGTTTTCTTTTTAAGTGATAAAGGTGAAACTCAAGAAACCTTGAAGAAATTCATGAGAAGGGCTCAAAATGAGTTTGAGCTCAAAATCAAGAAAGTGAGGAGTGATAATGGGACGGAATTCAAGAACACAGGTGTCGAAGAATTCTTAGATGAAGAAGGAATCAAACATGAGTTTTCAGTTCCTTACACTCCACAACAAAATGGTGTTGTGGAAAGAAAGAATCGAACTCTAATTGAAGCTGCTAGAACTATGTTAGATGAGTACAAGACACCTGACAACTTTTGGGCAGAGGCGGTCAACACTGCCTGTCAAGCAATCAACCGTCTCTATCTTCATAAGATCTACAAGAAGACAGCTTATGAACTTCTCACTGGTAACAAACCTAAAGTTGATTATTTTAGAGTATTTGGTTGTAAATGTTTTATTCTTAACAAGAAAGTCAAGAGCTCAAAGTTTGCTCCTAGAGTGGACGAGGGTTTCTTGCTTGGTTATGCATCAAATGCGCATGGATATCGCGTTTTCAACAATACCACCGGTCTTGTTGAAATAGCGATAGACGTGACATTTGATGAGTCTAATGGCTCGCAAGGGCACGTTTCTAATGGCACTGCAGGAAATGAAAAACCACCTTGTGAGGCTATAAAGAGACTTGCAATAGGTGAGGTAAGACCTCAAGAGAAGGATGATGATGAAGGAACTTTATGGATGACCAATGAGGTTTTTGATGTGGGTGCAAAGGTGGTGGGTGACAAATCCTCCACCCAAGCAAACCCATCAACCTCAAGTCATCCAAATCTTGAAGAAAATCATCAACCCCAAAGGATGTCAACGGTGGTAGAAGATGAACATGAAAGCATTGATGGTGAAGTGGCTATTGATCAAGTAGATGATGAGGAGGAACAAATTCAAAGACAATCATCAGTGCCTCATCCTTGAGTTCATCACACTATTCAAAGAGATCATCCGGTGGACAACATCCTGGGTAGCATCAGGAGAGGGGTAACAACTCGATCTCGTTTAGCAAATTTTTGTGAATTTTACTCGTTTGTTTCCTCTCTTGAGCCACTTAAGGTTGAAGAAGCGTTGGGTGATCCGGATTGGATAATCGCCATGCAAGAGGAGTTGAACAACTTCACCCGGAATGAAGTCTGGTCCTTGGTTCCAAGACCCGAGCAAAATGTGATTGGGACAAAATGGGTCTTTAGGAACAAACAAGATGAACATGGCATGGTTACAAGAAATAAAGCACGGTTGGTTGCTCAAGGCTACACTCAAGTGGAAGGACTTGATTTTGGTGAAACATATGCGCCGAGTCAATAAGAATATTAATTGCCTATGCTACTAACCATAATTTCAAGTTATATCAAATGGACGTCAAGAGCGCGTTTCTAAATGGTCCACTAAAAGAGAGGGTCTATGTGGAGCAACCGCCGGGCTTTGAAGACCCAAGGAAGCCAAATCATGTTTATCTACTTCACAAGGCACTCTACGGGCTTAAACAAGCCCCTAGAGCTTGGTATGACTGTCTTAAAGATTTTTCAATTAAGAATGGGTTTACAATAGGAAAAGCTGACTCTACTTTATTTACTCGAAAAGTTGACAATGAATTATTTGTGTTCCAAATATATGTTGATGACATTATATTTGTTAGTACTAATGAAAAATTTTATGAAGAGTTTAGCAAAGTAATGACGAACAGGTTTGAGATGTCTATGATGGGCGAGCTTAAATACTTCCTAGGATTTCAAGTCAAACAGCTCAAGGAAGGTACTTTTCTATGCCAAACCAAATATACACAAGATATGCTCAAGAAGTTTGGCATGGAAAAAGCAAAACACGCCAAGACTCCAATGTCATCAAATGGACATCTCGACCTAAATGAGGAAGGTAAACCTGTAGATCAAAAATTATATAGATCAATGATAGGATCACTGCTTTACTTATGTGCATCTAGACCTAATATAATGTTGAGTGTTTGCATGTGTGCACGTTTTCAAGCAAACCCTAAAGATTGCCATCTTGTAGCCGTTAAGAGAATTCTAAGATACTTAGTCCACACCCAAAACCTAGGATTATGGTATCCCAAAGGCTCCCTTTTCGATTTGCTTGGCTATTCTGACTCAGATTATGCCGGTTGCAAAGTAGATCGAAAAAGCACTACAGGGACTTGCCAATTCCTTGGGCGGTCCTTAGTGTCATGGAGTTCCAAGAAACAAAATTGCGTTGCACTTTCCACTGCAGAAGCTGAGTACATAGCAGCTGGGGCATGTTGTGCACAGTTGTTATGGATGAAGCAAACCCTTAGAGATTTTGGTTGTGAGTTTAACAAAATTCCACTTTTGTGTGACAATGAGAGTGCCATAAAACTTGCAAACAATCCGGTGCAACACTCTAGAACTAAACATATTGACATTAGACACCATTTCTTGAGAGACCACGAAGCCAAAGGAGATATCGAATTGTTTCATGTGAGCACCGAAAATCAACTAGCCGATATCTTCACAAAACCCCTTGATGAGATTAGGTTTTGTTTTCTTAGGAGTGAGCTAAATATCTTGGATTCTCGAAACGTGTCTTAATAACTAAAATTTTGATCAAATTTGATGGATGTAAATTGATTGTTTGAGCAATATGAAATGAGAAATAACATTTTTATCATTAAAATCACTCATGTCATATTTGCTAAGTGCTATTATAGCCCTTCTGGGCAATATCTGGAAACTGGTTGAGTAAACCGGCTGAGTAGGCCACTCAACCGGTTTTCCCCTGGTGGAAACTGGTTGAACCGGTATAAAAACTGGTTGAACCGGTTTTGGCCTTCGCGCCGTCAGTCTGCGCTGTCAGCTGTGCAGTCTGCGCTGTCAGTTTTTTTTTGCAGTCTGTGCTGTCATACTGCCAGAATTTTCGCGCAGTCAACACCTTTTTCTGCACGCTTTTACTGCGCAGTTTGACCAGAAACCGGTTGAACCGGTTTTTGAACCGGTTGAACCGGTTTTCTGTATTCTGACCGGCCGACTCCCCCCTTTTATTTCTCTCCCTCTCTCCTCTTCTCTTCTTCTCAGTTTCATTTTCCAGCCACTGCCGCCCACTCTTCTCTCTCTCTCTCCTTCACACTCCACTCCAAAAAAACTCACTTGTGCCCTCTCATCTTTGGAAGAGTTGTTGGAGATTCGTTCATCCCGGCGTTCTCCATCATCTTCCTCAATTTCATTGGGATTTCTTGACTAAATCTCCGGATCGAGGTATTGCCCTATTTCATTTCCTTGTACTCGATCCTACGCGTTCTTGATTATCTAATGTATCATTCGTTGGGTACATTTTAGTTTAAGTGATTGCAACACTTAGATTATCTTCATTTGTCATAAACATTGTTAGAGTTTAGCGATTTGATATTGTTCGTTGTAGTTGAACCGCTCATATGAACGGTTGAAGTGCATGCTCAATATCTTATGCGTTTCTACTCAAACGTGTTTGATCCTTGCTCATCATAGGTTCTATTTTTGTTTCTTAGAATGGTGCGTCGGAGGAACCCATCCGTGGTTGAATCCGACTCCTCGGATGACCAAGAAATACATGGAGATACTCCCCCACGCTCTCGATCCAAGCGTGGGCGAGGAAGCGGAAGTGTCATGCAAGGTGCTGAGGCCTCCGGGTCTCAAAGTGCTCGCGGTTGGACAACCCGGAATCCTTCCGGTCGGTCCCGACCCGCGGCGAATCCGCAGGCGTGGGAGGCTACGAGTGATGATGAAGGCGGGAAGGATGATGAAATTGATCTGCCCCCAGCCCACGCCCCTGTGATTCGTGGTTTGGTCCTCCACCGGGCAGAGGCTCGGCGTGCTGGCAATGAGCCAGTAACTGATTTCACTGCCAGTAGCGGTTCTGCTCTCCTTCAGGATCTCCATTTCCAGAATCCTGCATTGCGCATTTGCGATGCCAGGATTGATGGAAACCGCTTTTGGACGCTTCATCACGTGGATTTTTATAATTCCGTGATCCTCCCCAAGAAGCATCAATCTATTCTGCTTCAACGCTATATCAACTGGGAAGGTTGTGAGGCCATTGGGGACCCAGAGATGACACAGGCATTGAGGGTCTGTGAAAGGAAAAAGATGAAGAGTATCATGACATTCCAATATGATTGGAATGATGAAGTGATTGCCCAATTCTACTCAACTTTGTGGATCAAGCCAGCTGACGAGGAGAGCCCATACAACTACCCTTATCTGAACTTCTTCATTGAAGGTAGTTGGTATAAGGTGAGCTACCGCAGGTTTGCTCACATTCTTGGTTTTTCTGACAATGATATCTCTGGCGACAAGACCAAGATACATGATTTCCGGCAGCCTACTAGAGATGAAGCCAAAGACCTTCATCTTTCTGAGTGTGGGAAGTATTGGGGTCTACAAACATGCATAAGTATTATCGATACATCAACTCCCTCTGCAGGATGACCCTCATTCCAAAAGGGGGTAATCAGATGAACATTCTTGGAGAGAGCAAGGTCTTGCTCTCTTTCATGAAACCCAGCAGCTCAGAGAGTATAGATGTCTTTGATATGATTTGGCAGGAAATCATTCATGCCGCCTGCTTTCCATTGAAGGGGTGTCTTCATGCTCCGTTTATCATGAAGATGATTGAGGTTGTGACCCAGTTTAGATTTGACAAAGGTACAAGACATCAGTCCTATACCCCTTTCTGGATTGATCCCAACAATCCAGCAGGGCGCCTCAGGAAAGCCCCCTCCAGTTCTCGTGCTCATACATCTGCAGGTCCGTCTGCTGGTCCTACTGCTGCTGCTACCGGTGCCTCGCGTCCCTCCCCTGGCCGCAGATCTCCCACGCCACGTGGTCGTGGTCGAGGTCGTGGCCGAGGGATGGGTGCCCGCTTGGCCCACGGGTTTGCGGCATTCTTCTCCATGTGCCGGAACATTGATGCGGATGTCCATGAGGTGGCTCGACGTTAGCGGGAGACTGACGACAACCTACGTCGTCAAGCTTCCTCTTTGGGTACTCCCTTTGCCCCCCGCTCTCCTGATGTACCTCCCCATCCTCCTCCTCCGGAGATCAACGAGTGGTACCAGCAGGCATACGGGGTGCCTTTTTCGACAGCAGATGACGTCGACGAAGAAGAAGAAGCTTATTTTGATGATCGTGAGCAGTTTGTCCCGCCTCCGTATCACGGGGATCCGGGCCAATCGTCCTCTTATCCTCTGCCCCAGGATCCTTCTGGCAGTGCTCCTCAGTCTGGGGAGGAACACTTTGCCTCTGACCTGGCGCACCACCTCTTTGCTCCTCATCATCCTCCTCCCAACTGGTGATCATTGGACTGGCGTCTCTCTCTCTTTTTGGTTCTTGTTGCCAAAAAGGGGGAGAAGGTTTATTATGGCAGTGCCCTTTATGCAGTACCCTTTATTTTTGTAATGAACAATCGGTCTATAATAACTATTTATGATGCATGCATGGCTCTAAGCCATAAACACTTTTATGATGTGATGAGATGAGTTCTCATTATTGTAATAGCAGTAGAATTTTTCATATCATATGTTATGCATTAATGAGCCTGAATGTGTAATTTTTACTCTCTCTATCTAATTATGTTTCATACCTCATTGTTTTGTATATGGCGTTGATTGTTCTCTCTCTAAATATGTTGCAAATTGACATGTCAAGTCAATGTTAATTTCACAAAACTCATGCACATATTTAGGGGGAGCTACACATACACAAAAGATTTTATGTCGCAAGTACTTGTAACTTTTAATTCTTATTTCTATTCCAGTTTGTTTTGGCATCAATCACCAAAAAGGGGGAGATTGTAAGTGCAATCAACCCTAATTGAGGGTTTTGGTGATTAATGACAAAAGAAACTAAGATTCTAACAAGTTTGCTCCTAGTATGTACACAGAAATTCTACAGACAGGAGAAGCACAGATCTTACGAGCATAAAAGTATAAAGCACAGCGGATTTAAAATTCCACATCAAATGGCGTGCTCCAAGTGCTTAGAAACAACGGCGGTGCTAAATTTATAATTCTTGAGTCATAGGAATCACCGTGCAATTAAGAGGGATCCGCGACGGTTAAGTAAGTTGTGCAATGAGCCAAGTTCAAAATCTTTTGAAAACATCTTGGAGAACATTTTTCCAGATCATGAATGCCCTTGAGAAAAACAAATTTTACTTCCCACAAAGACTCCAGTTTTGTTCTCTTCAAAATACTCAAAATCTGGTTTCAGCCCCCAAAACCAGTTCAACCGGTCCTGAAACCGGTTCAACCGGTTTTGGTACTGTTCACCTGCCACCTCTGCTCTGACCTGTCTGACAGTCAGAGCTGTCAGAAAAGTCGCAGTAGATATTTTTCTAAAACCGGTTGAGCCGAATTTTTTCCTTACTCAGCCGGTTTTGAAACCGGTTGAGTCTCCGGCTGAGTAGCTCAGTGGACCGGGATCCCCCTGGTAGAAACCGGTTCAACCGGTCTGAAAACCGGTTCAACCGGTTTTTACTCTTTTTCTCCCAACGGCTGCCAGCTTTTGGGGATCCTTTATATACCCCCTCACACTCTCTCTCTCATTAACTCCTGCCTCTCCCACAAATTCTTGGCTGACAAACCTTCAAACAAGCGCATTCATTTCACCTTTCACACCCGCAATCACATCTCCTTCAATCATTTGAAGGACCCTTGGTGTGAGGTGAACTCGATCGAACTCGCTGTCAATTTCATCTCGATTCTCCCTTTCTCTTTGTTCTTGAGCTCGTTGCAAACTTAACCTTGTGCGGATTTGTTACTCTTGGAACCTCGTGTTCCTTGACGGTTAGAGGTTGCTTGGGAGTCTCCAAATTTGTGGACGACCCCAAGAAGTTTGTATCACCCGCTCTTTGAGCTGATTTGAGAAGAGATTGCCTTGACCTTTGTGGTCGGCTTGTGGAGGATTAGGGTTGGAAAAGACCCGGCCCTTTGTGGGTTCCTCAACGAGGAGTAGGACACCTTTGTGGTGGTTGCCGAACCTCGGGTTATATTGCGTGTTCTTGTGTGTTCTTGTTAAGCGCTTTATATTCGGTGGTTGGTTCATATTATTCATTCTAGTAGATTTTGTGTAGGGCAAGTCTTTAGCTATATTCTTCACTACTTCGTATTTGTTCAATAGATTATCTAATTTAAGTTGAGCAGGTTCAAACTTGTTCAGTTGTAATCAAAATCGACTGAACCGGTTTGCACCAGTGCAACTTTAATTTAACCTATCTCGAAGTTTTTAGTGAAAATTTTCAGGTGTAGCCTATTCACCCCCCCTCTAGGCTACTTTCAGGGAGCAAATTTGGAATTCCTGCCTTTCTTCACTAGAATGTAGCATTTACTCCCAAATACACAAAAATATGAAACGTTGGGTTTTTTACCGGTTAGGAGTTCATACGACGTCTTCTTGAGGAGGCGATGAAGGTAGACCCGGTTTATGGCGTGGCAAGTTGTGTTCGCAGCTTCCGACCAAAACCGCTCGGCCGTCTTGAATTCTCCAAGCATCGTCCTTGCCATGTTTATGAGCATCATGTTCTTCCTCTCTACCACATTGTTTTGTTGTGGTGTGTAGGTAGTGGAGAACTCGTGCTTGATTCCTTCCTCCTCAAGGAACTCCTCCACTTGAAGGTTCTTGAACTCGGACCCGTTGTCGCTTCTAATCTTTTTCACCTTGAGCTCAAATTCGTTTTGAGCTCGCCTTAGAAAGCGCTTGAGGGTCCCTTGGGTTTCTGTTTTAACCTGCAAAAAGAATACCCAAGTGAAGTGGGAAAATCATCAACAATAACCAAACCATACTTACTTCCCCCGATGCTAAGGTAGGTGACGGGTTCGAAAAGGTCCATATGCAATAGCTCCAGAGGTCTTGATGTAGTCATCGCATTCTTGCTGTGATGAGCGCTTCCCACCTGTTTGCCTGCTTGATAAGCTGCACAAGGTCTATCTTTTTTGAAAAACACATTTGTTAGACCTAACACATGTTCTCCCTTTAAAAGTTTGTGGAGATTCTTCATCCCAACATGTGCTAGACGGCGATGCCACAGCCAGCCCATGCTAGTCTTAGCAATTAAGCATGCATCTAGATCGGCCTCCTCTTTCGAAAAATCCACTAAATAGAGTTTGCCATCTAGTACACCCTTAAAAGCTAGTGAACCATCACTCCTTCTAAAGACAGACACATCTACATTTGTAAATAGACAATTATAACCCATGTGGCACAACTCACTAACAGATAGCAGGTTATAGCCTAGCGATTCTACTAGAAATACATTAGAGATAGAGTGCTCATTAGTGATAGCTATCTTGCCTAAGCCTTTGACCTTGCCTTGATTCCCATCTCCAAATATGATTTTATCTTGGGAATCCTTGTTCTTGACGTAGGAGGTGAACATCTTTTTCTCCCCCGTCATGTGGTTTGTGCATCCGTTGTTGATAATCCAGCTTGAGCCCTCGGATGCATAAACCTGCAAGGCAAATTAGGCTTGGGTTTTAGTTACCCAACTCTTGTTGGGTCCTACAAGGTTAGTTATAATAGTCTTTGGGACCCAAATACAAGTCTTGTCTCCCTTGCACTTGGCTCCCAACTTCCTAGCAATCACTTTCTTATTTTTACTACAAATTGCAAAAGAAGCATTGCAAGCATGGTAAATTGTAGAAGGTTCACTACATACTTTCCTAGGCACATGAACAACATTTTTCCTAGGCATATTTCTACCATGCACAAAAGAAGAACTTGAAGCAATCATAGCATGTGAAGCATAACTCCTATGAGCATTTCTAGAAAATTTCCTATCACTATAGATAAAAGCATGATTCCTTTGAGCATTACTAGTCATAGGGGCCTTCCCTTTCTCCTTGGCGGAGATGGGAGCCCTTTGACTTGATAAGTTCTTGGCTTCCCTTCGAAAGCCAAGCCCATCCTTAATAGAGGGGTGTCTACCAACAGTGTAGGCAACCCTTGCAAATTTTAGTTTGTCAAAATCATTTTTGCTAGTCTTAAGTTGGGCATTAAGACTAGCCACTTCACCATTTAGTTTAGTAATGGATGCAAGATGTTCATTACAAGCATTAACATCAAAATCCTTGCACCTATTACAAATTACGACATGTTCTATACTTGAACTAGATTTTTTAGCTACCTCTAACTTAGCAATTAACTCATCATTAACACTCCTCAAACTAGAAATAGATTCATGGCAAGCAGAAATTTCAGAAGATAAAATCTCATTTCTTTTAGTTTCCAACATAAGAGATTTTTGAACACTAATAAACTTATCATGTTCTTCATACAATAAATCCTCTTGCTTTTCTAGGAGTCTATTCTTTTCATTTAATGCATCAATCAATTCATTGATCTTTTCTACCTTGGCTCTATCTAGACCTTTAAACAAGCTAGAATAGTCTACTTCATCATCACTAGACACTTCATCGCTAGAAGAAGCATACGTAGAGTTATCTCGAGCGCTTACCTTCCTCTCCTTTGCCATGAGGCAGGTGTGACGCTCGTTGGGGAAGAGGGATGACTTGTTGAAGGCCGAGGCGGCGAGTCCTTCGTCGTTGGAGTCGGACGAAGAGCAATCTGAATCCCACTCCTTGCCAAGGTGCGCCTCGCCCTTCGCCTTCTTGTAGGATTTCTTTTTCTCCCTCTTCCCGCTCTTTTCTTGTCCCTGGTCACTATCATTATTGGGACAGATAGCAAAAAAGTGACCAGTCTTACCACACTTGAAGCAGGAGCGCTTTCCCTTCGTCTTGCTCTTGTTGGGATGCTCCTTGCGACCTTTTAGTGCCGTCTTGAAGCGCTTGATGATGAGGGCCATTTCATCCTCGTTCAGCTCGGCTGCCTCTACTTGTGCCACCTTGCTAGGTAGTGCCTCCCTGCTGCTTGTTGCTTTGAGAGCAACGGTTTGAGGCTCATAGATAGGCATTGGGCCATTCAATGCCTCATCAACGTATCTTGCCTCCTTGATCATCATACGCCCGCTTACAAACTTTCTGAGTATTTCCTCGGGCGTCATCCTTGTGTACCTGGGATTCTCACGGATTGAATTCACAAGATGAGGATCAAGAACAGTGAAGGACCTGAGCATAAGCCGGACGACGTCGTGATCGGTCCATCTTGTGCTTCCATAGCTCCTGATTTTGTTGACTAGGGTCTTGAGCCGATTGTACGTTTGCGTTGGCTCCTCTCCCCTGATCATTGTGAACCTCCCTAGTTCACCTTCCACCAACTCCATCTTGGTGATCATGGTGGCGTCGTTCCCCTCATGAGAGATCTTGAGGGTGTCCCAGATTTGCTTGGCGTTGTCCAAGCCGCTCACCTTATTGTACTCGTCCCTACACAAGGATGCTAACAAAACATTGGTAGCTTGTGCATTTTTATGGATTTGCTTGTTAATGAAAACGAGGTTGTCAGTACTATCAAAAAGCATTCCATTTTCAACAATCTCCCAAATGCTTGGATGGAGAGAGAATAGGTGACTACACATTTTGTGACTCCAAAATGGGTAGTCTTCTCCATCAAAGTGCGGAGGTTTCCCGAGTGGAATTGAAAGTAAATGAGCATTGGAGTTGAATGGAATACGAGAATAATCAAAAGAAAAGTTTGAGTTGACCGTTTTCTTTTTCTCTTCGTATTCGTCGTCTCTTGGGGAAGAAGAAGACTCGTCGATGTCGTAGTAGACGATCTTCTTGATGCGCCTCTTCTTCTTCCCGTCCTTCTTCTTATGACTCGAGCCAGAGTCTAAGGGCTTATCATCTCTTGGCTCATTGACGATAGACTCTTTTTTTTATCATTGACCACCATCCTCTTTCCCTTAGGATCCATCTCTTCGGGCGATTAGTCCCTTGCATGAAGAGAACGGCTCCGATACCAATTGAGAGCACCTAGAGGGTGGTGAATAGGTGATCCTGTAAAAAAATCAAATACTTGAAGCCACAAAACTTGATTAGGTGTTAGTTCAATAGAGTCAAGTAGCTAAGGATCGAGCTCTTGTGAAACACAGTGGTCACGAAGAAAACAAGCACAAGAGACACGGAGATTTATCTCGTGGTTCGGCCAAGTATCACACTTGCCTACTCCATGTTGTGGCGTCCCAATGGACGAGGGTCGCACTCAACCCCTTTCAAGTGATCCAATGATCAACTTGAATACCATGGTGTTTTCCTTTCTTTCACTATTTCCCATTCGCGAGGAATCTTCACAACTTGGAGCCTCTCGCCCTTACAAATGATGATCACAAAGAAGCATGGAATTAAGGGAGGGAAGAGCAACACACACAAGACTCAAAGTACGAACACAATCACGCACACAAGCCACAACTTGAGCTCACAACACAATGCGGGGAGTTCTCTACTCAACTAGAGCTCAAGGCACTTATCACAAAGAATTGAATGCGCGAGAATAGAGTCTTGGTGCTTAGAGATGATCAAAGAATGCTTGGTGTACTCCTCCATGCGCCTAGGGGTCCCTTTTATAGCCCCAAGGCAGCTAGGAGCCGTTGGAAGCAATCTGGGAAGGCAATTCTTGCCTTCTGTTGGGTGGCGCACCGAACAGTCCGGTGCACCACCGGACAGGTACTGTTCATAGTCCGGTGCAGATCTCCTTCCAAAAATAGAATAGTCGACCGTTGCAAAAATGGAGCCGTTGGCGCACCGGACACTGTCCGGTGCACACCGGACAGTTCGGTGCCCCCTGTCGACCGTTGGCGCGCCCACGCGTCGCGCGTGGATTGCGCGGTCGACCCTTGGCGCAGTCGACCGTTGGTTCACCGGACAGTCCGGTGCCTCACCGGATCGTCTGGTGAATTTTAGCCATACGCCGTTGAACGATTCCCGAGAGCGACGACTTCACCGCAGACGGCTCACCGGACAGTCCGGTGCACCACCGGACAGTCCGGTGAATTATAGTCGTACACCGCCGTCAGTTCCCGAGAGTGGCCTGTTCACCGGAGGCTGGCCTGGCGCACCGGACACTGTCCGGTGCACCACCGGACAGTCCGGTGTGCCAGACCGCGCTGAGTCTTGGCTGTTCCAGCCAAGATCTTTTCTTCTTCTCTTTTCTCTGATTCTAGCACTTAGACAAATATATTAGTACACAAAAACCATTGTACTAAGTCTAGAATCATACCTTCTTGTTGATTTGCACTTCATCAATCATTTGGCACAAGATTACTCACTCAATACGTGTTGGGCACTTAACCACCAAAACTATACCACTTAATCACCAAAACTATACTAGAAATGGCCCAAGGGCACATTTCCCTTTTAGTGTTCCTCCGAATTGCGGTAAGAGCCCTCGAAACAGAGCATGTCAAAGTTGTCATCACACGTTTGTGTTACTTTTTCAATGCGGTGTCACAAAAAGTAATAGCTTTAGAAGACTTGGACTATCTAAAGGCATACATCATCGATACTATGTGCAAGCTTGAAATGTGTTTTCCTCCATCATTTTTTGATATGCAAGTACACCTAATCGTACATCTCGTGGATCAGATAAAAATATTAGGGCCACTATATTTACATCATATGTTTCAGTTTGAGCGATACCTAAGAGTATTAAAAGGTTATGTGCGAAATCACGCTCACCCAAAGGGTTCAATCATGGAGGGATACACTACAGAAGAAGTGATTGAGAGCTGTATAGATTACATCAGAGATGGAACAATGATAGGTGTGCCTGTACCTAAACATGAGGGTAAACTATGTGGGAGAGGGAGAATGGGCAGGAAAACTTTTCACGTTGATGATTACAAGCTAGTACATTGTGCTCATGGTAGTGTACTACAACATCTCGCGATAGCAGAGCCTTACATAGAGGAACACCTGGATCAGCTTCGTAAAGAAAATCAGAACCGCACAGAGGACTGGATCATGAGGGAGCACAAACATCATTTCAGCGAATGGTTAATGGACAAAAACATCCCATTCGGAGACTCTTTGGAAGAGAAAACAATGAAGAATTTGGCTTCTGGGCCATCGTGTTTTGTGACATCATGGCAAGCATATGACATCAATGGGTACACATTCTACACTAAATCAAAAGACATGAAAAGTGTTGCACAAAATAGCGGTGTTCGTATCGATGCTTTTGACCTACGGGGACAGAAGACCACATATTTTGGATTCATAGAGGAAATATGGGAACTTGATTATGGCCCAAGCATGAAAATACCCTTATTTAAGTGCCAATGGGTACAACATCCCGTGGGGGTGATAGTGGATAACTACGGACTCACACTGGTAGACTTAAAGAAAGTAGGATATAAAGATGACCCATGGGTTCTCGCCGAATGTGTTGCACAAGTGTTCTATGTACTCGATCCAGCAGATGAGAAGATGCATGTAGTTATTTCTGGAAAGCAAAAAATTATTGGAGTTGAGAATGTGGGAGACGGAGATGAGGAATACAATAAGTATGATGAGATATTCATCTTTAACGATTCAGAGAGAATCAAGTGTGTGGAAAAGAAAATTGATAAGAACTTAAAACCATACATGCGGAAAAATGGTAGTTCATGAAAAATTGTATGAATCAAATTGTATTTGTTAGCATGTATGATCGACTATGTATTGTGGTTGCCAATTAATTTAAAATCTCTCTAGTTATCTATGTGTGCTATTAAAATTCATTTAAATTGTATTTGCATTTTTTGTTAAAAATTAAAATATTAATATGGTAATCTAATCACAATCAGTTCTAATTGAGAACCGCTTGTGTCATCCACCTTATTTGTTTGTGATTTGTTTTCGCCCTCTCTTTCGGACTCGATTATATTTCTAACGCTAACCTCGGCTTGTAGTTGTGCTTAAAGTTTATAAATTTCAGATTTCGCCTATTCACCTCCCCTCTAGGCGACTTTCAATTGGTATCAGAGCTCGGTACTTCATTAGAGCCTAACCGCTCGAAGTGATGTCGGGAGATCACGCCAAGAAGGAGATGGTGACCGGTGAGAAGCCCGTCACAAGCCACGGGAAGGTTCCATCGGGAGAGTCCGGCAACAAGGGGAAGGGATCCCCTTCACACTCTAAGTCGCATCGGAGCGGCGACAAAAAGAAGAAGATGAAGAAGATGGTCTATTTCGAGACCGATTCTTCGTCGCCATCCACCTCCGGCTCCGACGCGCCGTCCGTCACTTCTAAGCACCATGAGCGCAAGAAGTTTAGTAAGATCCCCTTATGCTACCCTCGCATTTCCAAACGTACTCCTTTACTTTCCATCCCATTAGGCAAACCACCCGTTTTTGATGGTGAAGATTATTGTATGTGGAGTGTTAAAATGAGGCACCATCTAACCTCACTCCACACTAGCATTTGGGATGTTGTTGAGTTTGGAGTACAGGTACCATCCATAGGGGATGAAGATTATGATTCGGATGAGGTTTCCCAAATCCGGCACTTCAACTCCTAAGCCACTACTATACTCCTCGTCTCTCTAAGTCGAGAGGAGTATAATAAGGTGCAAGGGTTGAAGAGCGCCAAAGAGATTTGGGACGTGCTCAAGACCGCGCACGAGGGAGATGAGGTGACCAAGATCACCAAGCGGGAAACGATCAAGGGGGAGCTCGGTCGGTTCATGCTCAACCAAGGGGAGGAGCCACAAGCTATGTACAACCGGCTCAAGTCCTTGGTGAACCAAGTGCGCAACCTTGGGAGCACAAAATGGGATGACCATGAAATGGTCAAGGTTATTCTAAGATCACTCGTTTTTCTTAATCCTACACAAGTTCAATTAATTCATGGTGATCCTAGATACAAGCTAATGTCTCCCGAGGAGGTTATAGGAAAATTTGTGAGCTTTGAATTGATGATCAAAGGCTCCAAGAAAATCATCGAGCAAGGCGCCTCCTCCGTACCCGAGGTACAACCCATCGCATTCAAGGCAACGGTGGAGAAGAAAGAAGAGTCTACATCAAGTAGACTCCCCATCGATGGCTCCAAGCTCGACAATGAGGAGATGGCGCTCATCATCAAGAGCTTCCGCCAAATCCTCAAGCAAAGGAGGGGGAAGAACTACAAGCCCCGCTCCAAGAAAGTTTGCTACAAGTGTGGTAAGTCTGGTCACTTTATAGCAAAATGTCCTATTTCTAGTGACAGTGACAGGGGCGATGACAAGAGGGGGAAGAAGAAGGAGAAAAAGAGATACTACAAGAAGGGCGGCGATGCCCATGTTTGCCGGGAGTGGGACTCTGACAAGAGCTCCACCGACTCCTCCTCCAACGAGGACGCCGCCAACATCGCCGTCAACAAGGGTCTTCTCTTCCCCAACGTCGATCACAAGTGCCTCATGGCAAAGGACGGCAAGAAGAAGAAGGTAAAATCTAGATCCTCCACTAAGTATGCAACTTCTAGTGATGAGGATAACTCTAGTGATGATGAGGATGATTTGCTTACTCTTTTTGTCAACCTTAATATGCAACAAAAGGAAAAATTAAATGAGTTGATTAGTGCTATTCATGAGAAGGATGAACTCTTGGATAGCCAAGAGGACTTCCTTATTAAGGAAAACAAGAAGCATGTTAAGGCTAAAAATGCTTATGCTCTAGAGGTAGAAAAATGTGAAAAATTGACTAGTGAGCTAAGCACTTGCCATGACACTGTTTCTAACCTTAGAAATGAAAATGCTAAATTAATTGCTAAGGTTGAGAAATCAAATATTTGTGATGATTCAATTGCCAATCTTAGAAATGATAATGCTAGTTTGATTGCTAAGATTGATAAATTTAATGCCTCTCTTTCTAGCCTTAAGATTGAGAATGAAAAGTTAATTGCTAAGGCTAAAGATTTAAATGTCTGCAATGATGCTATTTCCAATCTTAGAAATGAAAATGCCATGTTACATGCTAGGATTGATGAATTAAATGTTTGCGAACCCTCTACATCTAGTGTTGATCATGTTACTATTTGTACTAGATGTAGAGACATTAATATTGATGCTATCCATGATCACCTAGCTTTAATTAAACAACAAAATGATCGCATAGCTCAACTTAGTGCCAAAATTAATGAGCATGACTTAGAAAATGAAAAATTTAAATTTGCTCGTAGCATGCTTTATAGTGGGAGACGCCCTGGCATCAAGGATGGCATTAGCTTCCAACAGGGAGGCAATGTCAAGCTTAATGCCCCTAAAAGATTGTCTAATTTTGTTAAGGGCAAGGCTCCCATGCCTCAGGATAACGAGGGCTACATTTTATATCCTGTTGTTTATCCTGAGGATAAGATTAGGAGAATTCATTCTAGGAAGTCTCACTCTAGCTCTCATCATGCTTTTATGTATAAGAGTGAGGCATCTAGTTCTAGGCGTTCTAATCATTTTAAAATGCCTAAAAAGAAATCTCCTATTGCATCAAATGAGTCTATTGTTTCATTTAAGACTTTTGATGCTTCATATGTGCTCACTAACAAATCAGGCAAAGTAGTTGCCAAATATGTTAGGGGCAAACACAAGGGGTCAAAGACTTGTGTTTGGGTACCCAAGGTGCTTATTTCTAATGTGAAAGGACCCAAGACCGTTTGGGTACCTAAGAACAAGGCCTAAATTTGTTTTGTAGGTTTACGCATCCGGGGGCTCAAGTTGGATCATTGATAGCGGGTGCACAAACCACATGACTAGGGAGAAAAGGATGTTCTCCTCCTATGAGAAAAACCAAGATCCCCAAAGAGCTATCACATTCGGGGATGGAAATCAAGGTTTGGTCAAAGGACTTGGTAAAATTGCTATATCACCTGACCATTCTATTTCCAATGTTTTTCTTGTAGATTCTTTAGATTACAACTTGCTTTCAGTTTCTCAATTATGCAAAATGGGCTACATTTGTCTTTTTACGGATATAGGTGTTACTATCTTTAGAAGAAGTGATGATTCAGTAGCGTTTAAGGGAGTGTTAGAGGGTCAGCTATACTTAGTTGATTTCAATAGAGCTGAACTCGACACTTGCTTAATCGCTAAGACTAATATGGGTTGGCTCTGGCATCGCCGACTAGCCCATGTTGGGATGAAGAATCTTCACAAACTTCTAAAGGGAGAGCACATTTTGGGACTAACAAATGTTCATTTTAAGAAAGATAGGATTTGTAGCGCATGCCAAGCAGGGAAGCAAGTTGGTGTTCATCATCCACACAAGAACATCATGACGACTGACAGGCCGCTTGAGCTACTCCACATGGATCTATTCGGCCCGATTGCTTACATAAGCATCGGCGGGAGTAAGTACTGTCTAGTTATTGTGGATGATTATTCTCGCTTCACTTGGGTGCTCTTTTTGCAGGAAAAATCACAAACCCAAGAGACCTTAAAGGGATTCTTGAGACGGGCTCAAAATGAGTTCGGCTTAAGGATCAAGAAGATAAGAAGCGACAATGGAACGGAGTTCAAGAACTCACAAATTGAAGGCTTTCTTGAGGACGAGGGCATCAAGCATGAGTTCTCTTCTCCCTACATGCCACAACAAAATGGTGTAGTGGAGAGGAAGAATAGAACTCTACTTGACATGGCGAGGACCATGCTTGATGAGTACAAGACTTCGGACCGGTTTTGGGCGGAAGCAATCAACACCGCTTGTTACGCCATCAACCGTCTCTACCTTCACCGAATCCTCAAGAAGACATCCTATGAACTCCTCACTGGTAAAAAGCCCAATGTTTCATATTTTAGAGTCTTTGGTAGCAAATGTTTTATTCTTGTTAAAAGAGGTAGAAAATCTAAATTTGCTCCTAAGGTTGTAGAAGGCTTTTTACTTGGTTATGACTCAAACACAAGGGCATATAGAGTCTTCAACAAATCCACTGGATTAGTTGAGGTTTATTGTGACATTGTGTTTGATGAGACTAATGGCTCTCAAGTAGAGCAAGTTGATCCTGATGAGCTAGATGATGAAGAGGCTCCATGCGTTGCGCTAAGGAACATGTCCATTGGGGATGTGTGTCCTAAGGAATCCGAAGAGCCTCCACAAGCACAAGATCAACCGTCTTCCTCAATGCAAGCATCTCCACCAACTCAAGATGATGAAAATGAAGATGAAGAGGAGCCACCTCAAGAGGAGGACAATGATCAAGGGGGAGATGCTAATGAACAAGACAAGGAAGATGATGAGGACCCAAGACCACCACACCCAAGAGTGCACCAGGCGATTCAAAGAGATCACCCCGTGAACACCATCCTCGGCGATATTCATAAGGGGGTAACCACTCGATCTCGAGTCGCTCATTTTTGTGAACATTACTCCTTTGTTTCCTCTATTGAGCCACACAGGGTAGAGGATGCACTTAAAGATTCGGATTAGGTGCTGGTGATGCAAGAGGAGCTCAACAACTTCACGAGGAATGAGGTATGGCATATTGTTCCACGTCCTAATCAAAATGTTGTAGGAACCAAGTGGGTCTTCCGCAACAAGCAAGATGAGCTGGTGTGGTGACAAGGAACAAAGCCCGACTTGTGGCCAAGGGATATTCATAAGTTGAAGGTTTGGATTTTGGTGAAACCTATGCACCCGTAGTTAGGCTTGAGTCAATTTGTATATTACTTGCCTATGCTACTTACCATGGCTTTAAGCTTTATCAAATGGACGTGAAGAGTGCCTTCATCAATGGACCAATCAAGGAAGAGGTTTATGTTGAGCAACCTCCTGGCTTTGAAGATAATGAGTATCCTAACCATGTCTATAAACTCTCTAAGGCGCTTTATGGGCTCAAGCAAGCCCCAAGAGCATGGTATGAATGCCTAAGAGATTTCCTTATCGCTAATGGCTTCAAAGTCAGCAAAGTCGATCCTACTATCTTTACTAAAACTATTGCAAATGATTTATTTGTATGCCAAATTTATGTTGATATTATATTTGGGTCTACTAACAAATCTACTTGTGAAGAGTTTAGTAGGATCATGGTACAAAAATTCGAGATGTCTATGATGGGAGAGTTGAAGTATTTCTTAGGATTCCAAGTCAAGCAACTCCAAGAGGGCACCTTCATCAGCCAAACTAAGTACATTCAAGACATACTCACCAAGTTTGGAATGAAGGATGCCAAACCCATCAAGACACCCATGGGAACCAATGGGCATCTCGACCTCGACATGGGAGGTAAATCCGTAGATCAAAAGGTATACCAGTCAATGATAGGATCTTTACTCTATTTATGTGCATCTCGACCGGATATTATGCTTTCCATATGCATGTGTGCAAGATTCCAAGCCGATCCTAAGGAAGTTCACCTTAGGGTCGTGAAGAGAATCTTGAGATATTTAGTTCATACACCTAAGTTTGGTCTTTGGTACCCCAAGGGATCCACCTTTGATTTAATAGGTTATTCAGATGCTAATTGGGCAGGGTGTAAGATTGATAGGAAGAGCACATCAGGGACTTGTCAGTTCTTAGGAAGATCCCTAGTGTCTTGGGCTTCAAAGAAACAAAACTCAGTAGCTCTTTCCACCGCCGAAGCCGAGTACATTGCCGCAGGCCATTGTTGCGCGCAATTGCTTTGGATGAGGCAAACCCTTAGGGACTATGGTTACAAATTAACCAAAGTTCCTCTCCTATGTGATAATGAGAGTGCAATCCGCATGGCGGATAATCCCGTTGAGCACAGCCGCACTAAACACATAGTCATTCGGTATCTCTTTTTGAGGGATCACCAACAAAGGGGGGATATCGAGATAGCCTATATTAACACCAAAGAACAATTAGCTGATATCTTTACCAAACCACTAGATGAGAAAACCTTTACCAAACTTAGGAATGAGCTAAACATTCTTGATTCTCAGAATTTTGATTGATATTTTGCACACGTAGCTTATTTATATACCTTTGATCATATCTCTTTCATGTGCTATGACTAATGTGGTTTTCAAGTGTATTTCATGCTAATTCATAGATTGAAAGGGAAATGGAGTCTTCGGCGAAGACAAGGCTTCCACTCCACTCCATCCTATTATCAACCCTTCGCCGTCACTCTGTGCCATCTCTCCACATTGGTATAAGCTTCACTCATATATATTGTTTGCCAAAGGGAGAGAACTTACCAAGGGCTTATATATCACTCACAAGTATCCATTTTTGGCGATTCATGCCAAAGGGGGAGAAAGTATTAGCCCAAAGCAAAAGGACCGCACCACCATGCCAATTTCAAAATTTTTTGAAACAAGCGAAAATTCAATCTCAAATTGGTAAAACGCTCTTGAACACTAAGAGGAGAATTTCATTGAGGGGGAGTTTTGTTTAGTCAAAGGAAAAGCATTTGAAATAGGGGGAGAAAATTTCAAATCTTGAAAATGCTTCTCAAAATATTATTCATTTACCTTTGACTATTTGCAAAAAGACTTTGAAAAGAATTTGCAAAAACAAAACTAGTGGTGCAAATGTGGTCCAAAATGTTAATAAGAAGAAAACAATCCATACATATCTTATGAATGTATATATTTGTTTAATTTCAAGCAACCTTTGCACTTACCTTATGCAAACTAGTTCAATTATGCACTTATATATTTGCTTTGGTTTGTGTTGCCATCAATCACCAAAAAGGGGGAGATTGAAAGGGAATTAGGGTCAAACCTTTTCCTAAATGATTTTGGTGGTTGAATTACCCAACACAAATAATTGGACTAACTAGTTTGCTCTAGATTATAAGTTCTACAGGTGCCAAAGGTTCACAACAAACCAATACAAAGTCCAAGAAAGAGTTCAAATAAAAAGAGCAAAAGACAACCGAAGGCTGCCCTGGTCTGGCGCACCGGACTGTCCGGTGCACCACCGGACAGTGTCCGGTGCACCAGGGAGAACGACTCTGAACTGCTCAGCTTCGGGAATTTGGGGAGCCCCTCCGCTATAATTCACCGGACTGTCTGGTGTAGCACCAGACTGTCCGGTGTGCCAGCGGAGCAACGGCTAACAGCGCAATGGTCATCTGCAAAAGTCTACAGTGAACAGTGTAACTGTGCGCGCAGAAGCCAGAGCAGGCGCAGATGGTGCACCGTACAGTGAATAGTGACTGTCCGGTGCACCACCGGACTGTCCGGTGGCCCAGCTGTCAGAAGCTCCAATGGTCGAACCCTAACAGCTGGGTGAAGTGGCTGGCGCACCGGACAGTGTCCGGTGGCGCACCGGATTGTCCGGTGCGCCCGTCGACAACAGCCTCCACCAACGGCCATATTCGTGGTTGAGGCTATAAATACCCCCCCCCCAACCACCACACTTCAAGGCATCCAAGTTTTCAGCCATTACATTCAATACAAGAGCTCTAGACTTCACTCCAAGACACAAACAAGAGATCAAATCCTCTCCCAAGTCCAAAGATCGCTCCAAACAATTAGTGACTAGAGAGAGATATTTGTGTTCTTTTGAGTTCTTGCGCTTGGATCGCTTTTCTTCTTCCCCATTTCTTGTTCCCAAGACTTTTGTAATCAAGACAAGAGACACCAATTGTGGGGTGGTCCTTGTGGGGACTAAGTGTCCCAATTGATTGAGAAGAGAAGCTCACTCGGTCTAAGTGGCCGTTTGAGAGAGGGAAAGGGTTGAAAGAGACCCGGTCTTTGTGACCACCTCAACGGGGAGTAGGTTTGCAAGAACCGAACCTCGGTAAAACAAATCATCATGTCATCCACCTTATTTTCTTGTGATTTGTTTTCGCCCTCTCTTTCGGACTCAATTATATTTCTAACGCTAACCCTGCCTTGTAGTTGTGCTTAAAGTTTATAAATTTCAGATTCTGCCTATTCACCCCCCCCTCTAGGCGACTTTTAGTTGGGATACTCGCGGTTCCAATGTTCGTTTGAACCGCATTTTCGAGTTGAACCGTCTGCCGTATGGCGGTTACCCGGGAAACGACGCTGCTGTTACTGTCGATCGCCGGGGAAAAAGGGCGGCGGCTGCAGTTGAGGAAGGCCCTTCACAGGGAGTCGTGCCGGCTGCGGCCACTAAAAAGAGAAAACTAGGTACTGCAGCTGAGGGGTTGGGGGTCTCCGATCGTTTTGCTGTGGATTTAATGGGAACTTGTGCGGCCCCCAGGGGAAGGATGTCTTCACCCGAGCTCCGGGAATCTTCGGCGCGAATGCTGGAGGTTACCGGGGGTCGCTGGCCTAGGAATGTTCCGATCCCCCGGGCGGCCGGTAAGGACATGTTTATGTCTCGCTTAGCCCGTGAGATGAAGATTTTTCCTTATGGATGGAATATTGCTGCTGTTGTATCGGTAGTGATGGATAAGGATCGCCAAGATGCGACGTGGAAGCGTCGGGCGTTCACTAGGGTCAGGGACCCTAGTCGCGAGGTCAAGAAGGCGCGGGGAATCTCGAAGTCTGCCGCCCCCGGCAGCAACAAGCCACCGCTGGCTGCGAAGCCTACCGTCCCCGGCCCCAGCAAACCTTCATCGGGTACGAAGGCCATCGCTCCCGGCTCGAGCAAGCCACCTTCTGCTGAGCCCACGCAGGAGTGAGGGCCGCCGTATCCACTGCGCACTGCCGAGGCGGTGGCGGGTGGGGCCGAACTCTCCATGGACATCTGCGTGGATGACTACCGTGTGGGTGGTGTCATGATGTTTGATGCCCGCACGGGGCGGGGACTTGTCGGTGAGTTTTTATTATTTTATTATTATTTTTTCACGGGGTCTGGGTCTTGGACAAGACTGTGATGTAGGGTCAGATGATGGGCAACTGGCTGTTGTCCCGGCACCGGTGGCGGCCGTGTCGGTCGCGGCGACGACCGAGGCGAAGGGTGCTTCGCAGGACCCATGGTCCATGTTTTGCGCCTGTGGCGAGATTACTTCGGCCGCCGCCGCTAAAGACGTGTCGGGCTCAGTTGCGCAGCAGCTGAAGCATGCAACGCAGCGGCTAAAGCATGTAAGTCGTCTTGGACTTCGTCAGTTTGTTGTATTTATGTGATTGCGAATTTGATGGACTTTTCATGGCAGGCGGCTGCCTTCGCCGATCATGTTGCGTCCGGCACTCTGACCTTGGAGTTCGCTGCCGAGAGGCAATGACTCGAGGGGAGGATTGAGCGCCTCCGGACGCAGCATACGGAAGCTGTGCGGGACAAGTCAGCTACAGAAAACAAAAGTCGCAGGCTGATGGAGAAGTTGTCGGCTACGGAGGCCGAGAAAGAGGACCTCAGCCGTCGGCTGGCGGCGGAAAAGAAGGATGCGGATAGGGCCTGTGTTGAGGCACATGCCGCATGTGCCGAGGCCAAACTTGCGCATGCTGAGGCCAATCTCGCTCGCCAACACGCTGAGGAGGTGGAAGCGAGCCACAGCAGCCTGCGCGGCTGTCTGGACAAAGCGGAGGCCTCCACTCGCGCAGAGGTCGACCGGACGCATGCACAGCTCGCGAACGCGTACCGACAGCTTGGTGCGTGGACCGCTCCCTTTGATGCGTCCGGTAAGGAGGTGAGCCTTTGCTTCCTCGGATGGCTGCAGGAGGAGCTAGAGGTGCTCCCAACAATTGTGACGGGCCTCATGTCCTTCGCCTCGCTCATCACCTGCGAAGAGGGCGTGAATGCCTTGTCCCACGAGGGATGCAGGCACTTCGAAGTCTTTGACCGATCGGACGAAGACTTCGAGCGTGGAATCTTCCAGGTCGAAGACCCGATGCTGAAGCGATCTGCTGGGGCACTTTATGATAGGATGTAGGGCCCTCACGGTCGTGATACTGTCCGGGAAAGGTCCGACCGGGCGATGGAGCAGGTATGGACTTGTTTTGTGATTGTATATATGGGTATATATATTTATATGTGGTTTTTGTTGAATGAGTATGCTATTTCTGTAGATGGCGCATGATGAGGAGGTCGAAGACCTCAGGGGCCTGGAGAGCACGCTGTCTGACTCGTCGGGTGCGAAGGAAGGGATTGGGGGCAGCTGGCGCCACCGTCTGATGCTGGCGAAGGCCCCGTGATGACCCCCACACCGACCTGTGCTGGCGAGGACCCTGTGCCGGCCGCTGCGCCGATTAGTGAGGACACTTCGGTGGAGGCGGGCGGACCAACTGTCGAAGACCCTGCAGCGTCGGCCGGCCCTTCGCAGGTGGCGGGGTAGGGGCTAGGGCTAGCGGATGTAGGATTTTGTTTTTGTGATACTGAAACTCGGTTGCTGCGCAAGTTCCGACGTGTGGGCCTGCGCAAGCAACCGCTGCTGATGATACTAATTTTGTGGCGGCCACAACCGCAGTGCCTGCCAATGACAATTTATCTGGTTCTGAATCTGGGTCTTTTTCGTCTGATGGTGAGTTTGGGAGTCCGTTTTCCTGGACCGAAGAGCCTTCGGATGAAGACTTGGATTATTTTGCTGTGTTAGATGTGGCCGCGATGGAGTCCTCACCACGGGTGGAGGTTGGCGAGGTGTCTGATCTTCCTAGTGCGAGGATCGAGTGCCGACGACGAAGGGTGGTATCGAAGCATAGCGTTGGCGAGGTTTCGCGAAGTGGTAGGCGCCATCGGATGGGGATGGAGCGAGACCGTCTTCGAGTAGATCGGTTTGGTAAACGAGAGCTACTGTCTTCGCCGATTGAGACAAGCATTGGTGAGGGGGATCTGCGGAATCTTTTTGAGGGTGAGGAATTGAAAATAATGTTGTTCAATTATAGGGAGGCGGGCATCATCCCGAAGGTTGAGCCGATGTAGTATGTGGTGCCCTCGTGTTGTCCGGTGGTAATGGAGGGTGTAGTGTTTATTTGTGCGGTGGGTCTTGTGACCCTTCGCTGAGTGTATGTAACTGCAACTTTGTAATGTGACCTGTTGGCCTTCTTTCAGTGAGAGACTTCGTATCGCGCACTTGTTGTGCTAATTCGGCTGCACCTTTAGGCGATTTTGTAATGTGGTCGTGGGTTCGAGCCCCACAGTGGGCGCCAAATGTTGGGACTTGCTTCCCTGGGCAAGTAGATCCAACGAGAAAGTGGAGAGAGTGTTTGCAAAGTTTAACAGGGAATGGCAATAGCTCTGTTGATCTGGCCTCTCAAGGGCACTGTACGGGGGTATTTATAGGCACACGAGTGACCACCGTCCTTTGGCAAGGATGTTTATGCCCTCAAGTACCCGAACTATCCCCAGAATATTCTCACAAGAGGTTACAGACCGTCATTACAGAAAAGGCTATCACAGACGCGGCCCGTAATATGCTTATCCGCGCGGAGCCTGTTACAGTGGGCCGAATCCCACTTGGGCCTCCCGACGCGATGAGAACGTGGGACAAGTGGACTTCTACAGAGCCTTGCCTTCGTCTTGCAACGGAGAGGACGAAGGGTGACCGCACCGGTCCTCATCTGATCGCGCCTTCGGCTCACTCGGGCGTGGTCTTCGTTGGTGTAGCGAGGCGACGAAGGCATCGAGCGAAGGGTAGAGTCTTCGCCTTCGCCCCAACAGACAATTCAATTTATTTCTGCATCAATTCAAATTATTTTAGATAATGATTCAAATTATTTAACAATAATTTGATTTTTTCCAAAATTTACAAATTAGTTTGATAAACTATTCAAATTATTGTCAATAGTCAAAATAATTTAAATTGTTGACAAAATAGTTTGCCAAAATATTTTAATTTTGGAAATAATTTTAATTATTGCAAAATAATTCAAAATATTGTCAAAATCATTTGAAATGTTGTGGAAATAATTTGAATGCTCATAAAAACATGTAAAGTGTAAAGAATAGTGTAAAACTACAATTACACTCTAAGGAGAATATTTCCTAATTGGAGCCACTCCGTTCTAGTTACTTTGTAACCAAACAACAACAAAACTGGGACGGAACGGCTCCGTTCTACTTGGTTCTTCAATCAAACACTACCTAAAAGGGGCATTGGTACAATAATCCCTTGTTGTTTATCAAGAATATGGTTTCGCTACTTCCTTCTGTCATGATAACTGGATGGGTGCCAGCGCGCGCGCTCTCTCTCTCTCTTTTCTCCTACACCCTGATGCCTAATATTTTGGTGGGCAGATTTTTCTAGGAGTTACGCCCCAGGCTAACGAGGGTGGCAACAGCCGAACTCACGGAGCTTTGAACTTTGATTTATTTTTCAGAGCACCAGGTTGCACGATGACTCCGACATCAGGCGCATGAAGCCTATGTCCTGCCTGACGCTGACACCAAGCATTGAAGATTTTCATGGACAATAGATTTGGGGGTCTTAAGTGTCGAATGAAGTGAAGTTTTTTTTAACGTGGCTTTACTTAAGAGAGCGCCTGAGAACCAACCAAAATTTATTCCTCAAACACGTCCTAGATAGCAGCGCTTGTGACCGCTGTAAAAAAAAAGACCCCACTAAGGGTAGGTGGCATGTCTTCTTTGAATGCGATCTCAGCAAAGATCTGTGGAGCTGCATCAGAATGAGCTCGTTTAATTTAGCAACATCAGTGATGGAGATGTATGGCATGCAGCCACACTCTGAATTGAATCTTGACCAAGCTACTTGGCCTCCAGTTCTGCTCACCCATCTTGGGCATCTGTGGGATGCCAGGTATGCCACGATCTTCAGAAACGAGGTGTACTCTAGCACGAAAAATACTCCGGACTGTATCGTGATCTATGCCTTATATGCTAACCTTCTGATACTATATCGTAGTAACTAGTGATGTAAGTACGCCATGAGTCTGTTCACAAAAACAGATCCCCACTTGATACCCAACAACACACGACTAAGTTTTAAAAACGAGGACACCAACAAAACTAAGGACACCGGGCGAGGCTCTCCCTTCTCGGCGCTCCGGCGGCTCGACCACGACGGCTCCATGGCATCCGAGCATGACGGAGGTGCTCTCGCTGTGGGTGTGCTTAGCTCCGAGGTACGGAGCGAGTAGCACTCTGTGCCTTTTCTTTCCCCTCCTCTTGGTCTTCTTCGCTCTCCCCTCCCCGCTTGGTCTTCTTCGTGCTGGGTGATGGATTTGTCACGTTTGGACTTCCGGCCGGGTTCGTTATTTGAGGCTGATGTTAGGCACCGGTTTTCCTCTCCTGTGTGCTCTGGAAGTCTGAATTCTCCGTCGGCATTTTGGCTGGTTGTTTCGTTTGGTAGATGCATCTTCAAGCTCGACCCGGTTTCGGTTGGTCACCTTCTTCAAGCTGCTTTAGGCGGTTTTGCCAGGGGATTCAATGTCTTCCCGCTTGCTGACCGGGTTTTCCGCTTCACGGTTTCTTCCAAGGATGTTGGGTTTCACATTTACAATTCTAAATGCATTGTTCGTCCGGAATTCAAAGCTTTCTTCAACCTGTGGAACTCTGGTGGACCAAACTGGAATTATGAATTCAGAATTTTCCTTCAAGAGGAGAATGCCAACTGGTGGTTTGTTAAGGGCAGGAAAAAAAATCTCGTTCGCTGATATTGTTAGGCGTCCGCCGTTGACTGGTGCGAACGCTGTCCCAATTCATCGTCATAATCTACCCTTCCGCTTCGCTGGAAATTTGAATGCGCCGAGGATTTCTGTCTTCAATAGATTGGGATCCTTCTCAGGAGCTCGGGGCTCAAGGTTTCCTGTCACCACTTCGTCCTCGGGAACCCCGTCGCGTGATCTTCTTCGCAGGCTTGCTCCTTCGGTGGGTCTTCCTAGGCATAAAGGAAGCATGATTGGACGCGGGCGGCAGGGCCGTGATGATTGCCCTTTTTCAATTTCAAATTCAACTGTTGATCGCCCCAGGACCCGTAGGCTTCATTGGCGGCCCATTCTGCGAAATGGGCCTTTCATGACCGGGCCTGGCCTTTCGCCCCCCCCTCCCACCCTTGGGAGGGCGGATTTGTCTGGTACGGTTTCCTCAGCGTTTCTCTGCCAGTTTTGTAAAGCCAAGGGGCATTTGGAATTGTTCTGCAATCGTAAGAAATCGGAATTTGGATTTCCCCTCTCTTCGTTCCCTTCCTTCGAAAGTAATTGCCTTTTGGAGGGGTCGTCTCATCTCTTGGACATCGGGTCCTGGTTCCGCCCTTCCCCCGGGTCCCTGACGGGTGGGACCCCTCCCACTTTTGCCTGCTTCGGTGAATTCGCCAGGGCGGTCTTATTAAAAATATACGAACAGGCGCTCGAAGCGTCCTTGGAGTTCTCGCTGGGTGTCACTTCACCAAAACCCCAAACCGCTCCTTTGCTCTCGGTTCTCTGGCGATCCTCAGAAAATCTGGCACTGGTGTACCGGCGCGTAGACCCGGAGCCGTTCCTTCCACCAGGCTTCAGCGCCTCGGTGGTCCAACATCGTGGGATCTTGGTCAGGTCAGTCTCGCAGCGACTACCACCAATGCATGAAGACTGGGCGATTATCAATATTCACCCTTTGCCTGAGCACGAGGTCTTGTTCCCTGCGGTCAGAGATGTGGTCAGAGAGTACCTTGTTGAGCATCGTAGGGTCGGTGTTAGAGCCATTCAGCGCTCTCACTTGGGGCAGGTGATAGTGCAATTTCGTAGTGTTTTGGAGCGTGACAATTTGGTTCTGCTTGGCCCCCAGCAATATTTAGATGCTACTTTCACCGCGGTCCGTCATAATGACGCCTGGAATCATCGGGCCCTTTTTTCAACCACGAGTGTTGGCTTATGCTTCTGGGGTTTCCGCTGGATTATCGTTCTTCTGAGTACTTGCAGGCCGCCATTGGGTCGTTTGGAACGCTGATTCTCTGGGAGGAGGATCGGAGTAATGTCTCTAGAACTTTGCTTCGTGTTCGTGTCACTTCACTTGAAGAAGTCCCCCAATTCATTGTTTTTTCGGAGGCTGAGGGCTTTGCTGGTGACTCTTGGAATGTTCAATGTGAAATTATTCAGCAAAACATGCTTGGCGGGCAAGCTCAAGATGAGGACCCCATTCCCCCGGCACCCGAGGATGGCCAACAGCTCCCCCTGGTTTTCTTCGGACTGGGTCAGCCCATGCCTCCGGCTGGGCTTGACCTAAACTTCCCTCCGGAGCCTGCGGGTGGAGAGCTGCCGGCTCAGCAGGATGTCTTTGGCCAGGGGGACTGGGATCAGTGGATTGTGAACGTCCAGCCCAATCAGCAGGATCCTCAGCCCATCCTGCCAGATGAGCAACCCATTCAGCCGGACGAACTACAACTCAGTAACCAGCACTCTGGCTTGTCGTCAGATAGCTCCATTGGTGCTGGACAGCTTGCACCCCTTCCGAATGGCCATTTTGTTGAGAATGGACATGTGCTGCTTGGGGATGGGATTGCTAACAATGCTGCCCCATTCAATGGGCCTCAGGAGGTTGATGGACCAGTGCTTCAAGTGGACCATATCCCTGATATTGATGTCCTACCTCATCAGGCCCATGTTGGCGTGCCAAACAATAATCACTTTCAGAATTTAGAGATGAATTTCATGTTCTCTCAGGAATGGCATCCTGACCCTGTATTCCAGATGTTTGAGGGGAGAAAAGGATCTACCCAGTTCTCCAGGCTCTGGGCCAAATACTTTGCTCCTGCTGGGTTGGCTGACCACTCGGTGGACATCCCTAAGAAGTGGGCACCTTTTTTCCTTTCAAATCTGCTTCAACCTGATGCCTTCAATTGGTCGAAGTCCTTTCTGTTGTCAGAAATTCCCCCAACTCTGCAGGAGCCGAGACTGAAATCCCTCCCTTTTGTCGTCCCTAAGGAATGTCTGAATGATTCCTCTCTGGAGGATGTCCTTTCTGGGATCTCCAAGGATTCTAACAGTTGTGATGGACCGACACCAATCATTGTGGAGTCAGAACTCAGAAGAAGCAAACGCTTGAAAGAATCACGTGCTGGGTTCAGACATGGGGCCTGCCCAAAAAAGAACTGCCTCATGTGCCAACATAACTTCGATGCCCCCCCCCTCTATCCTCCAAGGTGTTGCGGAATCTGGGCTCTAGGTTCTGTAACCTGTCTGAGGACGACCTTTCTGAGCATCGTTTAAAGAAGAAGAAATCGGCTGTGGGATCTGTTGGTCAGCAGAGGGTTGGCAGGAAGGATTTGGATGATGAAAGGACTGATGACTCAACTGATGAAGATAAGCAAGACAAGCAATAGGTGGACGGCGGGTGGTCTAGGCTCTGGTGTTGGCCCCATTAACTTTTGGGTGTGCATGGTTTTATATTCGGTTCATGCAGGTCTTCTGGACGCTTGGCTAGCACCTGTGCGTGCTTGTTTTACTGTTTTGTTAATATTCTGCTTGTGGACTGAATCTTGCTTTACCCACTGGTTTGGGTATTGTTATGTCCCAAAAAACTACTTGTTTACTCAATGAGCAACTTAAATGCTGTTAACTTTCTGGAGTGGTCTATGCTGAGCCACAACGTTAGAGGAATTAACTCTACCACTAAGTGGAATGTTATTCGTTGTTCTATTCGGGATGCTGGTTGTGAGGTTATTTGTTTACAAGAAACAAAAAAGGAGTTCTTTGACTCGGCTTACCTTAAAAACTTCTGTCCTGCTCAATTCGACTCATTTGCTTTTGTTCCCTCGGTGGGGAACTCGGGAGGATCTGCTATCATTTGGAAGAGCTCAAAGCTTTCGGGGAATGTTATCTTTCAAAACAATTATGCTCAGTCAGTGGAATTTACTTCAAATTTGTCGGCTTGTTCTTGGATTATTACAAATGTTTATGCTCCTTGTACCCCTCATGGGAAAATTGATTTCCTCAACTGGTTGCATAATATCTCTATGCCTTCTGACAAACTTTGGCTTCTCGTTGGAGACTTCAACTTAATCCGTCGGCCAGAGGACAGGAATAGGATTGGGGGTGATATTAACCTTATGCTGAAGTTCAATGAAGCAATTAGCAACTTAGATTTGATTGAAATTCCCCTCCACGGGCTAACGTACACCTGGTCGAACAGACAGCGGGAACCCCTTCTTCAGAGGCTTGATTGGTTTTTCATCTCTCAGGAATGGTCGATCGTTTATCCGGATTCTTATGCTAAGACAATGCCGCGAGACATCTCCGATCGTGTTCCCTGTTTGGTTTCCTTTAAGTCTAGAATCCCTAAACCTAAGTTATTTCGGTTTGAGAACTTCTGGCTTGAATTGGATGGTTTCATGAATCTTTTTCAAACTACATGGAATGGGCTCCCTAGCCTCCCTGACAAAGCTAAAAACGTGACTGCCAAGTTCAAGTATGTCCGAAAAGTTCTGAAAGATTGGCAGAGATCGCTGCCAAAAATTGATAAAACGGTGAAAAACATCAAGCTGCTAATTGAGCTTATTGACAACATGGAAGAGCATCGGGATCTATCTATTGAGGAATGGAATTTCAGAGAAATTCTGCAACAAAAGGTCGCCGAATTGCTTAACATTCAGAAAATCTATTGGAAGCAGCGTGCGGCTATTAAGTGGGTTACTGATGGAGACATTTGCTCTCGCTTCTTCCATGCCCATGCCACCATTAAGCACAGGAAAAATTCAATTGCTACCTTGACTAACGACAATGGGATCACCCTCTTCGAGCATGAACATAAATCTGGTCTCCTCTGGGACGCTTTCAAGTGTAGATTGGGATCGTCTGACTTCTCAGGCATTGGTTTTGACCTCTCAGAACTTTTAACCAGTAATGAGCAACTTCACGAGTTAGACTCCCCGTTTACTAAATTGGAGATTGACAGCATTATAAAACTATTACCTTCGGATAAATCTCCTGGTCCTGATGGTTTCAATACAAATTTCATCAAGAAGTGTTGGCATGTCATTGCTCTAGATTTCTATGATCTTTGTGATAAATTCTATCAAGGTGAGGTCTGCCTTAGAAGTATCAACGGGTCCTTCATTGTTTTGATCCCAAAGATGGAGAACCCACAGAAGGTGGGGGATTATAGGCCAATTTCACTACTAAACAATAGTATGAAAATCTTAACGAAGCTGTTGGCAAACCGCCTGCAACCGTTCATGTCTCGGTTAATTCACAAGAACCAGTATGGATTCATCAAGGGAAGATCTATTCAGGACTGCTTGGCTTGGGCCTATGAATACATTCACTTATGCCACTCCTCAAAAAAAGAGATCATTGTGCTCAAGCTGGACTTCGAAAAGGCTTTTGACACTATTGAACATGAGCTGATTATTCAGGTTCTGACTCACAAAGGTTTCGGTCCTAGATGGATCAACTGGATTCGGAGCATCCTTCTTTCTGGCACATCCTCGGTGTTACTCAATGGTGTTCCTGGTAAGCCCTTTCATTGCAAGAGAGGTGTTAGACAGGGTGATCCCCTTTCGCCTCTGTTGTTTGTCTTGGCAGCTGACCTTCTTCAGAGCATTATTAATAAAGCTGGGCTGTGGAATCTTCTTAAGCTCCCTTTACCAGATATTGGTGACCTGGATTTCTCGATTGTTCAGTATGCAGATGACACTCTTTTGATTTTGGAGGCCTGCCCTAAGCAACTTTTCTTCCTCAAGGCAATCCTCAACTCTTTTGCTTCTTCTACTGGCCTGAAGGTTAACTATAATAAATCAAATATGTACTCTATAAACGTGCCTTCTGACAAGATGGAGATCCTCTCTCGTACCCTCAATTGCCAGATTGGAGAAATGCCATTCACCTGTCTTGGTTTGCCTCTGGGCCTTGCGAAACCCAGAAAGGAACACTTTTTGCCTCTTATTCAAAGGATTGAGAAGAGATTGTCTTGCTCTTCAAATTTTCTATCTCAAGCTGGGCGCTTGGAATTGGTAAATTCAGTCTTCTCAGCCTTGCCAACGTTCTTTATGTGCACGCTCAAGATACCTAAAACCATCATTAAGCAAATTGACATGTTCAGGAAGCACTGTCTGTGGAGAGGGAATGGCATTAGTTCCAAGAAGCCGCCTCTGATTGCTTGGAATGCGGTTACTCAGCGGAAAGTGAATGGTGGGCTGGGGGTTCTTCGCCTGGAAACCCAGAACGAGGCTCTTCTAATCAAATTCTTGCAGAAATTTTTCAATAATAGTGACTTACCCTGGGTGCATCTCATCTGGAATAAATACTATTTGTCCCGTGGTCTCCCTGGCCATAGAAACATTGGCTCTTTCTGGTGGAAGGGCATGATCAAGCTTCTTCCCAACTTTAAGGGACTGGCACTCCCTGTTATTGGCAATGGCAGATCAATTTCGTTCTGGAAAGATCAGTGGTGTCAGAGCATCCTGAGGCAAAAATTCCTAGAGTTATTCTCCTTTGTCAAAAACACAAAATTGACTATTAGAGAGGCTAAAGAGCAGGAGCAGTTTGCTGGTTTTTTCATCTACCTATCTCTGAACAAGCATATGATCAATACCTGGAGCTGCAGGTGTTTTAGGAACAAATTGCCCTCAGTGACGCCCACGACCGCTGGCGGTACATTTGGGGATCTGACAACTACTCCTCTCAAAAAGCTTACAGATTTTTTTTGGGACAGACGCAGGTTCACCCTATCTACAGACTCTTATGGAAAAGCAAATGTCAGCCTAAGCATAGAGTTTTCTATCGGTTGTGGCTTAAAAATAGGCTAAATACAAGAGATATGCTGAGAAGGAGAAACATGGAGCTGGATTCTTATTCTTGCGAGAACTGCCTATGGCAAAGAGAGGAGACTCTTTATCATCTATTCCTCAGATGCAATTTCGCGAAAGCCTGATGGAACTCAATTGGCATAACCCCACCCAGAATTTCTAATCCTGAGGAGGCATCAGTGAACCTTAATCACCAGCTTAACGTCTCCTTCTCTATGGAGATTATTATTCTCATGACATGGAGCATCTGGAAAGCCGAAACGAGTGGCTGTTTTTAAACAAAGATCCTTCGGTTCATCGTTGTACACAGGAATTCAGTAAGGAGCTGCGGTTGATCATGCACAGAGCGCGGGGGAACTTTGACACCTCTATCCCGAATTGGCTGAGTCTGTGGCAGGCATAGGAGTAGTGCTTCCCAATTCACTGCATTTTAACTTTTGTAAAGAGACTAAGTTGTAACGTTTTCTTTTCACTTCTTTAATAAATTTCTCAGTAGGGGCCTCCCCCTCCTGATTCTTAAAAAAAAAACTAGTGATGTAAGTTGTTGCGATAGCAATTTTTGTAGTAGTGGATGCCTATGAGAAAAAAAAAACAAAAAAATTTTAGGACATGTTCGGTTTCTTCTCAATTCATATGACTTAGAAGAGATTAGGTGAGATTAAATCCGTAACAAGTGAAAATACTTTATTTTTTTTCAATCCCTACTAATCCATTGGTTTTGATCTTGGGCCCCCAACCGTGACGGTTCGGGGAGCCAGTGTTGTTGCAGGCACGTACATGCCGCAAGATGGACTGGTGGAGAGTGCGGATATGTGTTTCTTCGCTTTGTTTAGATGATACTACGAGTTGAATTTTGTTATATACGTAAACTCGTTCCAGTCATAATATATGCTGTGATTATTCCTACAGTTGTGTGGTCAAAGTTCTCTATCGTCCAAAGGATGTGATCAGATATCTCTCCATTATCTTAAAAAAAAGGCACGTATATATATATATATATATATATATATATATATATATATATATATATATATATATATATATATATATATATATATATATTGAAAACCCAAATAGAATTACGGATCTCGCTATGAGCAATCCGGCTTCTTTCGGTATCGACCACTGAATTGGCACCCAATGATGCTCACAAAGAATAAGTACACACACCTAAAGGAGCGTTCAAAGTGTATGGGTGTCCATTAACAGAGCGACCAAAGCCCGCATCGCCTGAGAAGGGAATGTTACCTCACCTCTTACATTCCCTCTCTCCCACAGCATATATCCCTGTCGAAAATGTCATTGTCTGTGCCTGCGTGGAGAGTTGGAGAAGAGAGAGGCCTGTACGTGCTGGGATGGGTCGTCGTGGTCGTGGGAGGGAGAAAAAGAAAGCGGAAAGCAAAGAAAAAGGAGATGCATGGTGTGGGAGAAAAGACCAATCTAGGAGTATATATCTTCCTCCCTGCTAGTGCTAGGCCACCTCCCTCCCAGCAACAAGCCAACAAGCCTCGCCTCGCCCCAGCTCCCTTCCCTCAACTCCTGCTAGCTCTCTCTCTCTCTCTCTCTCACACACACACTAGCTAGCAAGCTAGCTAGGCTCCTCTCTTCCAAGCGAGAATTCCGGCGCCCCTCCTCGATTTCCATACTCGTTCCCCCAACCGAACCACAGGCACACACCTACGACGCGGCCACCACACCCTCCTCCGCCGATCCCTTCTATATACGACGACGACGACGAGAAGATAGACACCAAGCAGCCGGCTTTCTCATCATACAGACCGAGAGAATGGAGCTGTTCCCTGCGCACCCAGACTTGCAGCTGCAGATCAGCCCTCCTCCCCCAGCCACCAAGCCAATGGAGCTAGGGTTTTGGAAGAGGGCTCTAGTCGACACCACCACGCCTGCGACCGCAACAGCCGTGGCGGCAGCCACGGCCCCCTCCCTCGCCTTCGCCTCCTCGGCGCCGACATCCGCCGCCGTGGGATACCACCACGCGGCGGTGGTCGGCGCGCACCACCATCAGGTGCCGGTGCCGGTGCCGGGGGGCTCCCACTCCCACCAGGGCCTCCCGCTCTTGCACCACACCCATCCCATCCTCCCGGCGGCGGAGTCTGGCGGCGTCCTCCGCCGGCCGGACCTGGGCTCCACGAGGCCCATCCGGGGCATCCCCGTGTACAGCACCTCGCAGCAGCCGCTCCCGTTCCTGCAGAGCCACCCGCATTATTGCTGCGACGCGATCGCCGGCGCGGGCCACCCCAGGTCCCCCAAGGCCGCGCTCCGCCTCGCGGGGGCGCCGGCGAAGCGGGGCGCGCGCGCGCCCCGGATGCGGTGGACCACGTCGCTGCACGCGCGCTTCGTCCACGCCGTCGAGCTGCTCGGGGGCCACGAGAGTACGCCACGAGCTAGCTGCTCCTCCTTCCGGAATGAGTGCGTGTGCGTGCGTGCGTGCTCTGACGATGGTTTCGCTGCCTGCTGTATGTGTGCATGCAGGAGCTACACCCAAGTCGGTTCTTGAGCTAATGGACGTGAAGGATCTGACGTTGGCCCATGTCAAGTCGCACTTGCAGGTGAGGGGATCAAGCTCTATACTATACATGAATTCTATCTACCCATTGTAACCAGTTAGTGTATACCAGCTAATCGCAGCTAGCGACGAGCCTCGCTCTCTACTACTAGCTTCGTTCACTATCTCCTCTATGAGACTATGACAATGACTATGACTACGAGTCTACGAGCATGTTTTGCACTACTCTATGCGGAAGAAGCAGAGAGAGTAATACAGGAGTACGTTTTGTACTTCCATACACCAACTAGCTACTACTATATGCTCATTTCCTTGCATGATGGAGTTGACCTTTGATTTTTTTTTTCTCTCTCTTCATTTTATTTCCCGGTTTCACTGCTTGTACGGCTGCCTGCTGCTACTGGCCCGTAGTAGAAGTAGAGTCATTTTACACTTTGACTTGTCGATCGCGACGACTCCAAGCAGTAAAAATTCCTCTCCCCGGCCGCCGCCGGCCGTTAGTATCACCACCCCCATATGGGATATCTCCTTCCACCACGATCGATGCTAGATAGCACATAGCAGTAGCAGCGAGGGGTTTGCCTTGCCGCCACGCCGCTACTGACTGTAGCCCCTGTAGCTTTTTTTTTTCCACAGGCCAGGGGCGCAGCTTTTGCAATAAAACCCCGAGCGAGATCAGCTGCGCATGCAGCATCAGCTCGATCAGTTCGGGCGCACAAAGCATGCAATGCGGGCAGGGGCATGCCATTAAAAGGCACACACACCGGCCGGAAGGAGGGATCAGCGGCTGGACCGGCCTGGGGAAGGTGCGTGCATTGGCCAGCTGGCCCTGGCGGCTGGCGGAGCGCGCCGCTGACGGCGGCGGCGGCGGCGTCCGGCCGGCCGGGAGGAGGGACGAGGAGCAAGACGCAGACGCAGCAGCAGGCAGGCAGGCAGGCAGCCGAGGCGCAGCAGCAGCATTGATATGCATACTGCCCAAGAAGGGGTCGCAAGTACAACCCGGCGTCATTCCGCAATAATGAATCTTACCCCCCCTTGGAGCTGCGTGCTGCTCATGCAGTATAGCTGATCGAGCCATCAATGCCCCCCCGCTTGTGCAGCCTTCATTCATTGGCCCTCTTTTCTTGTAGACCAGTACTTGTACCCCCCGTCCCATTGACTTTAATGTACTACTACTGTAAGTAATTACTGGTGTTACGTTCTCCCATATATATATTCCTAGTATATAATCCTGCCAGAGGAAAAAAATCGTTTTTTTTATCAAACGCTGATCGTGCCATTCAGCATGCAGCTACTAGCACGTACGTACACGTACACATATGGAGTATATATGCCATCGATCATCATCCTTGGATTGTTTCTTTTCTTGGCCGCAGATGTATCGGACCATCAAGACTACTGACCACAGGCCAGCCTCTGCTTCATCCTACGGTACGTACGTACGTACGAGGACGACGATGATCACACTGGCACACTGCTACCACTAGCTAGCTAGCTAGGTGTTCAGTAACACTCATCAGTAGTACTAGTGTATATATACTAGACCGTATACGTACAAGGTTTTGTGACGCGCTAGTCGAGTCGACGATGTTTTTGCAGGGCAAGCGGGTGGTGCGAAGACGATCATCGACATCCCCGACGACGACAGCCTGTTCGACCTGACCAACACCACCACCACCAGCGGGTCCGAGTCGTCCGCCCAGCACTCCAATCCTGACGGCAGCGAGCATGGCGCCAGCACGTGTGCTCTCTGGTGCAACTCCTCGATAAGGTATGCATAAATACTAATACCACGCCACTCCTCGTCTTGATGTAAACCAGCTGCTGCTATATATATACATACACTCTGGCCGGCGTACCGTTGCATTACGTACTGCAGTCATTAGTATATAATAACGCTGCTCTAATTAAAGAACCGGCCGGTCAGCTAATGACGTGCACCTTCCGACACATCTTTTCCGGTTCAAACTAGTGGGTCTTCTCTGCACCTTGTACACCCCCACACACTTTAGGCAAAAAAATGGAGGAGTATTCCGTTGTCTCATTTTCCTTGTTTACTACCATAACGACCACACCGTACCTCCGAGTGCTCCCAAAAAGCACCCGGCCGGGGGCTCGTACCTTTGTTCCGTCTGCTCCCCATCATCATCTATCATGCCGCAATGATCTCTCGAGTATATTAAAGGGGTGTTTGGTTAGTGGGACTAAAGATTAGTCTCTAGTTTTTAGTCCCATTTAGTCCTTTACATATGCTTCTTTTTTCCTCTCCTTAGTCTGTGTTGCATATGCCCACTTTATGTTCCCTCTCCGCGCCTGCTTCTTTTTTCCTCGCACATCAATGGAGTCCCACTACGGATGGAAAGATACGGAGGCATTTGATTCTCTCTCGCGCGATCAGCCCATGCATGGTAATCTTTTTTCGATGACTGAATTCCTCTGCCTCCCTTTTCTTCTTCTTCTTTGCTGATGCTGCAGCGGCAGAGGGGCCTGCTGGTTCGTCCGTGACAAATCAAGAGATGCCACTCCGGGCGACATCAAATCCTTCGAGGTACGCAGCCCCCCCTCCTTTTTTTTCCTTCTTCCCACTCATCTAAAACCAAAGCCCCATCATTATCTCCAATACGTACCTCGCCGACGCCGATAAGCCGTGGGCGACCATGATGCCGTGCTAGCTAGCTAGTTAGCGCAACAGCGATCATTCGTTTCCATGCGCTTTTCGACGTACGGCGGCGTGCCCTCTGTTGAATGCATTTTGTCGGCAGCACACGTTTCATTTTGGAGCCGTGAGTTATAGCACATCATTATTTCCAGCAACTTTAGTTTTAACCTCCACCACTTTAATTTGTTTGTTTTTATTATTATTTTCCGCTACTATTTGCAGGACGTGCAATCACAGAGCCTTGATGACGATGTCTCTGACCTGAACTTGTCGGCGCCGTTCCAAGTAGCTGCTGGGACGATGTTTGGCGGAGGCAACAAACCGAACCTCGACTTCACCCTAGGACGGATATAATAATCCGCCGCGCGCGCCATCTACATATGGATGAGTTGATGAAGCTGGACCAACCGAGATCATCGATCGGACATGCAGGCGGATAAGAGACAGGCTAGAGCTAGCTAGCTAGCTGCATATATAGATTGATTTGCTTGTAACGACCAGCCATATTTAATTATGCATGATCTGATGGTGCATATATACGCATATGCATGTATGGTCGTAGCAGGGACGGAGAGGGGGGTGAGCAAATGAAAAGAGAGGCTAGAAGTAAAGAATACTAAGAGATAAGACTAGCGTCGATCCAGGAACAAATAAAGCTAGCGCAAAAGGAGACGGGCGGGAGAGACATTGGGGCGTGCGTGTGTGTGCTCGCTGTGGTGTAGTAGATAGATAGCTCGATAGGCTTTATCAAAGGCAGCAGGCAAGGGCAAGAGGCTAGCTTGCTTGCTTGCCTTGCCTCTGCCTACCTCTGCTGCCCATCAAAGGGCATATGCATGTATGCATATGCTCATTGCTGGCTTCTGGTTCTGGATGTGGTGTACACATGCACGAGATCAGGGAGAGAGGTGCATGTACATGTGCAGCATGTGTGTGTACCAGCACGCGCACGAGGTACTACCTAGTTTGTAGCTAGGGGCCGGTTGGCTGGCCAAGGTTTAACAAAAGGTTGCTTCATTTATCTCTTATATTCAGAGCTATTTAATTTGTCACCTAGAATGTTGGACCGAAGTACTATCACCTGTAATGGCTGGCTTCTGGATGACAGAAAGGCTGAGACTTTAATGGAATTACTGAAACGGTAACCGAAATAAAATGAGTATATCTGTAATGAAAACTATAATACAATGACTGAAACAGTAACGGGGTGATTGAAAACGTAACGGAATAGCTTAATGACTAAATGAGTGAATGGCTGATATTGTAATAGAATGACTGAATGAGTGAGTGGCGAATACAGTGGAACGATTGAAATTGTAACAATTGAACAGACATGGAGAATACTATATATATATATATATATATATATATATATATATATATATATATATATATATATATATATATATATATATATATATATATATATATATATACTCACAATACAGCAGACAAACAATAATACTATATTTTTGTCATAGTAGAAAATAAACTAGACCCATACTAAAGACATTGGTAGCTCAATTCACACAAGTTAACAACGCGTGTCTATTAAAATCATGGACCACAGTCGATAAAGGTAGATACTCACGGAGAATTTAGATCTTCAACGAACAGTTGCGAAAAATGCTCAGTAAAATTATAATCACGTGCACACATGAATAGTTGTCTTTCAATGGTCAATGGTTCTAGAGACTTGCTCTCCTAACTCTACGCGAGCATAGAATTTGAATGAAAATGCTTTATCCTACAACTCAACCGAGAAGTAAAGGTTTTCCCCTCATTGAACAATGACTACTCGTGTGCGATATATAGGAGACAACGGAAAGATTTTAGAAATATATAAGGATGGAGTAATTGCCATAAGGTATGCCCATTACACAATTTATTACATGCCCATTATACATCCATCAATTGTCATGAGCAACAAACAAACTCAACAACCCTTAGACATATAGGGCTCACTGCTGGCCTCAAAGTCCCTTAGGACCTTAGCCTTGGATTATGAACCCTTTGAGACTAGAGCCCCCGAAGTAACAAGAGACTTGAAGCTACCAAGAGCCTATTTGGTAGGGTTTTGGCTTTGGTTTTTTCTTTGGGAAAAAAGCTAGAGTCCTACCAAACACATTTTTAAAATGTTTACTGCGAAAAGCGCCTAAAACCTATATTCATTTTTTGTACTACGGAGAAGAAGCCATAAATTGTAGCTTCACCGGCTCTGACAGTTTAATACAGGAAAATGACTCTAGCTCTAGATTAAGTTGTTTCTACCAAACGATTTGCAAAATTGCTTCAGTTGTACCAAAAAGCAATTTCCAGAAAAAACTATAGCTAGAGCTGTTTTTGGGCAGGCCAGAACCCTGCCAAATGGACCCTAAGTGTAACCCTACCCTAAGATAGAAGGATGTGCATAGGTCCATTAAGGAAAATACAGCCCCAAGACTGGATCCCCCATCACAAGGATAGATGACAAGCCCATATTATTAACTTATAGGATAAGTCTTAGGTATAATATATTATATGTGTGACGTGTGACATTTATGGGCCTAACAAGCATGTTGTTGCCATGTCTTAGGATGTAGAGTTCTTGATACTGCTGAAAGTTGCCTAGAGGGGGTGAATAGGCGGAATCTGAAAATTATAAACTTAAGCACAACTACAAGCCGGTGTTAGCGTTAGAAATATAAGCGAGTCCAAAAGAAAGGGCGAAAACAAATCACAAGCAAATAAGAGTGGATGACACGGTGATTTGTTTTACTGAGGTTCGGTTCTTGCGAACCTACTCCCCGTTGAGGTGGTCACAAAGACCGGGTCTCTTTCAACCCTTTCCTTCTCTCAAACGGTCACTTAGACCGAGTGAGCTTCTCTTCTCAATCAAATGGGACACTAAGTCCACTACAAGGACCACCACATAATTGGTGTCTCTTGTTTTGATTACAAGTGTTATGGAAACAAGAATGAGGAAGAAGAAAAGCAATCCAAGCGCAAGAGCTCAAAAGAACACAAAAGTCTCTCTCTAGTCACTAATTTGTTTGGAGTGATTCCGGAGTTGGGAGAGGATTTGATCTCTTTGTTTATGTCTTGTATTGAATGCTATAGCTCTTGTATGAGGTTTGAAGGCTGAAAACTTGGATACAATGAATGCGGGGTGGTTGGGGGTATTTATAGCCCTAACCACCAAAAGAACCGTTGGTGAGGGCTTCTATCGACAGGCGCATCGGACAGTACGGTGCGCCAGCCACGTCACCCAACCGTTAGGGTTCGATCGTTGGAGCTTTGACAATTGGGGCCACCAGAAAGGTCCTGTAGACTGTCCGGTGCACCTTCTGCCGCCTGCTCTGACTTCTGTGCGCGCAGGCGTGCACTGTAGCGCATTCAATGTCTTTTGCAGACGACCGTTAGCGCGAAGTAGTCGTTGCTCCGCTGGCACACCGGACAGTCCGGTGTTACACCGAACAGTCCGGTGAATTATAGCGGAGCAGCCTCCTAAATCCCCGAAGCTGGCAAGTCCAGAGTCAAACTCCCTGGTGCACCGGACACTGTCCGGTGCGCCAGACCAGGGCTGCCTTTGGTATACTTTGCTCCTTTGTTTTGAACCCTTTCTTTTATCTTTGTATTGGTTTGTTGTGAACCGTTGGCACCTGTAGAACATATTTTCTAGAGCAAACTAGTTAGTCCAATAATTTGTGTTGGACAATTCAACCACCAAAATTCATATAGGAAAAGGTTTGACCCTATTTCCCTTTCAACTGCTATATGGTACATTCATCGATCCTGTAGTCATGCGTGCGCACGTATAAGTGCCATAAAGTATTATCGAAAGAGGACGTTGACAATTTTGCATTGCAGTTGTGGCATGACTTCTACATTACTTAAATATGGACAAGTATTATGACAATATTCAACCTATCTAAAGATGAATCCTCTAAAAACAGGCAAAGCAACTGAAGCTATGCACATTCTGTTTCAAGGTTTTCCTTACGTAGACCATGAGGCAACCATGTAATGTGTATACAACATTTAGAGAAATAATGACGTAATATGTTGGACATATCTAGTTATGTGCTCGTGTGTTGCTATGGTTTCTCTCTATCTTACACTTTCATGTAATATTGTTTCGTTGTCGGTATCACCACGTACATGTATGATACTAGTATAGTTATAAAATGCCTACATCATAGGCCTCTGTAGTAGGTCACGACCGAGTACGGAAACAAGATATGTACACATGTCCCGCCCGTCAAACAAAGAAGGCCTAAGACTATCTTTAGCAATCCTCCATAAATTCTACTATATCCGTTCTCGTCTGTTAGTTTATTTTTTTTAACTAAACCGCGACAATTAATAAAGAACGAAGGAAGTACCCATATATATCCCACTATTGCAAGTACGCATGCAGCGACATTGCAAATTTGCAATACCACTTGTACGACGCAGCTAGCAGCTAGCAGCTAGCAGCAGGCATGCATGTCAGTTTGGCCATTTAGGGAACATCCCTATGCATGAAATGGATGCGTGCATGCAATTGTCTGCCTCAATCATCAATAGAGAAGAGGGAGTGGGGGAGAAAGGGAGAGCTGGAGGGCGAGCAGCACACTGCAGCAGACGCGATCGGAAGAAAAGGCGTGCGGCGTGGAGGAAGGAATTGAAGTCAAATCTTTTCAGCGTAGGAAGAGGAGAGGAGGACCCGGCCAGCCACGAGTCGAGGGCGAGGTTGGGACGTCGTCGGCCCGGCCCTGCATGCAGATGCAGCCCGCCATGCATGGTCGATGGATCAATAGGATCATGGATGGATGGACGCGCCTGCATGCTCTGCTGATAGAACGACCGACCGACCGACTGAAGTGACCTCTCTTGGAAAGCCCTTGAGGCAACCACCACCGTTTACCCTCTTCACTAGCTGCCTACTTTTGTTTCCTACTACTAGCTTTTACCTGGCCCGGGCCCTCCACGGATCGATATCCGAGCCCCCTATCTCGACTCCTCCCTCTCGTTTTTTTTACCATTTCGAAACTACTGTGTGTACGACACTGTACGTACATACGACGTATACTACCAGCAGTAAACCACTGGAGTCTGGAGAGAGCACCCCAGTGAGTCTCTCTTGTATTTGCAATACATACAAACGTTAACGACGGTGCCCGGCCAAAGACTGAAAGATGGCGAGTCGTCGTCCATGAGACATGAGAGCATCAGAGCATGCAATGCTTCGTACGCACTGACGATGTTGCATGCACGAAGCACAAGAGCTTCGGTGTGGCCGGCAACCCGTACTACGTACTGCAACTGCAAGGCAAGCAGCACAAGGCAACGCAGCGTATAGAGCGCGCGCGCGCAGAGTGTGCAGAGCTAGCGAGCTTGCGTGGTTGATCGCGTCGCGACCGACCCGACGCCCATGCGGCCATGCCCATCAGCCCATGCAATGGAAGACACCGAAACGAACGGGGGGGGGGGGGGGGGAGAAGAATCCAGCCAGCATCGCGTGATTTCCGCGGGATCCATGCATGCCCGCGCGCCAAACCCACCCCACCCGTGCATGCTAATTTAACTCGCGCAAGTGCAATGCAAGAGGGCCCCCCGCTCTCGGCCTGCATCGGTCGTCGCGGGTGTGTGTGTGGACTACACACCCGCAGCCGCACAGCGGAAGCGCAGGGGACGCTTGGCTTTCTCTCTCTGCTCTGGTCTGGTCAGCTCGCACGTACGTACAACGCCATATAGTAGTAGTACGTGTGTGTCCGTGACGGACGGGACGGGTCCCCGACCGGACGGCCCGGCCGCGCCCCCACTTGCACCGCCCCCGTTGCCTTGCTCCGCCTGCGTTCGAATTCGCACTGACTTTGAAGCATTGCATCAAAAGGCAGAAGCTACTACCACCGCTAGCGTTTTTTTTAAACTTTTGCGTCCGCAGACGCAGCACGTGGTCTTATCAGTCTGTCACTCGCGCGCGCGACCGATGCAGCACACAGTCGTCGGGCAGGCCTTGACTCGACTGCCCCCATGCATGCGTGCCTGCCTGATCTTTGCATTGCATCTATACCATGCACTGTTACGGCAACAAATTTGTTTAGATAGTTTGGCAAGATTAAACGACTCTGTTTGTTTTTATATATATAAGCATATCAGCACATGAACAATATTCCAGAAAGCAAGTTGAGGTGGTTACGGCAGCTGGCGGTTCTTTTTCGGCCAGTTGATGAGAAAGCATACTAGTAAGCAGAAGCCCAACTGTTCCTCTTCAAGCAGTCAAGCTGGGAGGAAGAATCTGTGGGCGACGGGCGGGCGGGCGGGCGGGCGGTTGGCAGGCTCAGACTGCACGCAGGCCGAGGAGGAGAAAGGCTTTGAGCGCAGCACAGAGAGAAGAAGAGGAGGAAATGAATGATGAGGCACTCCATTACGCTATGATTGGGGGGCGCCCCAAGGAGAAGCAACAAGCGATCGAGTAGGCGCAGCAGCAACTGCTGGCTGCTACTGCTAGCCTGCCTGCTACCTAGGGGCAGCAGCAGGGCGCAGTGTGGCCGGCGAGAGAGAGAGAGAGAGGACGGAGGAGGTCTCAGGTCTCATCACGTCAAGCGAACGCGACGCGGGCAGAGTGCCGGGCCGTGCATGGGAAGGATGGGAGCGGGGGCAGCGGGCGCTGTGGCCTCGATCGCGGCAATTGAAGGCGGCAGCAGGGCGCGCAGGCGCAGCGTTGCCGCCCAATGCGGATACGACCGATCCCTCCTCCGTCCTACGCCCTGACGGCGACCAGACGTGGCTGCATGCTGCATCCACCCGCCCGGCATTCAAGGCCCCAACCCCTGTCCTTCTTTTCTGCTCTCATGCATCTGCCACAGCCCATAGTACACTGGACTCTGGACACCCCCTCTCTCTCTCCCTCCCTCGCTGGTAGCCCCCAACACTTGAACTATTGCAGTAGAGTAGAAAATCTTCTTCAGCCTTTTCCATCCAAGGCTAATAGTAATACATACTCCTCCACAAATGTTTATCCGTGTGGTATTCGTGTCGGTCAAACTTTCTTAAGTTTGACTAGATTTATAAAATATATTAACAATATTTGTATCTTCGAATAATTTTACTAAAAAAATATATTTAAAGATCTAGCTAATGGTACTAATTATGTACTATGAATATTAATATTTACTTATATAAATACGGTTAAAGTTAAAATTGTTTGACTTCTCGAAAAGTGAGAACGACCAATATTTTGTGGACGGAGTGGTAATGACTTTTGCGTAGTACGTATAAAACTATATATCAGCCTAATGTAAGCTTTTATTTGGAAACCAGATGAACAAACCGTACCACATGCTACTGCTACTCGCAGTTCTGGACAACGCAATGCTTCCACAGAAGAAACAGAAGCCAACAAAACACATAAGCAACGAGTGACGTGAGATTGAGCAACCGACTAACCATCATCCAACTCTGTTTGGAAACTGATCATCGTCCATTTCCGGCGCTGCACGGACGCACGCCCGTGCTCGCATGCAGCCATCCATGCACGAGAGAGGAACAAGGAGGCCAACAGGCAGCCATGCATGGACCATGGATGCGACGTGACCTTCGCGTCGTGATCGCCTCTCCTCTTTTTCTCGCACGCCACCGTGACACGACGCGTTGCTCCGTCCCTTGCTTCTGCAAGTATTATTCTTTTCTTTCTTTTGCCTTTTGTTTTTGAGGCATTCTTTTCTCTGGTTCCATCGGGACTAGTCGCGAAGTCACAGAGTACAGACACACACACTCACGGACTCACAAGGCCACAGGAACCACAGGCCTCGCTCGGGTTATCAGTGGGCCGTTACGTGTCCCGGCTGATAACGTGGTGGACAAAGGTCCAGGAGACTCGATGGGCCGACGTGCTCTGCTGGACCAATCCATGGGCCTACTGATGGGCACAAACACGGGCTGGCCTTCTCGTTGCGGATGGGCGTGTGCAGCTGTGCTGTTCCTTTTCCTTTGGTGAGAGTAGACTTCGCGATTCGTGAATGCGCCTTTCCGTTCCAAGAGAAGAGAAGGAAGAGAAGCCGCAGCCTCCGCCAGGGCGAGACAGCTCGGCGGCGTGGTTCGGGGATGGGCAAGGGCGGCGAACTGTGGGACGACTCCGCGCTGGTGGACGCCTTCGACCGCGCCATCTTCAGCATGAAAGTATGCTTGCTTGTCTATGGCTTCTATGACTTCCCGGACCACTGCGCCTCGCCGCCGCAGCTGCTAGGGTTTTGGGTTTTGGGGGGGCTTTGACAGGCGACTGTCGGTCTCATCGATGGGTAGGCGCGGTGGGCGCAGGGGGTTTTGGATTCGCGGATGGAGAGCTCATATTACACCTTATCGCATCGTGATGGGAGATTTATGTAAATTCGACCGCCTTCTTGCAAAAATGTTTGTTTGCGTCTGGCTAATTGTTGATGTTTGGCAGGAAATGCATTGCAAGAGCAAGCGAGCAACGCCAAGCGAGGATGGGAAGACCGAACTTGCTGCTGCTACTGCAGAAGAGGAACCAATTCATACTGGAGCAGCGGCTGGGTAAGTATACATGATGTTTTCAGCTTGATTCAGTGGTGGACTATGGTATCCGAAGCAAATGTAGCGATTTACATGTTTAGAATTACAGTTGGGACCGGTAGAAAAAAGGGTAGCCTGTTGAGAAATACCTGTTTGCTGCTTTTCCGGTATTTATTTCAACTGATCAGTTTGGAACTCACATTTTAATTAAGGGATAATATCCGGTGCATATATAGAATCCTTGCCTTCATTTTTTTATAGGGTACAAGGATGCCACGAACTCACACCACTACACACACCACACCTGACACCACACGCACACACACTCGTGCACGTCCAATATACACATTAGAAAAGGATTGAGAGGCCTAGACCTCTAGTGCGTGGGAAACACGCAGTACCACTGAACGCACACGTGTGTGTAAAACCCTACCGGCAAAAAACCCATCCCACGCCTGTCTTCTCGCACACCTGGCGAACGAACCTACTGGGCTACGACCCAGTCCTCTTGGCCCAGGGGCGAAGCTAGGATTTGGGGATGAGGGGGCAAGCTTGCCTCAAGCAACCAAGCCCGCGAGGACACAAGATAGAAATGACAAGAAAATTACATCTCATTTATATCGTGGTGAGTGGATGATCCAAATGTATATAAAAATAAACGGGGTCTAATTCATTTTTTTACCTTTGTCACGAGACACAAGTAAGCAACCCAGACTTGCCTATCGCCTTGCGCCCTTGCCGGTTGTCGCGTCCCCCCGTGAGAAGTGAGAACAGCTCTCTGCCAGCAATGCCTCCAACCTCCACATGCGCGTCCGCAAGTACCTGGGTCAAGCGAGAGGAGGCGTCGTCCCATACTCCCGTGGAGCTCCACGATGCCGCGGCGGCAGTGCCCCGTGCAGCCGTCATCCTTAGACGACGATATACGAATATATGACAGGCCACCAAATAATATATTGGCTGCAAGCTACCAGGTTTCGGGAAGCGGGAAGGACTTTCAGTATATAATAATAATGTGGTTGGAGGGTGTCAGGCTCACTCTGGCGCCCCCGGTGGCTTCGCCACTGTCGTGGCCTTCAAAATTAGAACCCCCCCCCCCCCCCCACACACACACAAAATGGCTAGTTAATTTTGTAGAAGCCCACTTGATATCGTGCACCGTTAGATCTGATTTTAAAGGATACGATTTTTATATGTGCACTAGATGCCATCCCTTTAGTTAATGGAGTCAAATAAAGCTTCAGGATGACAATTTCATGCGTTCATCAATCAATCATGCAATTTGTAGGTACTTTAGCCTTATAGATTTTTCTTAAGGCCATCTGCTATTTTGTCTTGCCGATATTCCCAATGATTTGGCCATGCTCATTTGTCCTTTATGTATCCATATTTTAATTTGTGTGCTATTGTCTTGGCGCTACATTCCTGGAAGAAATTTTCAATTTTAATTTCATTTCATTTGTACATTTTAAAGGTGCGGAGAGGAAGATGCCAACTGTGACAGCACACACTGTGATCTGTCAGAGTTACAACAACAGCCCTATGAAGACAGACAGACAGTTGAGCATGCTCCTCTTCAAGAAACTGATCCAGGCAAAGAGACACATGTTTCAGAGGCTAAGTCGCTCTCCACAGATGCTACTACTAATGCTGGTGGAAATTGGAGCTCAAGCCAGCAAACTGGGCAGTACAATGAATTGCTGAGACAATACTATGAACTTGAGGAGAAGAGTCGGAACATTCTTGAGCAACTCCAACAAACAAACTATTCGCATTATCAAGCATCAGGATATGCTTCTACGACCCAACAGCAGCAAGTTCCTGTCTATAGTGCCACAGTACCAGATCCTTACTCTTCCACCACTCAATCCTCATGCTGCAATTGGAACGTTCCCCTGGTATCTGTCTCCTGCTGTTCAGCAGGCCAACCAAGTGGAGGCTCTGCTTGTACGCCACCTACTGCTGGCTGCAGCGTATCATTGACTTGTAGGTGCCTAATTTGTGCCTTCTTCATCTGTTCATATGTATTGTGCCTATTCCATTGCATGTAATATAGACTACATAATACAACCCTTTTCAGGTGATCAATGCCCAGGTGCAACTACTGCATACCCTAGTGTTTCAAACTTCATGCAGGTCCCAACAATGGTATCTACCAGTGATGATCAAGTTGATAAGGCTGCAATGATGACTGCTGAAGCTGCCTTTAATTTTATGAGAAGTACGATATCTGGACAGCCTAGCACACAAGGTAAGTAACTTATTTGAATTAGTGGCGTTCTTATGCAAACGTCTTAAAATATGTCTACAAGAATAGCTAGTTCTATGTACGGGCTGCACATTACACATAAGAAGAAATGAAAAACTCACATCCCTTTCAATACCAATTGCGTGGAGTTGCGTCAGGTAGTGTACATATATACTTGGTCTTGCTACTCACCTTTTGTCCTCGATATAGGAAGCAAATCTGATACTGGAAAGGAGGAAAGCACAAATATGGGCATGAACCCAAATCTTGACAGTGATCTTGCTGCTCTCTTAAATTCGTGGTATGCTGCTGGGTTCTACACTTGCAGGTAATCCTTATCCCTTGAACGTTGGGTTTTCAGATTGCAGTGTTGCCTTGTTCTTATGGTCTGCATTAATTTCTTTGCTAACAATCATTCACACGTCTCAGCACTTGTAGTTGTCCCCACATTTTGGGTTGGTATGCATTCACTTGTCTCATTCGCTCTTATTAATCGAATTGTCTGATTTGTCTAAATTGGTTTGGAACGTTAGAGCTCCAAAACCATAAAGTCCAGGTTTAGAAAACTGCACTGCACCTGTAATTCTATCATTTAATATTATATTCAGTATATGACACTTGATTCTTGATGCGCGTGTATGACACTATATGTTAGCATCATGAATCTGAAATGTCTGTTCACAGGTACCTCATGCTGCAATCTACGAAGAATTCCAGACCATAGTGTAGTAGGCCGTGGCCGTCTTGAGATAGATGTCCGAGAACAAGCAGGTTGAAGCATCGCTGGGTGTCTTGCTGGAGTTGTGTCTGTGCCGTGCCTTGCTTGTCACTGCTATTTCTAGCTAGACTTTCGGTACGCTCGTATGTGAATCTGTTGGTGCCAGGCAGAAAATTGGGTAAAACTGTTGCATTAACCGATCTGGTATTCGTTGTATATATAGCGCTGCCATCAGTAACCTATTTTTCCAGGCTGGTCCGGCAGGATAACATTTGTGCTAACACGAGTAGATTCGCTTGTTCCCGTTCCGTTTGGCAGCTTTCAACCCCAGTTGTTCATTGCAGGATTAAGCAGCGCGACTAGAAAGTTTTGGTGCTTGTGGGTTGTCCGTTGCGCCATGTGTGAGTTCTTTTAAGCCGGAGCTGTTGGGAACTTGGGATATTGCCTGCCGACCGGCCTGCCTGCCCCTGCGCGTCGTGATGTTTGGCGGTGGTGGTGGGTATACGGCACCTTTATAAAAAGTCGTGGCATGTGTGACCGCTCTACGTCGGTGTACGCCTTGCGCCGTTGACCCTGCTTATGCGTCCTCTCTGAGCTGCAAGTGGGAGTCTGCCGTAAACGGCGAATCACAGTTCATTTTCATAGGAAAAATGTAGGAAATGAGAAAAAAAAGCCCGTATTCCAAAGAGGCCTTAAAATGTTCTACCAGCCCTTGAAAGTGCAGTATTTGGCGAAGCAGTCAGCTTGAATTAATTTGAAAGTGCTGCTGCTTAAGCATGTTCAACAAGGACTTCGAGGTGGATGTTTGCAATTTTTGTATTTATTTCTTATTGATTAAAAATTACACACCTGTCAAAAAAAATGTTCGAACGAGAAAATCTTTTAAAGCACTAGTTTTGTGCTTCAGGTGTAAAACATTTAGATCTGTTTTTTTTCATCCACTTCTCGCCTACTAATAGATCGTTATAGATGAACCATTACACCATAGTTGGATCATAAGAAAATATATAAACTCAACACGACACAAAGCTACAGGATATAACACATTGTTTTCACATAGTACCATCTTATTTTCATATAGTACTATCTCGCTAGCTGAAATAGGACGAACAACTTAGTGAACTATTAAAAAAGGTTCAAACTCCTTTTTAACTTATATATTTCTCGTACTTTTAGTTAAGATAAGGTATAATGTTTATTTTTACCGGTTTAATATTTAATACGTAAATCATAGTTTATTTTGATATTAAATTTATTTTTATAAATATTAAAATGATTGTGTTGTAACTGGTATAGATTGAGGACGGAGAGTGACGGTGGGGTTTGGGTTGGTCTAGAAGCAATAACCGGGGTGGCAGAAAAGAGGCCGCAACTGCAAGGCACCGCAGGAGAGAAGATCACCAGCAACACCAAGCAACTACTCGTACGCGGAAAGAGAAACCCAGAAGCCGCTCTTGTTGGATTATTCGTTCGTCAGTTCCGTCCGGAGCGGCGGAGGTACGTCTACGCCCCTCAACCCCTGCTCCTAATCTGCATCTCCTGCTTCCCCAAAAATTCCATGTCCTGATCTTCTCTGCCGCTGCCCCCCAATTTTCCTCTCATCTCTTGCTGTCTCTTCCGCCGCCGCCGCACGTCTTCCTTCCCATCGCCCTCTACTGGTGCTAGACTGCCGTGGGGTGGAGATCGGCTTGGACCAACTCATATTTTAGGCTCTGTTGGTGGTGGTGAGTAACCCTAGCCTGCTCGGTCGGGATCTCCTAGGAGTTTGCTTTGCGGATTTGCTAATTGAAACTTTGTAGACGCTCGAAGTATGTTTTTCTTCCTTATTAGCTCACAACGTTAGTCTACCCAAGGTGCAATTTACTTTCCAGAATTCGGGGTTGTGCAATTTAGTGTGCAGAATTCGGGGTTGTGCAATTTAGTTGCAGAATTCGGGGTTTTCAACGCCCGCGTGAAGTTTGACGTGAGATTTTTTACTAATCACCACGTCAACGTGTTATCTAACTGTGGCATGCCCATTCTCTCGACTAATTTGGAGTTTCTGCAGCAAAAATGAGTGACAACCTGATGGACAAGGTTAGCGCCTTTGGTGAGCGCTTGAAGATCACCGGGACAGAAGTCAGCAAAAAGATGACTGCCGGAATGAGCTCCATGAGTTTCAAGATGAAGGAGTTGTTCCAGGGGCAGACTCCAGCTGACAAGATTGTTGAGGGTGCCACCTCAGAGGATCTGGACGGGCCTGACTGGAACTCAAACTTGGAGATTTGCGACTTGATCAACACAGAGAAGGTTGACAGTGTGGAACTCATCCGTGGGATCAAGAAGAGGATCATGCTGAAGGATGCGAGGGTCCAGTACCTCTCCTTGGTCCTGCTTGAGACCATTGTCAAGAACTGCGACAAGGCCTTCTCGGAAGTTGCGGCCGAGCGGGTTCTTGATGAGATGGTCAGGTTGATTGATGATCCTCAAACCGTGGTTAATAACAGGAACAAGGCCCTTATGCTCATTGAAGCATGGGGGGAGTCTGGTGATGAACTCCGTTATCTGCCAGTCTATGAGGAAACATACAAGGTTTGCAAACACAAGCCTTCATTCTGTTTACCATTGTTTCAACCAAACCAACTGCACAATTCTTATCTTGTTCCAGTTGGCTCATACTACCATACTGCAGCAGTTTGTTTTCTTTTGCTAGTTCATGCCAAAAGATAGAAGTACAATAGTATGTTTTGTTCCATGATGCAAGTATAAGAAACAATTTGATTTAGGAGCAACATGTTGAACCAAGTTTGCTTTAGAGCAATGACTGAACTATCCATGCTTTTGTAGTTCATAATTTACTAACATTTTTATTGTTATAATTTTGTACAGCCTGCTGAACTCTCCAAGTACTTGAAAACAATGCCTTAGGCAGCAGTAATGTCATTCCTATGGTTGTAGATTTTTTATTATATCAATTTACTAGTTGTTTTGATTTGATATTTGATGGAAGTACATGCTCTACTTGATTATTTTAGACATCAACGCAATGTCTACGGAAGTACTTGTGAGAACATATCCTTGCACAGAATGTTTTTGTACTTTAGTAACCAAGTTCCTGAAATTTACATTGTATAACATGGTCATTTCTATGTATAGAGCTTGAAATCAAGAGGAGTGCGGTTTCCTGGACGTGACAATGAGAGCTTGGCTCCCATATTTACTCCCCCACGATCAGTTGCTGAAGCTGATGTTGATGCAAGCTTGCCCCAGCAGGTGTTCGAGGACGAACATGTTCATACATATACTGCTGAAGAAACAAAAGAAGCATTTGATGTAGCTCGTAACAGCGTTGAACTTCTTTCAACTGTTCTTTCCTCTTCTCCTGAGCAGGATGCTTTGCAGGTACTGTGTCATTTAATTTAACTTTCCATTTACTCTGTCAAGTTCCTTACCATCATGAGGTGATTAGCTATTTGCACACATGAGATTTTTTATGGATCTTTTGCACTAAAAGATATTTCTTATTGTGTCATGTTGCTGATTAAAAATACTCAGGGCAGCCGCATTTATGGTGATTAAGTGATACAGTACATTGCATGTAGCGAAATATTTTGCTGTTCATGTTGATTGTTAACTTGATATAATGCATGCTCTATACAGTTGTTTATGAATCAGAATGATTGAAAATGTACTCGTTGTTTTGTTGAGCATAGGTGGCTAACTTCTTCCCTGTTAACAATAACATTCGCTGCATCCCGAAGTTATAGTAATTGCAACTTTTTTGCGAAAGGGCCTCTAGCGTAATGGTTAAGGATTCCGAGTAGCATCTCTAGGTCCTGGGTTCGATCCCCCCTCGGGGGCGAATTTCTGGCTTGGTTAAAAAAATCCCTCGCTGTGCCCCGCCCGCTCCCGGGTTACGTCCTACGCGCCACCCTTCGGCTGGGCCATTGCAGAGTGGGCGGTGACGGCCCGCTAGTGATGGGGGGCCAAGGTTCGGGGATTTTCTCGGCCGGGACTATGTTTCGGTAATATAATACCGGGAAGGCGGTCTTTCCCTCCCCGGCTGAGTTTTTTTATAGTAATTGCAACTTTTGATGGATTAGGGTGCATATATTTCAATTATTTACACCTTTGCTCTTGTTTGCATCCTGAAGTATATGATTTTGCACTATTCGTTAACATAGCCAACTGTCTTCTTGCTAATTGGGAGCTTTAATAAGTGTGTTCTTTGTTAAGCTAGCACAAATCAACTTATCCAAAGATTCTTGTCTGGCTACTTTTGCTATTACCACAGGATGACTTGACAACCACTCTTGTGCAACAATGCTACCAATCTCAGCACACTATCCAGATGATTATTGAGACCGTTGGAGACAATGAAGCTGTGCTCTTTGAGGCCTTGAGCGTGAACGATGAGATTCAGAAAGTATTATCGAAGTACGAGGAGATGAAGCAGCCCAGGGCCTCCGAGCATGCAGAACATGTACCAGTTGTCATACCGATTGCTGCGGAGCATGAAGATTTGAATGCTGTTGGCAATGAAGACGCCCTTGTCAGAAAACCAGCTGCCGCAAGAGCAACGTCAGGTGGAGATGATGACATCCTTGATGATCTCGACGAGATGATATTTGGCAAGAAGGGAGGTAGCAGCTCCCAGGATCCGAAAAAGCCAGATCCGAAGAAGGATGACCTGATCAGCTTTTAATTACTTTTCCATAATCGCAGCCAGTACTTGCTATTTTCCTGGTGCTGTACCCACTCGGTAGATTGAAGATAAGTTCGCATACGATTCATACCGGTTTGTTCAGTTAAGTCGCTACACTTTGTCAATCTTGTTTCATGGCTGGGTCCCATGACCATGAATGTATTGTATTGGATGGTGGATTATGCGCGACGGCGGGAAAGTGTCCAATGTGGGTGAATCTTTATTCTTCGCTACAGTAGCCATTTTTTAAGAGCATTTTCAAGAGATCCTAAAATAAATCTCCCAATATAAATGAATTAGGATCTTCCTAAATCTCTTAATTTCAATCCGTGGGTTCTGTCTCCAACAGCTTCTAAGATTTTCTCAAAATCTAAATGTATATGTCTCACAACTGCCATATATAGATACTAGGTGAGTGCCCGTGCGTTGCGACGGAAGTAACAATAGAACTGAAAATAGATGAAGAATGCAAACATCACTATAATATACAAAATCCGGAAAAGTTCTCATGTAATGTATTTTGTAGCTTGATGTCACACAAACGTAGTGGAACTATTGAACGTGCGATAAAGCGATAACGATGAAACATGAAAGGAAAGCATCGCCAAGTTGCCATTATTGTTTTTCCTCCTAGTGATGGGAACATTCGAACATGACATCATAGTCCAATATTAATCAGCAAGATATATTTGTGGATCAATTTATGTTATAAAACATGCATGTTGGATAATACAGGAGTATTATATAACACAGGAGAACCAAGCAGTTTCTCTGTTCCCTGTCTCCCTCGTGGGGATTGCCTACATCTGAATAATAAAAAAAACAAGGAAACACGAGGGGGTCTCGTATTATTTGCTGAGTTATCCAAGTTCTCTTCAGTCAGGAACCATCCCGGACAAAAGTGATGTACCAAAGTTGCAGACTTGCAAGCCTTTTATGCCTCTAGTTGGGGTTTCTCGAAGAAAGTTTTCTTAATCGAGTCAAATGGCTGCAAAACAAGTCCAATAGGCTGGCCATCACCCATAAGACCAAAGTACATTGCAGGACCAATGAGCTCACGGTCAAATGCAAGGTTCATTCCACACGTAGGGAAGAGGGTGCCCTTTGGGATCGTAAGAATAGCATCCACATACCTGATTGCAAGAAAGAAACACCAGTTAGCAAAAGGTGGCCACCTGAATGATGGAACCTACACACTGAAATATATCATTTTTACCTGGTGTTTCTCTCAAGGGGCTTAACAAGCTGGGTAGGGGCATCGTAGTCTGGAATGTTGAGCCAAAGCCTGTGAGAAATAGCAGTTGGGACACCCTCACGAAGGCTGTAGGGGTACCCACGAACAAAATCGGCGCCAACACGGTAAGGGTCGTACAAAGTATTGAAGAAAAATGGGGTGGAAGGGCTCAGGAGGTTCTTGCTGTGCTGCTCAAGTGCATTGATGTCCTTCCCTGATGGATCCTTGGCAACCTGAAAGTTTTGAAAAGCAATAGTTCAACAATTAGCATTTGCCTAAATGCATTTAAGAAGTATATAGTGGTGGATTAAAAATAATGTCATCATATTCTAAGGCTATAAAATTTATACTGCAAGGGATGGGCACGTTCAGTTAGTTTCAGCTGCCAATAAACATAGTAAACTATCCTGTTTCATGTTCTGCGGGCCTTCCTTTTATGCAAGTAATGCCACCAAAGTGAACATCAACATACTATTTTTTTTAATAATAATAGTTAAAACAAAATCCACTCTCTTAAGTTAGAAGATTGCTTCCAAAAAATGCAAAAGGAAATATGAGTCCATGGTAGAGCACCTGCATCAGAAGCAAGCACAACAATCCATATAGATGAGTATTATTTGCTGAGTTATCCAAGTTCTCTTCAGTCAGGAACCATCCTTGCACGCTTTAAATACCTTGCTGCTGATGCTACTGCACACTGTCTCCGATCCACAGGGGCACGCAGCTTAAGCCCACCATGACCAAGAATCATGGGAAGGCTCTGGTAGACAAGACTCAGTGCCTTCTTTGCATGGCTTGATCCAAGAGCCAGCCACAACTCAGCGAGAGTAAGTGTAGCTGAGGCTTCAAGCAGATCCAAGTTGAATGATTTGCAGAATGATTGGCTGGCCAACGCATAAGGAAGCCCAAGGACCGCATTGTCAGATTTCTGGGAGAATCAGAATAAAAAAAAGTGTTAGCTTACTCTGTACAGAATTGTAGTATTTACCAAGTTCTTTGCAAAATAAAAAAGATGATTACTTACTTTATGTATTTCAGCAAGTAATAAAAGAACACTTGCATTCTCAACCTGCAAGAACATGAAACCGGTGGTTCCCAACAATGTCATGTACAATAGGCAAATACGATACAGATGTGAACTCAATGAACATTAGCTTTTGCTTGTAATTGTGACCTTCTTCCCATTGATCTCGAGGGTTGAATCATCCACGACACGAATAGAACCTTTAAACGGTCCATGAGTGGAATCATACTTGAACATATAGGCCTGGAAAGGGGGAGATTATATAGAAAACACAAACAATACCAAACCTCATGCATAGAAATTGACAGTTGTTAAACCAACAGTGAAGTAAAAAATGTAATAGAACTAAAAAATATGCTGGTTCCACATTAGCTGCATTGTTCCCGTGAACAATGTGCATTCACTTGACATACAGAATTTGGAAGCTTGTTGGAAGAATAGAAAACAATGTTTTTGTAAAGAAAAAGAAAAAAAAGAAAAACAACATGAAGGATCAGTATAGCAGTTATTTTGTAAAGCTACCGCATGCATATCATACTTAAGCAAGTGAAAGCACATGAAACATAACATAATGGGCTAACAGGAATTTTGGTTTGCATCAGATTAAAGAGAATTATTTCAATTGAGCTAGTGTTGTAGTCAGGGCCGTAACTGTGTATCTCTGCTCAGGTAGAGCAGTTCCCAAATGATCAGAAGGAAAATGCAAACAAAACTCTTAATTAGCTCATTGTTGTCAAATGAAACGTCCAGAATCTGACATGTGAAATATTATAACCAAAATAAGAATTAGCTTCCTTACCATGTACTTAGCATCAATGAAAGGGTCATTCACAGCCATGAATTCATCGGTGAGGACGGGGATTGCGGGGCGGCTGCCTGCGGGGCGGATTGCGGGGCGGCTCACTGCGGGGCGGGGCGCGATGGCAGAACGCCAGCGGCAGAACGCTTCGGTGTGGACGCCTACAGTCCACACATATAGAGTAGTAGAGATTTTCAAGTTTGCCTGCAAAAAATAGGTTATGTTCGTTTAAAGAGCTATGTAACAAGAAGTTTTGGCAGACTCAAACTGAAATAAACAAACATAATAACATATAAATATATACATCACCTTAGGCACCTATCACATTAATCATGATTTTGGGCAATTCCAAAAATAACTTACCTCTGCAATCTCCAGTTTCTCCTCGTCATTTTCATCACCGATTGATTCATAATCTTTCAGTGCCATCAGCAGCAGCTCCTGAAGAGGAGCTGGTTCACTAAGCTGGATCGCATTGAAGTTTCCAAAACAGCACAGAGCTTGCTGGTACATGAGTTCTTTACTGCACCATGAATTCAATAATTAACATACCACATGAAATTAAATACTAAAATGTCCCTGGAAATAAATAGTATCAATGCAATATGTCGAAGTGGCTACAGTAGTTGCAAGCTTGCAGCAGGACATTGTATGCAGGTGGCAGCAGTGTGATGATCTGGCATGGCACTATGAAGCCCATGGAGTCAGTCACTTCATCTCCAGCTTAGACCAAATTAACAACACCATGGAGCAATTTGCATTCCAGCCAAGCACAATTTATTAGTCACCCACACAAATCCTGGACAAGGAACTGAATCGAAAGGAATTCGAGTTGTAGAGGAAACCACTCGCTGCTACTGCTAGAAAACAAGCATGATCATGAAAAGTGATATGGATAATTTCCAAAATTATGAGAAAGCCACTTACCCCTTTTGCTGCTGCAGACATGATGAGGTTTGGCCAGAGTTCACTTTCCAGAAGAAGTACCAAACTTGGCTTCCAGTATCCAATAAAACTATCTATTGCAGTAGGACAGTCAAGAGGAGCAAACTACACACATAAAAAATGAGGTTGGAACTTGGAAGGGAGAAATAAACACAGCATGCAAAAATTGCACATGAAGCTACTTCCAATGTGGACTTCCGAAATCCTTAAGGCAGCCAGTCCCAGCATCTGGACAAACTACACTTTCCCTCCCAATTTTCACTCAAAGTATTACTATTACAACCCAATAGCAGCAGTTAGGTAAATACCCAATGATCCTGTAAATTTTAAGTGATATTACAACTGTACTGTATCAATGTATGGTTATCGAGTCAGGCATGGTGAAGCATTAACAGATGAACAAAGCATTAACTGAAGAGCTAACACATGAGGCCTAGATGAAAGTGAGGAGGAAGGTGGAGCTATACCAAATACTTTAAAGAACCTCATATATACGACAGAGCTGCTCCGTGGTGGATCGAGATGAATCTAACATTTAGTTCATTTTTTTTCAATGGTGGAGCTCTACCAGGACTTGGGAACAAAATTAATGTCACTGCTGTCAACCATCATCTGGTATCCTGGTTTGGATTCACTATTAACTAATAGTCCAGAATTAGCTAACTACATATTAGCTAACTAAGAGCATCTCTGAGAGAGACTCTCTAAACGTGACCCTATTTTAAATATAAGGCCTAGAACCATAAAACACATTTCCAACAGCTCTATTTTATATTATAAAATTTTATCAAACGATTACAGAGCTCGGTCTTTCGGGTTTTAAATCTAGTACCTCATATACTGGAGCCTTGTCCCTGTTTTCTCTTAATCTCCAACCATTTATTTCTTAATAATATGAATTGTTGGATTAAAAATTTCTTTTGATGCCCTAAATACGGTCCTATTTCAAATTCTAGGACTCTATTTTAGTGTTTATTTTTTATATGCTCTAATAGTCCCTAACTTAAACTTTATGCCTTCTTGCTCAGGATAAAAGGAAAACGATTCTGGGGTAGATTCTTCAACAATAGCAAAATAACCAAGGGAACATAAAAAATTTATGTGTTATGCATGCTGCAACCCCAGCAATGTTTTAGAAAACTGCAATGATAGGAACCAGCATTTGGATCAGGGCAATGATGTGTGAGTAGAAGTGAAGTCAAATCAAACCGATGAGAAGAAGATAGCAGCATCCTTATGTATCATGTTGTCTGAAGATTACTTGTTAGAGTTGCACTCCAGTGGCCGGCAAGCAATCCACAAGTGTCGTTTTCTCCTTGTCCATCCAGGAAGCAACACCATGCACAGTGCACTGTCTGCGTAACCAGTTGTCCCTGTATAATACGCTCGCTATGCCCCATTGGCTAAAACCTGTTTGAGTCTTCTGTATGAATGAGTTTATTCGTGCCTATAGGCTATAATTGAGAGGCCAACTACCCGGGATCGCTTGAGCCTGGGTGCTCTGCTCGCAGGTTGTTTTCTCCTAATACATCTACTAAAGCAACACCACGTACAGCACACTGCACACTGTCTATCATAGTAACCAGTTTTCTCTTGCCTAGGAGGCTAGGATAACAAAAAAGATCAATTTCTTAAAAATGTATTTGTTCAACCACGACATCTGAAGTAAGAAGTAGGAACTGTTATCGTACTGCATTTACCCGGATTTAAAATGGTAATAAAGTACTGCAGCCATTGTTTGGCCCAGCATGGAACGAACCAGAATCGCACAGCACAACCCGATTTTCAGAGAGTTTGCCAGAAAGGAGCGGAACAAACATGGGGTCAGGACTCAGGAGGTTTAATTCAACTGAACCCCTAGCAAATTTCGAAAGTAAACCGGGTTCGGGCTTCCCTCTACTCCACGTACATGCAAAATTCACAGTAAACTGAACTGCTAATCCATCCAGGAAAGAAAGGCACACAAATCACTAAAGAATCGCATCACAATCACCCATTCCGATCTGCATGTATGAAATTTGTAGCACAAGCAAGGAGGGATCGGGTACACAAACGAACCAACTCACCGGATTTCTTTTCTCGGCGAAGTAATCCGTCTCGGGTTTGGGCTACGGCGGTGCCTTGACGTGCTCCCCCCGGCCATGAGTTGCTGGCTCCGTGACCACCATCTCCATCACCACCATTGCCTTCAGCTGGACCGAATCAGTGGTGGCCGCCTGTGGAGACGTGTGTTTCTTACCTGGGAAGGGATTGGGGATCGAAGGAAATAGAGTATGGGGAACGAAATCAGACATGCGTCCACGAGCGGAAATCTTCTGATGCTACTTGCAGCAGCTGGTCGTGGCGTACTGCCCTATCTCCATGGTTGGGCGGCAGGCACGGAGCGGGGGCATCGCGGGAGGTCGCGGGCGGGGGCACGGAGCCGGGGATCCGAGGCCGCCCCACCCACCGTCCTCGCCGATCCGCCATCAACGCCGATCCCGTCGATGGAAGGTGAGCGGGGCGGCCGCGTTGATGGCGGGGAGCAGAGATCGAGGAGCGTTGATGGCGAGGATCTCGGATGGAGGGTGCGTCGGCCGCACTGCTGGGGCTTCGGATCGCAGGATCGACGTTGATGGCGGCAGATCAGCTGCCACTGACCATGGAAGACGTCCAAGATTGGGAGCGGCAGATCAACTACTTCCATGGAGGTGAGGCAGATCGGGTGGAGTGGATCCGGCAGATCGACCTTCCTGGAAGACATAGGGTGGGGGGAGTGGATCGCGCGCGGGCGTTGATTGGTGCGCCATTGAAGGAAGGTCGCCGGATGCGGGGCGGGGTGCGTCAGCGGCAGAACCATTGAGGGGTGTGGACGCCTACGTTACGTACATAAGTAGTAGGAGAGATTAGATGCCATCGCACGAATCTCCCTGCGTCGCCTCCCAAGCGTCCAGCATTCTACATCGTCATCGCAGTGCATGCTCAGCTGCTCACGTATCTCATTTGCTTGAATCTCGGATGCTCAACTACAATTTAGGCTGGCCAAATGCTCAGCTACGGCTTTGGGTAAAGCAGGTGCCTGGCTGGCCGGATGCACAAGCAAGTAGCCAAGCTATCGGTGGTGCGAAATCAAGCAAAGCGGGTGGCTGATGACAGCGCGAAAGGAGCAAAATCACGCGGGAATCGAAAACTAGCTTGTTTTGGAAGCGCGTACGCCTGCGGGAATTTGCACCGTGTACAGGTTCTTGGAGACGTGTTTTTTTCCTTTTTCCCCTAAAATAAGGATTGGAAGCAGGATTTTAAGGATCTCTTGGAGATCTTCGGCTAATCGAGTAGATCTCTTGTAATGCCGCATATCATTGATCTCGCTATGTCAGCTTGTGAACTGTGATACTATGAGGACAACTGTGGCGGCACACTTGGGAGAAAGAACGTTGTAGTGACGCAAGCTAGAGATAGGGTGGGCGTGATGGAAGAGGATCGCACTAGAGCCCACCCTAAAACTGTATGAACTATGCTAGAGCTCGTTGATATTGGCGTTGCTAATTACTAGCTATATCTCTTCAAGTCTCAACACAAATGGCATCGAACATAGAAACCTCAGCCTTTGAAGTGCCTAACATTTTTGTCGAAGATGTGTACCATGTATTCCATTCACAGCAAAGGAATCATACATTACATACACTCAATCGCAAGAACAAAGACAGAAATTGCCGTTGATATTTACACCATCGATCACAGATTCACAGTTCACACTAACGAAACTGTTACCAGTAGTCTCTGCAACTGCAGGTACCGCGCCTGAACCGGTGGAGCTTGTTCCTGTCCCTGATGACGATGTCCCGCCCGAAGATCTCCGAGATCAGGGCGCTGTACGCGTGGCATTCCTTGCTCATCCGAAGGTTGGTCACGACCCTCACCGGCGCCCCCTCCGGCGTGCTTAGCAGGCCGAACGCCATGGCCAGCTTCTGGCTGTGCGCCGCGACCACGCGCCCCTTCTCCTCTTCGCCCGCGTCCAGCGCCACCTCCGACGTGTCAGGTTTGTAGCCATCGAACCGCAGCTGCCACTCCATCTGGTGGAGCATCTCGTAGATGTCGCGCGTCCGCGGGTGCGCCATGTCCTGCGACACGAACCGGTGCAGCTCCCCTCGCACCTCCACGGCGCTGAACCCGGGGGACTGCGCGAGGCCCGAGTCCACCGCCTCTGTCCGGAGCGCGGCGGCAGCGGTCCAATTCTTGGCCCTGGCGTGCATGTCCGCGACGATAACGTAGTCGCCGGCGTTGGCGGCGCCGAGGCGCCTGAGCTCCTGAAGGGCGTGCCCGGCGAGATCCAGGTCGCCGTGGATCCGGCACGCGTTCAGCAGGCTTCGCCAGGCCGTGTCCGTCGGCCCCGTGGGCATGGTCCCGATGAGCGCGCGCGCGTCGTCCAGCCTCCCGGCGCGGGCCATCAGGTCCACCATGCAACCGTAGTGCTGCGCGTTGGGCGCGACCTTGTGCTCCAGCCGCATGCGGTCGAAGCACCTCAGCCCGTCCTCGAGCAGCCCGGCGCGGCTGCAGGCGTTCAGCACGCCGACGTACGCGGCCGCGTCGGGCGCGTGGCCCTCCCGGACCATCGCGTCGAACACCTGTAGTGCCTTCCGCCCGTCCCCGTGCAGCGCCAGGCCGGATATCATGGCGCTGTACGCCCACGCGCTCTTGTCGTCCATCGCGTCGAACGCCGCCGCGGCCTTCTCGATGCTGCCACACTTGGCGTACATGTCCACCAGGGACGTCAGCATGATGGTGTTCAGCCTCGCGGTGTTCCTCAGCAGCGCGCAGTGGACGCTCCGCCCGGCGTCGAAGGATCCTAGGTGCGCGCACGCCGAGAGCGCGCTGACCATGGAGCTCTCGTCGGGCCTCCACCCATCGAGCATCATCGAGCCGAACGACGCGAGACATTCGCCCCACAGCCCTGCCTTCGTGTACGCCGCGAGGAGTGCGCTCCAGGAAACCGTCGTTCGCTCCTCGGCCTCCACCCGGTCAAACGCCAGACGAGCCATCGCCGGCGCGCCGCACTTGCCGTAGAAGCTGATCAGGCTGTTCTGCACGTGCTCGTCGTGCTGGAACCCGAGCTTCACGATGTGCGCCTGCAACTGCTAATGGAAACAAAAGAAATGTCATGTCCCAGTCAACGATTGCAGAAGAGCACAGTGTTTGGTTGAGTGCGTGCGAGCTGAAGCTGTCACCTGCCTCCCTTCTTGCAATGCCGCGAGCTGCGCGCACGCCTTGAGCACGAACGGGAACGTGTAGCTGTCAGGGCCGACGCCCGCCTCCAGCACGTCAATGTACAGGCGCAGCGCGGCCGCCGGGTCGCGGTCGCCACCGCCACCGCTGACGTGGCCGCGCATCAGGGTGTTGTAATCGAAGGCCTCCGGCTCGACGAGCGACTCGAAGATGGACGCCGCGAGCTCCATGCCGCCCGGCCAGCCCGAGACCGCGCACGCCGCGAGCAGCGGCCGCGCATACCGCGGGCACCGGTCGAGGCCCAGCTTGATGTGCCGCGCGTGCACCTTCCTGACCTCGTCCAAGCTCCGCGCCGAGATCGAGACGGCCGCAGCCGCCGCCACTGTGCCACATGGCTGCGCCTGGTCCCTCGGCCTCTTCTCCAACGCCTGAGCCGGCGCCGGTGCGGCGGTTCTTGGCGTGGCGGCCTGGTGCGTCTGCGCCTGGGACAGAACTAGACCTCCTACCATGCTAGCACCATGGGCGAGCGGTGGAGCAGAGGAAGTGTGACGAAACTACCATTGCCGAACCGTGGCCGGTGGCCGCATGGAGCTCTTGCGTTTACAAGAATCGGTTACCGCGACGAGTAAAAATCGCGCGTCTCTCTCACCACCGTGATCGCCTTGCTCGCGCCCCCACTGTGTGCAGAGTTGGCGGTTGCAGATATGGACACCGCGTTATTGGGCCCCACGTGCAAGCGATTTGTGGCTGGGGAGGAGCGCTGGGATTTTCTTGAGCTGTTGAATGCCATCCAGGACATAAGTTTGGGTCCTACGGGGCAGCCACAATTCACCAAACAGTCCAATTCCAGACTGGATACGGACAACATAGGCCCACCTACCAGTGTTAGTCTCTGAATAGTTTTCCAGGGAAAAAAAAGTTCTATGTATCGGTGACGCAAAAACATCTCTTTACAGCCCTTCATATCCATCACCGCTAGATCCACACGAACATAACAGAAAAAAATGACCAAGCAGTCAAATGGCATGCTTCGATTTATGTTCGTGTGGGTCCGCTGATAATGGATATAAGTAGTTGTAAAGTGACGATTCTGTATTCTGAATACATAGATTTTTTTTGTTTCCAGTTGTTGCGATGCGAAAATTTCTTTTTCGTTTTTTCGCTGCGGCTTTTGCCTAGCTCCTAAGGCCATGTTTGGGAAGCCCGTAATAGGACACATCGGTCAGTTACCACTAGCGAGGCAATACCTGCACTTTATTTGTCCCTGTCTGGTGCTGCCCATTGGGACTTGGGTGTCCTGTGGTCGTTTCGAAACGACTGGTATTTTTCAAATAGCCATCGAGACTTACTCAGAAGCAGATTGAACAAACGTTGGGACATACAAATAAAATACAAATTCAAAAATATACTGAACAAAAGCCACCAACCATTTTGAAAATGTTTCGATTTTGAACAAAAAGCCACCAGACTGACTCAAAAAGCCACCAGACTCAAAAGGCACCAGCCGTTCTGAACAAAACCCACCAAACTAAAAGGCAGAGTTTGAACAGTATAGACTCTGAACATACTGCAAACAAATCGAGTATTCTCCAAACAGAATAACATACTACATATAAAATGTCACAACTTAGTTTTGCAACATATCTATTTGGTAGTGCAGTTAGCGGGGTTGAAACACCATAGTTGTTGAAGACAAGTTCCAAAGTAGTCGTTACATGAAGCAGAAGCCTGCGAGAAACCACATACAACACAAATTAGCTATGTTTGTGAGAGACCATATACAACACGATAGGATGCTAAAACAACAAACCGACGATCAGTCTTGATAAAACTATATTGCTCAATCTTGTTAAAACTTCTGTATAGTAGTCAAAGTCACTGCTAACTTGTTTGGTTTTATTTTATAGGTAAAAAAACCAAATTTATAAATCTATACAAAATGGAAACACAATTATCTGAACCAGCCGAGGAATGAAAACCATAACCAAAAGTATCTGATTTTACCACATACAACACAAATTAGCTATGTTTATGAGAGACCATATACAACACGATAGGATGCTAAAACAACAAACCGACGATCGGTCTTGATAAAACTATATTGCTCAATCTTGTTAAAACTTCTGTATAGTAGTCAAAGTCACTGCCAACTTGTTTGGTTTTATTTTATAGGTAAAAAACCAAATTTATAAATCTATACAAAATGGAAACACAATTATCTGAACCAGTCGAGGAATGAAAACCATAACCAAAAGTATCTGATTTTACCACATACAACACAAATTAGCTATGTTTGTGAGAGACCATATACAACACGATAGGATGCTAAAACAACAAACCGACGATCAGTCTTGATAAAACTATATTGCTCAATCTTGTTAAAACTTCTGTATAGTAGTCAAAGTCACTGCCAACTTGTTTGGTTTTATTTTATAGGTAAAAAAACTAAATTTATAAATCTATACAAAATGGAAACACAATTATCTGAACCAGCCCAGGAATGAAAGTGAAAGGGAAATAGGGTCAAATAAACCTCTTCCTATAAATGATTTTGGTGGTTGAATGCCCAACACAAATATTGAACTAACTAGTTTGCTCTAGATTATGTATTCTACAGGTGCATAAAGGTTCAACATAAACCAATAAAAAGATCAAGTTAGGGTTCAAAAGAAAGGAGCAAAAGAAACCGAAGAGAACCCTGGTCTGGCGCACCGGACTGTCTGGTGTGCCACCGTACAGTGTCCGGTGCACCAGGGCCGATTGACTCAAACTCTTCACCTTCGGGTTTCTGAAGCCACGCTTCGCTATAATTCACCGGACTGTCCGGTGTGCCACCAGACTGTCCAGTGTGCCAGCGGAGCAACGACTACTTCATGCAACGGTCGCCTGCAAAAGCTAAATTCCAGATGAACAGTGCGCAAACAGTGCGCGGCAGAGCAGCGCAGCCGTCAGAGGCGCACCAGACAGTGAACAGGACCTGTCCGGTGCCACATGAAGACAAAGCTCCAACGGTCGAAACCACCAGAACCCTAACGGTCAGGTGACGTGGCTGGGGCACCGGACAGTGTCCGGTGGCGCACCGGACTGTCCGGTATACCCATCGACAACAGCCTTCCCCAACTGCTACAAGATGCTTGGTGGCTATAAATACCACCCCAACCGGCCATCTCAAGGGGGGAGCCCAAGTAACATTCCAAGTCATATAATTGACATATCCAAGCCCTCCCAACCACTTCCATTCATTGATCTATCTCATACACAAGATTTAGGCCACCACAAGCAACACAAGTGCCACAAAAGAGAGATCAAGCAAAAGAGAGCTACTCGTGTGAGTTTAGCCTTAGTGCCTCGTGAGAATCATTGAGAGAAAGAGTGTGCTACATCTTGTGATCATTTGAGCGTGGAGTTTTTTACTCCCATTGAACTTCCTCCAAAGTTTTGGAGGCTTGTAAAGCTAGCAAGAGATACCTAAGAGTGTGGTGATCCTTGCGAGGTCTTAGTGATCCTTGAAAAGAAGAAGAGCTCGTCGGTCTTGGTGATCGGTGGAGAGAGGGAAAGGGTTGAAAAAGATCCGTCCTTAGTGGACTCCTCAACGGGGACTAGGTTCTCGAGAACCAAACCTTGGTAAAACAAATCACCTGTGTCCCTTGTGTTTATTGCTTATGATTTGTTTGTTTTCTTTCTGTCTAAGTTCTCTTGCACTATTTCTTGCTTATATTTTTTTTGTGTCGCTTCAAGTTAAATTCTCATTTTGTGAAGCAACGCCTTGCAAGAAAGAACTTGCGTTATTGCTCTTCTTATCTTAGCCCTCTGTTGTATTCATCAGAAACTTGTTAGTTGTATTGATTTGATATTTCCACATTCTTTGAAAGCAACATTCTTTGCAAGCAAAGGACTTAGTTTTATACTCCGATAATTGGGCATCTTGTTCTAACCACTAATCAAGGGATCTAGTCGGGTTTAATGTTATAATTTTCAGGTTTCGCCTATTCACCCCCTGTTGGGGACTTGTTCTCAAATGCTAAGAGTTAAGAACAAGGCAACATAAAAAGTGTTAAATATTAAAGTCCTTCGTCCTTCAAGGCATTATATCCCTTCCGATATAATGAATTCGGGACGAAGGTTATGAAGGAAAAAACCTTCGTAAGCTCGATAGATAATAAAGAAGAATTCATATACCAAATACGAAGAATAATTTAGATATTATTATCAACTTACACTTATTTGCATTATCATATTCAAAATAACAAATTATAAATGTACCTTCGGATTGACGGAAAGTAAAAGTACAGGCGTGATGCGGAAAGCGAATGCTGAGTCAGCGTGAATAGTATGGGAATACTGTTCATCTATTTATAGGCAAGGGACGCAGCCCATGTAAAATTACATTCATGCCCTTTACATTTGCCAATAACACTATAGTAATCCTTCGAGGTCTAATTTGCCTTTTCATCTTTAAGTCGGTTCCCCTTTTCTACTGTCATGCCGAAGCTTTCCTGTGTACAGCTTCGTGATCACCTTGTCCTTCGTCATAATCACCCTTCGTCTTGCTCAGGCTTCGTCCTAACCATGCTTTGTATGCTCATGATCCGGATCCGAAGATACCTGTTCACATATTTCACTTGGAAAACATTATCAAATCATGATTTTGAGGACCTTCGGAAGCCGAAGGCCCCCAACAGTAGTCCCTCGCAATATTAATTTGCTAGAATGATAAATTCATATTGCGACATGGACGAAGGCCTTAAGCCGAAGGTCCGAAAAAACACCTTCCCTTTGCTAGAATAGCAACAGTCATTGACAAGCGGGACCCTCTAGTTTTCAACGCACTAGGTGTATAAATAAGAGCTTACCACGAGTTTATTTAGCACGCTTTCTTGCCATCTGCTCTTGCTCACTCGACTTTTAGCCTGTGCGCAATAACACTTGCTTGGTTTTTTAAATTTTTAAGCTTCGGATTTGAGAGCACTTTCTCAGCGTTTGTGAAGATGTCTGAAGATAAGAAAGCTGTTGCTGAATCAAAGCTGAGCCTTTCTGAGGGGATGCATCTCGGGTTTCTTCAATCAATAGCAAAGACCAATACAGAGAAGATCACTAGGGAGATTTTGGAGGGTTTATCTGAAGACACTGGTGACAGTGACAGCTATGATGTAGAAAGTGGGGGTGAAGACTCTGAAGATCGACCGTGGCGACCAAGTCACACAGTCTTCGGAAAATCGAGCATTAAACAGAGTCATCTTGATAACATGAGGGGAAGATATTTTCGAGACATGTCTACTGTGAGGGCAGACGACGGGGAGAAGACTGTGCCTACTCCCGAAGAGAATGAAGTCGTAATCTTCCGAAGCTTCTTAAAGGCTGGACTGCGGTTTCCCTTGAGCAGTTTTGTCGTGGAAGTACTGAAGATATTTGAAATCTACCTTCATCAACTTACTCCCGAAGCAATCATAAGAATGAGCATCTTCGTCTGGGCCGTGAGGAGCCAAGGTTTAGAACCAAATGCAAAAAGTTTCTGCAACATACATGAGCTATTGTATGAGACAAAACCCTGGGGTAAAGAGCAGTATCACAACAATTTTGGCTGCTACAGCTTCGGCGCCCGGTCTTGGTCAAGCTGTCCCGTGCCAACCTTTCGAAAGAGGTGGCCCGGCGACTGGATGACGGAATGGTTTTATGTGAAGAATGACTTGAAAACACGGGAAGGTATTAAAGATATCATTATGCGCCCTATCTGACAACGCTTCGGCCTTCGGAGGCCGAAGGTGGAAATGAATGAAGCAACCGAAGAATGCCAGAGAGCCTTCGGCGTGGTTTGCTCTTTTATTGGGACAAAGGATTTGGTCCAAGAACACATTGCCTTCAGAATATGGCCACTTGTAGAAAAGTGGGAAATGCCGAAGGAGACCGTTAGAGAAACTGACGAAGGTGGATTAGTTAGGCTAAAATACACATTCCAATATGGAGATAAATTCGTCGAGCCAGATGATGACTGGCTAAAAAGTATTGAGGCCGTAAGTGATGAATTGCTTGGATTATACTCGAAGGCCGAAGACACTGCACTATCAGCGGCCTTCGGAGGCCGAAAGAAGAAGAGACTCAACCGAGTATTTGATGCAATTGGGTTTGTCTACCCCGACTACCGTTATCCAACGCAGGGTCAAAAAAAGAAAGAATACATCTTCTGCGAAGGAAGTTGCTTCAGCCGCTCCTAGCGAGCTGGCGCCGAAGAGGAAAAGGGTAAAGGTTCTCACACACCTGCCACATTATATTGAACCGGCCACAGTGCCTGAGTTTGCCGGTGAGACCTCTTCGACCACCGAAGCTAAAGAACCAACTCCCCTGCCAAATATTGAAAGGCTGGCCGAAGTGCCGGCGACGGAAAAAATAGAAGAACCGAGGGCTGAAGAAACAAAGACATCAGAAGTTCTAAGTCCTTCAGCAAAAATTGAGGCAACAAAAATCCAAAAGGGTCCAGCAGTGACCCCCAAAAGAAAAAGGATGGTTAATGTGCTGGATGTTTTGGAGACAATTAAGTCTTCAAGCACAACTCCGAAGAAAATTCCGAAGTGCATATTGAAGCATTTGATGCCGAAACTTCAAAACATCAGTCTGAGACTGAAGCTGGGCCTTCAGAGCCCACCAAGGTGAAATCCTTGGAAGTCGAAGAAACAGAAACAGCAGAACAAATTTCAGCTGAAGAAACTGGTACTGCCGCCCCCGAAGCATCTTCTGAAGCCTTCGATTATATTCTATGTCATGCTTCGGGGAAAAAATTGACTGAAAGAGAACAGCAAGAGGCCCAGTTTTACGCCCAAAAATTGAAATATCCAAAGGGGGCGTTGATATTCAACGGCAGTGGAGAAGAAGACTTTTTGTATTGTCTCCCTGACAGCAAGGAGATTTCTGTCTGTCGGGAGATGAGCAAGAGCTTCGGATTCCCAACACTAGAAGACGGGCTCTCGGTGCTGTCGAAAAATGAGCTAGCTGACAGCCTGGCATATAATAGCTTAAAGGTGCAGAGAATGAGGTTTTTGTATTTTTTCTTGAAACCAAAATTTTTCGTTTGCTTAAATTTATTGATGCACACACATTTTTCTTTGCAGGGCCTTATACTTAGCAATGCCCTCAGGGCCCAAAAAGATGCCGAAGACGAAGGGTGTGTTATGGCCCTGAGCAACCTTCGTTCCGAAGTAATTGAACTAAGGAACGAAGGTCTCAAAAAAGATAAAATATTGCATTCATTGATAGATAGAATAAAAGAAGACGAAACTACTTTTAAAGTTCAAGCTGAGGCTCAGAGGCGTGAAATTGAAGATCTCCGGAAACAACTAACCAGAGCTAAAGAGGAACACACACTTGAAGAAACGAAACGAGAAATCAGTGAACAATGGGCAAACCATTTGGAAAAAAGCGTTGAAGAGCTTCGTGCATCTAAGAAAAGATGCTATGAGAAATCTATAGAATGTGTTAAAAAAGTAAAAACCAGCTTCGCCAGCGTTGGCGCTTTTTCAAGTGAAGAGAACTTCATAAAGGGTGACCCCGAGGGCCCAATCGATTGGATCAGTCACGAAGCTGAGGCCTTTGAAGAAATTTTGAATAGCCGCGGAGACATATGTGCCTTTTCGGGTGCCAGGGAGATTGCTACCATTTTGGAGAGGAAAGGCTGTGAGCATGTGAAATTTTTGGCACAATCCGAAGCCGCCTTATCCTTCGAAGATATAAAAGACCCCTCGGCCGAAGCAAGCCTGGTCGGTGGAAAATTTTTCACCGACATCTGGGACAATGGTGGCCGGGAAATGGCCCAAGAAATTATACGAAAAAGCGAAAAAGGCATTCATGACGCTAGAAAAGTAGCAGAGCCTGAAGGGCAAATAGGTATTAACTAGTGGTTTTTGACTCTTTGTTGTAATTTTTTGATTTTGAACTTGTTCACGGTTTGTAATAGTAATATAGCCGTATCTTCTCCTCCCTCAGAACATGCTGAGCCATCTGCGGGCCCCCACGCGAAATGGGATGACGAAATTAGGAAAATGGCCGAAGCCATCATGGATAAAATTGTTGATCAGCTACTAAACGAAGCTGCAGAAGTAGTTCTAAGGGAAGATTAGATGCTGCTGTAAAAACATTTAGAATATAATGTTTGTTGAGAAACATGTGTAATATTTTGTAACTTTGAATGTAATATATTAACTATTTATGGTTCTATTCTTTACGATGCATGAAACTTCATATACATACCGTTTTTGAGCCTTCGGCGAAAAAACACCTTCCCTTCTTTTCATGCTTCGTAAATAATATCCGTGTTCTCATATGATCAGTAACCAATCCTCGTAAAATTAATAACCAATAGATGTTTCCATTTGACGAAAGTATAACTCTTCAATAGCTATTTTTTTGTGCCTTGTCACTATTTCTTCGAAACAATTTTCGAATGTCGATACTGGGACCCCCTTCTTTGCGTTGTTGATGCAATATGATGTATGATGTTATGCTATGCGAATGATGTAATGATGTGATGTTATGCAAAGTGATATTTGCCGAAGGTCGACGTTTTTTTTTACTGCAAGCCTCCCTTAGGAGCTTCTTCGCCTTTTACTTTCAGCGGAATCAGCGTTTATTTTTCGCTGTAAGCCTCCCTTAGGAGCTTCTTCGCCTTTTACTTTCAGCGGAATCGGCGTTTATTTTTCGCTGTAAGCCTCCCTTAGGAGCTTCTTCGCCTTTTACTTTCAGCGGAATAAGCGTTTATTTTTCGCTGTAAGCTCTGCATTCCCTTCGGAACGACTTTTGAGCAAAAAACTTACACTGCGCTCCCTTAGGAACGACTTTTTGCTGCTTCGACGAAATTACGCTGTGTTCCTTAGAACAAAATTTTTGACAATTCGAAGGTCCTCCTTGCCACCATAAATTCTTATGCTTCGGCAACTTAAGCCTGTGGAGAAGATATATTTTCATTATGGTAAAAAGCGAAACTGTTACAAGAGATTAAAAACGACAAAAAGCACTTAAGCCTCCCATAAGTGTTCCTTATTAAAAAGAAAATAATACTGAATGCGAAAAACTGTTGTCGGGGTAGGATATTTGTCAGTAAATATGCTTCGACTCTGGCACAGTGCTATTGACTGTGCGAGCTTCGGATTCTCCTTTGAAGTCCCATTGGAGGTGAGTGTGCTGACTCCCTTCTAGCTGCTGGCCGCGTTGCGTTGGTGGTGGAGGTGGAGGCTGTTGCCAAGATGCTTGGGATTGGCTTGCCGAAGCAACAGAAGCTGTAGGGTGCTTGCCTACATATTCTGGAATGTAAGGCGAATGGTACGAAGCAGTATGCATGATTTGCTTCGGCTGACTCTGTTGTGCTGCAACTTCTGCTATCTCCTTTTGCTTCTGGATGGTAACATGGCACATCCTGGTGGTATGGCCCTTGTCCTCACCACAGAATAGACAATAAATTTTCCTTGGCTGATCCCCAAATCTTCCTCCGAAGCCCCTGGCGCCTCTGCCCCTTGGAGCCGGCGGCCGGAAAGAGCTTTGCTGCTGCCCCGAAGCTTGCGAGGAGTACTGTGGCCTTTGCTGTTGACTCCCTCTATCATCACTCTGAGTAAGTTGTGAATTGACCTGACGTGCCTCGGATGGAATCTTCCTCCGAAGCCCCTGGTCATTTCAGAGAACCTGTATGCTTCCTCCCTTCTTTGGCGGAAGTCATTGTTAGCTCTAATATACTCGTCCATCTTTTGGAGCGGCTTCTCCAAAGTTTGAGGAGGCTTCCTGGCAAAGTATTGAGCTGAAGGTCCCGACCGAAGCCCCTTAATCATGGCCTCAATGACAATTTCATTGGGCACTGTTGGTGCCTGTGCCCTCAGACGCAGGAACCTTCAGACATACGCCTGAAGGTATTCTTCGTGGTCCTGGGTGCACTGGAATAAAGCTTGAGCAGTGACCGGCTTCGTTTAAAACCCTTGGAAGCTGGTTATCAGCATGTCCTTCAGCTTTTGCCATGAGGTGATTGTTCCTGGCCGAAGAGAGGAGTACCAGGTTTGTGCAACACTCTTGACAGCCATGACGAAAGATTTTGCCATGACTGTAGTATTGCCACCATACGAAGATATGGTTGCTTCATAACTCATCAAAAATTGCTTCGGGTCTAAATGACCATCGTACATGGGGAGCTGGGGTGGCTTGTAAGACTGGGGCCAAGGTGTAGCCTGTAGTTCTGTTGACAGAGGAGAAGTATCATCAAAAGCAAAATTTCCATGATGGAAATTTTCATACCAGTCGTCCTCGTTGTAGAAGCCCTCCTGATGAAGCTCTCTGTGCAGAGGCTTTCGGTTCTGGTCATCTTGAGCAAGATGACGCACTTCTTCAGAGGCTTCGTCTATCTGCCTTTGCAGGTCAGCTAGACGGGCCATCTTTTCCTTCTTCCGTTGGACCTGTTGATGGAGCATCTCCAAATTTTGGATTTCCTGATCCAAGTCGTCCTCCGGAGGCGTTGGACTGGTGGCCTTCCTCTTCTGGCTTCGGGCCTCCCTAAGAGAAAGGACATCCTGATTGGGATCCAGCGGCTGCAGAGTGGCAGCCCCTGTTGCTGAAGCTTTTTTTGGTGGCATGACGAAGGTGATGCTTGCCGAAGGTGTTCAAAACTCAAAAAATGGAAGCGAGTTCACCGAAGGTGGGCGCCAATGTTGGGGACTTGTTCTCAAATGCTAAGAGTTAAGAACAAGGCAACATAAAAAGTGTTAAATATTAAAGTCCTTCGTCCTTCAAGGCATTATATCCCTTCGGATATAATGAATTCCGGACGAAGGTTATGAAGGAAAAAACCTTCGTAAGCTCGATAGATAATAAAGAAGAATTCATATACAAAATACTAAGAATAATTTAGATATTATTATCAACTTACACTTATTTGCATTATCATATTCAAAATAACAAATTATAAATGTACCTTCGGATTGACGGAAAGTAAAAGTACAGGCGTGATGCGGAAAGCGAATGCTGAGTCAGCGTGAACAGTACGAGAATACTGTTCATCTATTTATAGGCAAGGGACGCAACCCATGTAAAATTACATTCATGCCCTTTACATTTGCCAATAACACTATAGTAATCCTTCGAGGTCTAATTTGCCTTTTCATCTTTAAGTCGGTTCCCCTTTTCTACTGTCATGCCGAAGCTTTCCTGTGTACAACTTCGTGATCACCTTGTCCTTCGTCATAATCACCCTTCGTCTTGCTCAGGCTTCGTCCTAACCATGCTTTGTATGCTCATGATCCGGATTTGAAGATACCTGTTCACATATTTCACTTGGAAAACATTATCAAATCATGTTTTTGAGGACCTTCGGAAGCCGAAGGCCCCCAACACCCCCCATCTAGGCGACTTTCAATTGGTATCAGAGCTAGGCACTTCATATTGAGTCTAACCACTCGAAGTGATGGCTCGAAGAAGATCCCAAAAGAACAAGAAAACAACTCCAAAGGAAATCAAGGAGGTAACTCTTGAGATTTTACTTGATGATTGTTCTAATTATGCTTCTTGGTCTACTAGTGTAATAAATGCTTTTAGGACCATAGACCCATAATTAGAACAAATTTTAGACAAGAGTATTATACCTCCTAGCTATGATAAGAAAAATGCTTTCGAGGAAGATCGAAGATGTTTACGCTTAAATTATCTTGCTTTTGACATCTTAGGTAATTCTCTTAGTAAAGAAGATTATCGTGCCTTCATAATTAGATATGATGAACATGTTCATGATGCGCATGATATTTGGACTAGAATTAAAAATAAATTTGATGAGTCCAAACATGATAGTTTATTTGATGCTTCTACTTTCTTTAGTTCTTGTGAAACTAACCCTTTGAAGGAAGAAGAAAATGAATGTTGGAGACCAAACGATGAATCCACCTCTCCAAAGGGTTTTCTTCCCATCTCAATTCCCACATATGTTGTGTGGCTAATGAAAATGATAGTGGAAGCACAAATGAGGATAAGGAGGATGAAACAAGGTTCATGCAACTCTACACTCATCTAAGCCAAGAAGATAAGGCGGTCATGCTCAAACTTCTAAAAATAGCGAGAGAGCAAAGCGAAGCTCGTCACATGCTAGAAGATATTATCGCCATAAAAATGCAAAGCTTTGATGAGTTGACCAAAGAACATGAGGAGCTAAAGTGCTCTCATGTTGATTTGGTCCAAAGGTATGAATCTATTTCAATTGAGCAAGATAACTCTTTATTTTGTATCGCTCAATTAGTAAATAGGAATGCCTTACTTAAGGACCAAGTAGAAAGGCTAAAAATTGAAAATCTAGCCTTTCAAGAAAAACATGATATGCTTCTATATTCTCATGAAAATCTTATGGATGATCATATTTTGTTAAACATTGCTCATGAGGTTGTGATAGAAAACTTAAAATCCAAACAACCTCACTCATGCACATGTATTCAAATTGAAATTGTATTACCATGTGCTAATGCTTGTTGCTCGTCAGCAAGCAATCCTTCCCTTGAGCTAGAATTTGCAGGAGTAAAAGAAGATTCATGTCAAGAGCTCAAGGAAGAAAATGGGAGGCTAAGAATGAGCTTGACACAACTAAAAGGGAAGTGCACTACTCAACCTTCTCAAGATAACCGTGATCACATGGTGAAAAAGCTTGAGACGGGAACAACCGAGGCATGCACAAAATCCCTTGAAGAAAATGTCAAGGACTTGAGGATTGTCAAGAGGAAGAAAGAAAACAAGAAAAATACCTCTGTCAAAAGCCTCAACCGTGCCTCCACACAAGGTAACATTCAAGATAATGATCAAGCCACACTTCATGCTAAGAAAAGTAAGAAGTGTAGTGAATGCTTTGAAAAGGGGCACTTGATTAGGTCATATCCCTATATTAAAGAAAATGGCTTGATTATTAACAAGAATGATAAACTTTGTTTCAAATGCTCTAAGAAGGGACATTTAATTAAGTCTTGTCCCCATATGAAACAAAAAGGCATAGAAAAGAAAATAGTTACTAACCATGTAGCAAGCAAGAAACAAGGGAAGAAGAAATCTTTAGACATGAAGATTGCCTTTGCTACATATGCCGAAAGAAAGGACATCAATGTACGGAATGTCCTATTGGTAACTTTCCCGCCCCTAATTTGTCAATTGATCCATATGTAACTAGGCAATCCAAAATTACAACTTGTGCTAGAAAGGTAATGAGTTTACCAAGTGCTAGCTCAAAGGACATTTGGATTCCTAAATCTTTATTGACTAACCTTGACGGACCCATCAAGAGATGGGGACCAAAATATGCTTGACAAGCCTTGTAAGGGAAAGGAGATGATATGAAGCTTTGGAAGTGCTTGAGAGGATCAATTCAATTCATATTAACTCAAGCTATCAATCTTACAATAATCTATATCTTTAGGATCGGCCCAAAGTTATTTTGAGTTATTATATCTACAACTCGTATCATCTCGAGCAAGATTTTGATGTTGTAGGGAATAAAGGATTATCCTATGTGGGAAATCAAAAGCCTACAACATTGAGGAAAGCCAAAGGATGGTAACACTTATACCTTTTAGTGCAAGTATCTTCAATTATCATTTCTCTTGTGTCTTGTGTAGTCACATATAAAAAAGGGGGAAGCACTTAAAATATCTTTAAATTATGTCACCATTCTTTGGAGAAAGCTCCTCTCATATGGTAGATTGCATTTTCATTATTTCTATATTATGGCAATCTACATGATTTAAAATTATTGTAAGTACCTCATGGCATGTTTTACACTAATCATCCTATTATTGCCATGTTCTAAACATAGAGAGATACTCCAGGTTCTTAAAAGAATAAAGTGTCATATAAGGAATTCAAAACCTTAGGACACTTATAAAAGGAAAGTTCTCTTTATGACTAGAATCGTGAGACTAATGCTTTTATCTAAGTGACTTAAGTAGTCTTACATCAAGAGAATGAGTTTCTCAATGGAATGCGTACTCTAAACATAAAAGGAAGATCAATCCAATAGTATATGATGTATTTCTTCTTGCTTAATTGGATATGACTCTTCTACATTAATCGATATCCATATTATGAATTAGATTTGTTCCCATGATCTTGAGAGATTAATTATGCTTGTTTTATGAGTTAAAACCGTGCATGATATCATTTATGGGATAATCTATTTCATGTTATAAAGTTTCCATGTTTTAGTAATCTACCAGTCATTCCTATTCAAAGATGATTGCTAAAAAGGAAACTAGTACTTGTGTTACTAATAATATCTCTCTTGAGCACATTTATGAAAATCTACAAGAGAGTGAGTGCATGTTCAATTTATTAAAAGACACAAGCCTCAAGGTTGCTCTTCACCTAAAGGAAGAAAGGTAAAAGCAAAGAAATCATCATCTATTATATACTCCCTTGTGCTGCCAATATCTCTTTCTCGAGTAAAGGGAGGACACTCAAATGAAAAGGAAGACGTCAAGAACAACAACACCTACTTAGACAGTAAGATCTTCAAATTAATCAATGGTGTGGTTGTAAGTATTCTAGATCTTTTTTTGAATACTAGGCATAAGCTGATTATTGCAAATTCTCCATATGCCTTGATCAAGATGTTCAATGAATTCCTCTATTTGTCTTTAAAGAAGAGTGTATCTAACCAAGTCATTCAAATACTTGATGCATACGTTTAGGGGGAACCCATTTGTATATCTTGATCATCTTGAGACTAACATTTCCTCTTAGTGATCTCATAGAGTCTCAAGTATGAGAATAAGTTTCTCATAAAGTATGCTACTTCATTTCAATCCAATTTGGTAAAGTAATATCACTTTTATCAAGGATTGTAGCTTTCATTGTCAAAGTAGCATATTTACTGGATTCTCCTATATTAAGCTTATTCGATAATCTAATGCATATGTTGTTCTTTTGATCGCATCTGTTATTCGTTTGAACATTGAATAACTTCAATTGACACTTATGTTGCTTAGTGCCTCATATACTATCAATTAAATGTCTCTCTTGATATGCACTAAGTTAAAAGGAGAATTCAGGAGAAATTTATGCAATTTGTGATCTACTTGATATATGGCAACAATGACTTAGAAAAGGATCACTAGTTGTAGAACTCTCTCTTGTGCAAAATATTTCCATACATTGTCTTTAATATAGATCTTAAGTAACCAAGACTAAGGATAAAACATAATGAAGAGAGCGTCTCTATGTAAAGGTACAAAATGGCAAACTACTTCCTCTTATTAAAACATGTATCTAAATCTTCCTCCTATACATTCTTTGCATATCTTGTATAAAAGGAAGAGAAAGCATGTATATGCATTATCCCTGCTTCATACCTAGTTTAACCTCTCAAAAAATTTCATTCCTGCATTAATGCATTTTTGTTAAAACTAGGTGAAGCAATTTTATTGTCAAAGAGCTTAAAGCTTAACCTTGTAATGAGGATAAGCTACCTTTGTTCCAAAGGTGGAGGTTTCTTAAGTCTCTTTGAAATCCTTAAGGGTAATTGCTTAAAATGTTTATAACATGCTTTCATAAGTGCATAGTCTGTTGTGAGCATCACACCTATATTATGACACAATGCACTTCACATTATCTATGATATAGATACGTTCTCATTAACCTCTCTATGTGCATTTGCCATTTAAGGCCAAAATATGTATTCCTCTCAAGGCACATATCTAGGGGGAGCAATCTATATCATATGGAACTATGATAAAGCTTAATTGACACATCTCTCAATCATATCTCTTTCATTTGGTATATATATATTTCTTATTCTATGTGTTTCCATGAGTATTTCTTGTATTTAGTCTTAGATTGAAAGGGAAATGGAGTATTCGACGAAGACAAGGCTTCCACTCCACTCTATCGGTATCATTTACACTTCGTCGTTACTTCACATCACTCCAATTTGGTATAATCTTTCACTCATATATTGTTTACTAAAGGGGGAGAAAATATTAGAGAGCTCTCAAAGTCTTCGTTTTTGGCGATTAATGCTAAAGGGGGAGAAAGGATCTAGCCCAAGCCCAAAGCAAAAGGACCGCACTACCACCAAATTTTAAAAGAAATTTTCAAATTAGTATCTTAATGTGTTATCAAAAGGGGGAGAAAGTTATTAGTGTTTTCAAAAATTTGAAAAACCCTCTTGAACACTAAGGGGAGAATTTCATTTAGGGGAGTTTTTTTTTGTTGTAGTCAAAGGAAAAGCATTTTGAAACAGGGGGAGAAATTTCAAAATCTTGAAAATGCTTCTTACAATCTTACTCAGATGCCTTTGACTATTTGCAAATGACTTTGAACAGAATTTCCAAAAGAATTTGCAAGAACAAAACAAGTGGTGCAAAAGTGGTCCGAAATGTTAAATAAAAAGAAAGCAATCCATGCATATCTATTGAAATTATAAATTGGTTTAATTCTAAGCAATCTATGTGGGGGACAGATATCCCCCGGGTCCACCAGAAGGATAAAAGACCTCACAAAAGGCCTAAGGGCCCCATAATTCGTAAGGTCATCCCCCTCGTGGGCCTGGGGAGGAACGACCAGTGAAGCGAATCGACACAAGGCCGTATCGGCACGAGCCCAAGACGGCTCAATGAATTCGAGCAGTAATCACAACAGAGGCTCGACCTTCCTGCGCAGGAGCCCCATACAACGGAACCAAGCGAGCGGAATTATAGGAGGATAAACTCAGTTGGTTCACTATTTCTTAGGTACACGTTGTTATCATACCTACATGTACTGCCCCACGGTCGAGTATATAAGGCCTAGGGGGCACCCCTTCAGATCATATGCTCGCTACTTAGCCTTCCACCCAACTCTCTATGTTTTCAGCGCTAGAGAATTCTCTTGTAACCCACCACATAAAGCACTCTCGCTAGGATGTAGGGTGTTACACATCTCAAAGCGGTCCGAACCTGTAAACCACTATCCACTGTTTCTCGTGCATCCAGCACGAACCATCGAGCTACAGTTGATAAAATCGTCCTACTCCTGAAAGCACCTTGAGGGGTAACCCCAGGTGCGCGGTCGGACCCAAAACACCGACAGCTGGTGCGCCAAGTAGGGGGTGTGTCATCGATCCAAGCTAGCTCTATGGCCGTCACCTTCCAGCACAAGACCATCCTCTGCCCCGGGTCCACGTTCTGCTTCGGAACTATCTTATCTGTAGCAGATGAGGAGGGAACTCTGCATCGCATCGCGGATCCACCGGAGAGAAAATCTTTCTCAAAAATCTCCGGGAAAATCGGGGCAAAGCAGGAAAAGGCGCAACCTCCAGTGCTCCGAAAAAAGATCACCTTCAGCAAACTAGGAGCCCAGGGCCCGTCAACCCGGAGAACTCCGTTGTCCACCTCTCCGACGAGAGAATGGACATGGATTACAAGGAAGAAAGAAACGAATGAGATCGAAACACGGCAAGCTGTTCTTTCTGTATCTTCGTCCTCAAAGGAGGACAGAAAGAAGGTCGCCACAACAACTGTTCCATTCTACCTCGACGTCCTCTTCATTGGAAGGGTAGAGTCGCCCCCCATCTCCGACGATGAATCGACCGTACCTGGAGAGGAACTTCCTCAGCGGGAATCCCACCGACGAAGGAACCGACGCTGAAATATCCGACGACATCACAAGGCCGGAGAACGGGACCCGGCGCAACCCGTATCGCGAGACAAGGTCTCGGAGATGGAAGAAACTCCGGAAGAACGTGTCTTCAGGGAAGGAAGGAATTCCCGACGATGCGATCGTCGACGGGCTCAAGAACAGGCCGAGCAGGAAACAAGGCAACGCCGGGAAAATCCACTCCTCGGACGCAACCTGAACCCCGATTTCGCCTGAGCCATGAACACACCGAGTGAAGTCGGCGGAGTATTGGCTCAGATAGCAGATGGCCTCTCTCGGACTCCCGATGCCGAGGGCTATCGGCGGCTGTTCAGTCAAGCAGCCAATCATCTCCTACCCCTCGCTCACCCACTGAACGATCTACGACACGCCATCAACAGTCGGCGGGACGCACGGAGCTCCATCAACGCTTCGCGCGAATGACGACATGAGAACGAAATCCGTCACCGGGAAGAGTACGACCGGGATCACGGCGTCCCAGCGCGAAGTCAGGCTACCAGGACCGAGTCGGCCACGGCTTCAACTGGTGGCACCACCCGGGGACGGTCGAGGCACCATGACAACCACTCTCCTCCCCGGGACCGACATCATCATCAACGACAGGAGGACACGTGCAGAGTATCGGCACTTACTCCACGCCTTAGGGCCATTCAATGGCCCCCTAACTTCAAGGTCTCCAACGTCGACAAGTACGAACCTAAGCAGGATCCGGGAGGCCGGCTGGCCGTCTACACCACCGCTGCCCGAGCAGCTAGGGCAACCTAGGACGTGATGACTATGTACTTGCCTATCATCCTCGGGCAAGGCGCGCTGCAATGGCTGCGACACCTACCCCGACACTGCATCGATGACTGGAGCGATTTCAGTCGGCGCTTCACCGCCAACTTTCAGTCTCTCTCCGACAAACCGGCACAACCATGGGACCTCAAATCCATCAAGCGCCGAGGGGATGAATGTAACACCCCTGGTGTTACTGTAACTAAAACTTGAGCATGGCATCATAAGCATTGGCATTGTATATGTTTGATACACCTAGAGTGCATTCACTAGGCAAAAATTTCAAACAAGTTGTATTGTTTAAGTGTTTTTGCAAATAGGACCCTGGATAGGGGACCTAACCCTAAACAGGGATTGAAGGGGTAAGACCTAACCCAAGATGAGAAAACCTAAAGGCTTTAGGGAAAGAGTCATAAAATATCCCCAAAAACAAAGTGGAATTACATTTAAACCCCTCGAATCCCAGAAACCCTAACTGGAACCCTAGAAAACCCTAAAACTAAAACCTAGGGGCCTATGTGCAAAATTAGTCCACTTTTGGACTAAAGTGCAAAAACCAAGTCAAATAAGTATTTTAAGTCATTTGGTTCACAAATATGAGGATTTGAAAGCCAAACCCTAAGTTTTGGACTTAAATGTAAAATGGACCTCAATTTGGTTTTATTCTAAGTCTGAAATTTCAGAGTTTTGACTCAACTTTGGAGCCCTGTATCTTTTGAAATATAGGATTTTTGCCCAAAGTGATCACAACAAGTTTGTAGCCCAATTATAGGAGAACAACTTTGTTTAAGGGTTCAAGCCATGTTCTTATGAGAAGTGTGGATAAAATCTCAACCCAAGTTGGACTGTCAGGCTGGTTCTGTCTGAGAATTCAGACTAACAGGTTCATGCCCTCAACTTCAAGCTTAAATTCCAGCTTGATCCAATGGGTTTTTGTGGCATCATCATATTACAAAGTTGCAGATGGTGTATTGCTCTACACTTGTTCTGCAGAACCTTGGATTAGTTGCCATGTGAATTCGAGAGAAAACTGGACTTCAAACTGGACTGTCAGGTTCATTTAACTGAACTCCTCGATGGTACAGTGCTCTCGGGGTGATCAGAACGCCAGCTCGGATAGCTCAACGCCGGTAACCCCTCCGCCGTGATTCGCGTCGCCGGCTTCCAGATTCGTGTGCGGGGTGGGATGGTAACGCTGTGGGATAAGAACCCTCGCCGGCGGTGAGCTGGAGGTCACTCCGGTGACATCACCATGGCTTTCTTATCCCCTTTGCGGCCGGGCAGATTAACACGCCGGTGATCGCCGCCTCCCGGTCATGCGCCGCGTGGCTCTCGCTTTCCACCGCACCGCCACAACTTCCCCTCGCACTCCGTGGCTCACCGGAGTAACCGCCACGGCGATAGACACCAAGCCGCTGCGCCAGTGCTCTTCTTCCCTTCCGACCGCCGTGTGTCCCGTCCAAAATTCGCGGCCGCCGCCCGTCCTCCCTATAAATTGAGCCCGTGACCAGCTCCGTAGGGTTGTCAGCTAACCAGCCACCACCAATTAGCCACAGTCGTTCGCCGGAGCTCGGGAATTTCGCGTTCTCCCCAAATCAAGTTTCCGCCACCGCAAGAAACTGCTCACCGCGGCCAGCCCTTTCTAGGTCCGTTCAGCCCTCACTCTCCCTTGTTTAAGCACTCTTGTCACCCTGTGATGCTTACCGAGCCTCCAATTTAAACTCCGAGACCCCCACTCGTCGGGAACACGATCAAACGATCATGGTCTTCACGGTTCTCGTGGGCAGGCTAGAATAGGGCACCAATTGTGCAATTAACTTGGGGGAATTACTCGGGGTAGCTTGGATTTGGTGTCCGCCGCTCGGGTGCGCCGGTCATCGCCTCAATCGGCCGGTGCAGTGGCTCGCCGGAGTGCTCCCCACGCTGCCGTCGTCGTGGACGTGGGCGTGTAAAGAATTAAAACGTGGGGGACCAATTTGCAAAGCTTCAGTGACTTGAGCAAATAGTAAAAGAATTCGTTCTCAGTTAACCAAAAACCAGAGGCCCTTTCTGCAAAGATGCCAGGGCGCGGGCGCGCGCGGGTACCTTTCTCCCTCTTAGCTAGGCCACTGGGCTGAAATCAGCCCAGTACTATTCCCTAGTTTTTCTTTTTCTTTTATGTCCAGAGCCAAAACAATTATAGAAAACAGTAGAAAAATGATAAAGTTGTAAAACCAATTTTCCTAGGTTTCTTATTTTCCCTAGAATTTAATAAAAATAGTTTTGTGATTTTTAGGTTAAATAAGGAATTTTAAGGCATTTAAAGTAGTTCAAAGTAGTAGTGTTGGATTTTTAAAAGATAAATTATAATCCCAAAAATGCTCAAAATTTTTATATGAGCTCCTCATATTATTTAGAAGCCTTGGGTAGAATTTGGGTTGATTTGGACCTTGTTTGATCACCAAACCCCAAAACACCCCCTGCCCTATGAACTCCTTTACTGACTCCGGAAACCCTAGGTTCTCGGAGTACCGTGAAGGAAAGTTGTATTCAAGACCTAGATAATAAGTTTATATTATCTTTGCACCCTCGTGAGCATCCCATGGCATCCATTCTTATACATATATATGGTTATGTTAGAACGAGAAGAAGAAGAGGAAATCACCGAAGAAAGGACACCACCACCCTCGGATTCTCAAGCAGGCAACTGCTTCTACTTTGATATTTGCGGATCCGAGCCAGACTCACCTGTTAACAAAGGCAAGCCCCGGTGCATTTGCCACCTCCTTGTGTTTTAAAAATATTTTTCACTTGCTTGATGCACTAGGTGATAGGTGTTGATTGCTAAAACAATTCCTGCATTACTTTCCTTGGAATTTGATTACCTTCCTTGATACCCTGTTTTACAAAAGGTTTTGTTATGCTTAGTATTGCTCTAGCAAAACAAAAGGATTTGTTTTACAAAAGATGTTTGGCAAAGTGGGAGGGTTGTTTTCGAAATAAAAACTTGATGGTGAATCTGTCAAAGGCCTTGATAGATTCAACATCGGAAAAGATGTACCTCTGCCAGGTACCAACCTTTGGGTTTAAAAGATTAAGCTGAGACTGGGCGGGTGACTTGCACGAGAAAGAGAGTCTCGGTGTAGTGTCTCCGTCTGAGTCGATTAAGGGCCGTCTCGATGTAAGCCTGCTGACCGAGGACCCTTTAACTGGTCACATGCCTCGTCATGGGTAAGCTTTGCCTCGGGTGGACTAAGGCCAGAATAAGATAACACGAAATGGGCGTGGAGCGGTGGCGGGAGTAGCGTGTACCCACCGTGGCAAGAGGCTGGACGGTGGTGTATCTGTGCTCTCGGTTTGCGTGAACCTGATCTGGTCTTAAGAAACTCGGTGGCGGGTTGACATATGCAAGGGTTAAGTGCTACATATGTCGTGTGATCGGAGATCCTCAGCTGAGTATAATCGATTTAGATCACCGTACCTCCGCGGTTATGGAGACTTGGCCACTGACTTACACGTAGCAATCCAGTGAAGTTGAAGGGTTGATAAGAAAATTGGCTAGTGCAGGCAAAGTGATTGATCTAGGGTAGAAAGAACTCTAGCTGCAGGTAATTTTACTTAACCTGACAATAAAATTGGCTTTTAAGGATCCACTCGTAGTAAGCTTTTCTGCAAAACAGAGTCTTTGATTCTTGATAAGCCACTCCTTGAATCCCTCTAGCAAGCATACCCTTGAGAGTCTTTTCCTTAGTCGGGTAAGACTTGCTGAGTAATTCCATACTCAGGGTTTATCCCCTTGTTGTTTTTAGGTGAGGAAGCAGCAGAGTTCTGTTGCTTCTGTACCAAGGTGGTTCCTAATGAAGAAAAGCAAGAATGAAGTGCGGGAGGAAAGGATCCTCCATTAAGACTTTTTGTGTGATAGCTGTCGGGAGGAGTTTTTACCTCCCTTGGTATGTGTAATAATAATACTCTGCACTCGTTATATATTCCTGGTCTGTAATAAACAACGTGATCTTACTTTTTAATAAATGTAAGCTTATGTAATCGCTTCCTCATTTCTTTACCTCCGATGTTCTGTAATGTCTGCAAGACGGGTGAGACGTTCCTGGAAAGGTAAGGAAAGATACCGAGCTTGTCAAGTAGTTCAGGGGCACCTATAGGGTTGTCTGAAGTTCGTTGGACAAGGACAACTGTAGGTGGGCCTAACTACTTGGGAGGTTCCGTCACAGCTGGTATCGGAGTGTAGCCCTTCTTGACAGATATTATGTGGCATCTTCAAAAGGATTTTCCTAGACTTATCTAGAAAATTGCTTCTCTTCTTACCTAAGTATTTTTGAAGAGTTTATTTCAAGGACCAGATAGGAAGAGTGCAATGTATAGAAGGTTGAATCAACTAAGGGTGATTCTGTACTTATTCATGCATCATGCTAAGAATTATACTAATAAATTTTCCCCCTTAGCAAATGCCGCCACGTACAAGGAAAACGACACGTAAGCATACTGGACCCATTGGTGTGCCTCGGCATCAACTTGCCCCACGAGAGCAAGAGCAAAATAGTAGCAGCGGGAGCAACGATCCTATTGGTGATCTCGAAGCTCGCGTAAATCATCTCCAAGCAGAGTTACAGCGCAAGACTAATCTTTGGGTTGCGGACGATGACCGAATCAATGATTTAAGAAGTTACATCCGCACCTTGCAAGATCAACTAGCTGACCGAGATTTGGCACTTGATTGGGCAGTGCAGTCTCGTTCGGTAGCTCTAGCTAAGGAAGCGAAGGCTCGAGCACGAGTCAACGAACTTAGCGTTGCTGTTGATAACTTGCAGGTATATTGCAATACTTTGCATGAAGAAGTTCATGTACTGTATTTGCAATTACACCCAAATGTCCCTGCGGATCCCGTCAGGTCGGAAGCCGGAACCTCGCACACTGCGGGCGAAGCGCTTGGTGGAGAGTTAGACCTTTTTAGGCCCCCTCCTTCTTTGAGGCTGGTCGACGTATGGTCTCCCACCCCTGACGATGAAGCCACCAAGAATAAGCAGGAGTAGTAATGTAGCTTATAGAAGTAGAGATAGTAAGTTGTATAATAGGTTGAACTTTTGTATAACGGGTAATGTATCCTGTTATGTAATATCGAGTCTGTATCATTACTTTTTATAGTAATGTAAAATGGAAGGTCTCTTTGGCATATTATGTTTATTTCAAATGTTCTTTGCCTCAGATGCCGACCAGGACTCGGGGACAGGACGCAGCGGGAACTTCTGGGGGTCGGGATGTCACCCCAAATCCACCTCCGGTTCCACCCACGTTAGCCGAGGCGATCGCCGCCTTGGTAAATGCCACCGCAGACAATACCCGTTTCCTTAGGGAAATGGCGGGTCAACAGCAGTTTCAGCAGCAGGCAGGAAGGGGTTATCCGCAAGGCCCCCGTGAAACCACCTATCTGGACTTCTCTGAAACCCGTCCACCCCTATTCGTCAAGGCAGAAGACCCGTTGGAAGCCGACGAGTGGATACGGGTCATTGAACAAAAGTTTGGTCTTCTCCGTTGTTCAGAAACGTAGAAGCCGTTGTTCGCAGCACAACAATTACATGGCCCTGCCAGTACCTGGTGGGGAAATTTTGTGGCCATTCAACCTGTCAACCATCAAATCACTTGGGAAGAATTTAAAGCAGCCTTCCGTGAGCACTACATACCCGAAGGGGTGCTGCATATGAAACAAGAGGAATTCATGAAGCTGAAACAAGGAGGAGATACCATCAATCAGTATCTCAACAAATTTAATCACCTGTCGTAGTATGCCATCGACCAGGTGAATACTGATTTGAAGAAAAAGAACTGCTTCATGAGGGGTCTAAATGACCGGTTGCAGCGAAAGATGGCCACATGTATAGATCTCACATATGGAAAGGCTGTCAGCACAACCTTATCTGTGGAAGCAAAATACGCAAGTTCTGGGAAAAACAAGGGATTCGGTGGTGAGAGGCCTAATCAGGGCTAGGCGAAGAGGCAACGGTTTGTCATCCGGCCTTCTAGCCAAAATCGCACTTTTTCTCGTCCACCTGCATTCCCTTTCAAACAACCAATCATTATTCGCCCCAGCAATACCCCCACTTCCCCAAATCAGCCGGGTGCCCCAGGCACTCGATTCCCTGCCTTGCCCAGCTCTTCAACTGGGTGTTTCAATTGCGGCAAGTCAGGACATTTTATCAAAGACTGCCCGTATCCCAAGCAAAATCAATCCAATGCTCAGCAAGGATCTGGGAAGTCAACTCAGCCCAAGGGAAATACTGTGGGGAGGAATACAAGGAAGACGGGGCGTGTATACTACACCCAAGTGGCCACTACACCGGAAGGAGAGCCGGTGATGATGGGTACGTTTCCCGTAGCCAGTCACCCTGCAATTATTCTTTTTGATTCTGGTGCTTCGCATACCTTCATTAGCAAAAAATTTGTGGAGCAACATCACATTGCATGCCATGAATCAAAAGAGGGATTTAAAATTCATTCACCTGGGGGACATATTTTTACTCGAGAAGTAGCCTATGAAGTGCCAGTAACAATGGCTGGACGGAACTTTCCTGCTAACATGATTGTTCTGAAAGGCCAGGATATAGATGTAATTTTGGGTATGAATTGGTTAACCCAACACAAGGCAATTCTCAACACTGAACTCAGAACCGTCAGGTTGAGCTATAATCAAGAAGAGATTCTTTTGTCTCTCCCCGTAACCAATCCAACCAAAGCTTCTGGTAGAATATACGAAGCCATTGTACCGGAAATCAAGAACATTCCGGTAGTATGTGAGTTTCCAGATGTATTTCCGGAAGATTTGCCTGGACTGCCCCCTGAAAGAGATGTAGAATTTGTAATTGAGCTAAAGCCCGGTACGGCTCCCATTTCCCGAAGATCGTACCGTATGCCCCCTAATGAGTTAGCGGAATTGAAGATTCAATTACAAGATCTACTGAATAAGGGATTCATCCGGCCAAGCTCGTCTCTATGGGGTTGTCCCGCCATTTTTGTTAAAAAGAAGGATCAAACCTTGCGAATGTGCGTGGATTATCGACCCCTGAATGAGGTCACCATCAAGAATAAGTACCCTCTTCCAAGGATCGACATCTTATTTGATCAACTGACTGGGGCGAGGGTATTTTCCAAAATTGATCTTAGGTCGGGCTATCATCAAATCCGTATTCGGCCCGAGGATATACCAAAGACCGCGTTTACTACGCGGTATGGATTATTTGAATACCTGGTAATGTCTTTTGGGCTAACAAATGCTCCTGCCCACTTCACCTATTTGATGAACTCGGTGTTCATGCCCGAGTTGGACAAGTTCGTGGTGGTCTTCATCGACGATATCTTGATATATTCTAAAAATGAAGAGGAGCATGCTCAACATCTACGGGTTGTATTGACGCGCCTGAGGGAACATCAGCTTTATGCCAAGTTCAGCAAGTGCGCATTTTGGCTGGAGGAAATTCAATTTTTGGGGCACGTGTTATCGGCCAAAGGAATTGCGGTAGATCCTAGCAAAGTCAAAGATATTCTGGAGTGGAAACCCCCAACCACTGTTCACCAAGTCCGGAGTTTTCTTGGGCTAGCTGGATATTATCGCAGATTCATACCCGATTTCTCTAAGCTTGTGAAGCCAATCACAAGTTTATTGAAGAATGACATTAAGTTCAATTGGTCTTCTAAGTGTAATGAAGCCTTTGAGCAATTGAAGACATTATTAACCACTGCTCCGGTATTGGCTCAACCGGACATCACTAAGCCTTTTGATGTATATTGTGATGCGTCTGGCAGTGGACTCGGCTGTGTATTAATGCAAGAGGGCCGAGTAATTGCATATGCTTCAAGGCAGTTGCGCCGGCATGAGGAGCATTACCCAACTCATGATCTGGAGCTAGCTGCTGTGGTTCATGCCCTGAAAATTTGGCGTCACTATCTGCTGGGAAATATCTGTCATATATATACAGATCATAAAAGCTTGAAGTACATCTTCACCCAGTCAGGATTAAATATGAGGCAAAGACGATGGCTTGAGCTTATTAAGGACTATGAACTGGAGATCCATTATCACCCAGGCAAAGCCAATGTGGTGGCAGATGCACTAAGCCGTAAGGCTTCCTGCCACTGTCTTGTGGTGAAGACCTCTGACAACACTTTATGTCAAGAGATGGAAAAGTTAAACCTGGGGATAATCCAACAAGGGACTCTGAATCAGCTAAAGCTTGAGTCAATCATTTTGCAAAGAATAGTTGATGCTCAAAAGGATAATCTGGGTATGAAGCACATACGAGAGAAGATAAGGGCTGGAACAGCCAAATGTTTCAAGGAAGACGATCAAGGTGTGCTATGGTTTAATAACCGCATAGTAGTGCCAAAGAATGAAGCACTCCGCCAGCAAATCTTAGATGAAGCACATCTTAGTCGCTATTCTATTCATCCTGGAAGCACTAAGATGTACCAAGACTTAAAGCAACATTACTGGTGGACGAAGATGAAAATCGAAATTGCACGCTATGTGGCTAAGTGTGACACTTGCAGACGTGTCAAAGCCATACACATGAAAACTGCTGGTCCATTACAATCTTTGCCGATCCCAACATGGAAATGGGAAGATATAAGTATGGACTTTATCATGGGATTGCCCAGAACTGCAAAAGGGTATGATTCTATCTGGGTCATAATTGATCGGCTTACGAAGATTGCTCACTTTTTGCCGGTCAAGACGGATTCCCCAGTTACTGTCTACGCCCAATTGTACATTGCTCGTATTCTTAGTCTGCATGGTGTTCCGAAGACCATTGTGTCGGATCGTGGACCTCAATTTGTAGCCAAGTTTTGGGAAGCACTTCACAAATCCTTGGGTACTAAGTTGCTCCATAGTTCGGCATATCATCCACAAACCAGTGGACAGACCGAGAGAATTAATCAAGTACTTGAAGATATGTTGCGAGCATGTGTCCTGGATTTCTCACCAAAATGGGATGAATGTCTACCTTTGGCGGAGTTTTCATACAATAATAGTTATTAAGAAAGTATCAAGATGGCACCTTTTGAAGCTTTATATGGGCGACGGTGTCGAACTCCGCTAAATTGGTCTGAACCTGGAGAAAGGTATTTCTTTAGGCCTGATATAGTGAAGGAGGCCGAGGAAAAGGTTCAGAAAGTTATTCATAATCTGAAGAAAGCCCAAGCTTGACAGAAGAGCTATGCAGACAAACGGCGAATGCCCTTGTATTTTCTTGAAGGGGACTATGTTTACTTGAAGGTTTCACCAATGAAGGGGGTATCGCGTTTCGGGATAAAAGGAAAGCTTGCACCCAGGTACATTGGTCCATTTCCTATTCTTCAAAGATATGGGCTAGTGGCGTATCGACTTCAACTTCCCGAAACATTGTCTGCTATACATAATGTGTTCCATGTATCGCAATTGAAGAAGTGTCTTCGGGTTCCCGATCGAACCATTGAAGTGACAGATGTTGTCCTGGAACCAGACTTAACATACTCGGAACATCCTATGCGAGTTCTGGATCAAAAGGACAGGGTTACCCGGAGAAAGACTCTCAAGTTCTACAAGATACAATGGAACCAACATTCTGAGGAAGAGGCTACGTGGGAAACTCAAGACTTTTTAGATAAGAATTTCCCAGGCTTTCTAGCCTCATGTAATTTGTAAAGTGTATATAGTCATTGCAATAAAGGAGTGAACCCCCACACCACCCCTGCCTTGTACCAGAAATAAAGAAATACAAATGTGAAGCATTTCCTTTTCCATTACTCACCCTAGGACTTTAAATCTCGGGACGAGATTCTTTTATGAGGGGAAGGATGTAACACCCCTGGTGTTACTGTAACTAAAACTTGAGCATGGCATCATAAGCATTGGCATTGTATATGTTTGATACACCTAGAGTGCATTCACTAGGCAAAAATTTCAAACAAGTTGTATTGTTTAAGTGTTTTTGCAAATAGGACCCTGGATAGGGGACCTAACCCTAAACAGGGATTGAAGGGGTAAGACCTAACCCAAGATGAGAAAACCTAAAGGCTTTAGGGAAAGAGTCATAAAATATCCCCAAAAACAAAGTGGAATTACATTTAAACCCCTGGAATCCCAGAAACCCTAACTGGAACCCTGGAAAACCCTAAAACTAAAACCTAGGGGCCTATATGCAAAATTAGTCCACTTTTGGACTAAAGTGCAAAAACCAAGTCAAATAAGTATTTTAAGTCATTTGGTTCACAAATATGAGGATTTGAAAGCCAAACCCTAAGTTTTGGACTTAAATGTAAAATGGACCTCAATTTGGTTTTATTCTAAGTCTGAAATTTCAGAGTTTTGACTCAACTTTGGAGGCCTGTATCTTTTGAAATATAGGGTTTTTGCCCAAAGTGATCACAACAAGTTTGTAGCCCAATTATAGGAGAACAACTTTGTTTAAGGGTTCAAGCCATGTTCTTATGAGAAGTGTGGAGAAAATCTCAACCCAAGTTGGACTGTCAGGCTGGTTCTGTCTGAGAATTCAGACTAACAGGTTCATGCCCTCAACTTCAAGCTTAAATTCCAGCTTGATCCAATGGGTTTTTGTGGCATCATCATATTACAAAATTGCAGATGGTGTATTGCTCTACACTTGTTCTGCAGAACCTTGGATTAGTTGCCATGTGAATTCGAGAGAAAACTGGACTTCAAACTGGACTGTCAGGTTCATTTAACTAAACTCCTCGATGGTATAGTGCTCTCGGGGTGATCAGAACGCCAGCTCGGACAGCTCAACGCCGGTAACCCCTCCGCCGTGATTCGCGTCGCCGGCTTCCAGATTCGTGTGCGGGGTGGGATGGTAACGCTGTGGGATAAGAACCCTCGCCGGCGGTGAGCTGGAGGTCACTCCGGTGACATCACCGTGGCTTTCTTATCCCCTTTGCGGCCGGGCAGATTAACACGCCGGTGATCGCCGCCTCCCGGTCATGCGCCGCGTGGCTCTCGCTTTCCACCGCACCGCCACAACTTCCCCTCGCCCTCCGTGGCTCACCGGAGTAACCGCCACGGCGGTAGACACCAAGCCGCTGCGCCAGTGCTCTTCTTCCCTTCCGACCGCCGTGTGTCCCGTCCAAAATTCGCGGCCGCCACCCGTCCTCCCTATAAATTGAGCCCGTGACCAGCTCCGTAGGGTTGTCAGCTAACCAGCCACCGCCAATTAGCCACAGTCGTTCGCCGGAGCTCGGGAATTTCGCGTTCTCCCCAAATCAAGTTTCTGCCACCGCAAGAAACTGCTCACCGCGGCCAGCCCTTTCTAGGTCCGTTCAGCCCTCACTCTCCCTTGTTTAAGCACTCTTGTCACCCTGTGATGCTTACCGAGCCTCCAATTTAAACTCCGAGACCCCCACTCGTCGGGAACACGATCAAACGATCATGGTCTTCGCGGTTCTCATGGGCAGGCTAGAATAGGGCACCAATTGTGCAATTAACTTGGGGGAATTACTCGGGGTAGCTTGGATTTGGTGTCCACCGCTCGGGTGCGCCGGTCATCGCCTCAATCGGCCGGTGCAGTGGCTCGCCGGAGTGCTCCCCGCGCTGCCGTCGTCGTGGACGTGGGCGTGTAAAGAATTAGAACGTGGGGTACCAATTTGCAAAGCGTCAGTGACTTGAGCAAATAGTAAAAGAATTCGTTCTCAGTTAACCAAAAACCAGAGGCCCTTTCTGCAAAGATGCCAGGGCGCGGGCGCGCGCGGGTACCTTTCTCCCTCTTAGCTGGGCCACTGGGCTGAAATCAGCCCAGTACTATTCCCTAGTTTTTCTTTTTCTTTTATGTCCAGAGCCAAAACAATTATAGAAAACAGTAGAAAAATGATAAAGTTGTAAAACCAATTTTCCTAGGTTTCTTATTTTCCCTAGAATTTAATAAAAATACTTTTGTGTTTTTTAGGTTAAATAAGGAATTTTAAGGCATTTAAAGTAGTTCAAAGTAGTAGTGTTGGATTTTTAAAAGATAAATTATAATCCCAAAAATGCTCAAAATTTTTATATGAGCTCCTCATATTATTTAGAAGCCTTGGGTAGAATTTGGGTTGATTTGGACCTTGTTTGATCACCAAACCCCAAAACACCCCCCTGCCCTATGAACTCCTTTACTGACTCCTTCAAGACCTAGATAATAAGTTTATATTATCTTTGCACCCTCATGAGCATCCCATGGCATCCATTCTTATACATATATATGGTTATGTTAGAACGAGAAGAAGAAGAGGAAATCACCGAAGAAAGGACACCACCACCCTCGGATTCTCAAGCAGGCAACTGCTTCTACTTTGATATTTGCGGATCCGAGCCAGACTCACCTGTTAACAAAGGCAAGCCCCGGTGCATTTGCCACCTCCTTGTGTTTTAAAAATATTTTTCACTTGCTTGATGCACTAGGTGATAGGTGTTGATTGCTAAAACAATTCCTGCATTACTTTCCTTGGAATTTGATTACCTTTCTTGATACCCTGTTTTACAAAAGGTTTTGTTATGCTTAGTATTGCTCTAGCAAAACTAAAGGATTTGTTTTACAAAAGAGGTTTGGCAAAGTGGGAGGGTTATTTTCGAAATAAAAACTTGATGGTGAATCTGTCAAAGGCCTTGATAGATTCAACATCGGAAAAGATGTACCTCTGCCAGGTACCAACCTTTGGGTTTAAAAGATTAAGCTGAGACCGGGCGGGTGACTTGCACGAGAAAGAGAGTCTCGGTGTAGTGTCTCCGTCTGAGTCGATTAAGGGCCGTCTCGATGTAAGCCTGCTGACCGAGGACCCTTTAACTGGTCACATGCCTCGTCATGGGTAAGCTTTGCCTCGGGCGGACTAAGGCCAGAATAAGATAACACGAAATGAGCGTGGAGCGGTGGCGGGAGTAGCGTGTACCCACCGTGGCAAGAGGTTGGACGGTGGTGTATCTGTGCTCTCGGTTTGCGTGAACCTGATCTGGTCTTAAGAAACTCGGTGGCGGGTTGACATATGCAAGGGTTAAGTGCTACATATGTCGTGTGATCGGAGATCCTTAGCTGAGTATAATCGATTCGGATCGCCGTACCTCCGCGGTTATGGAGACTTGGCCACTGACTTACACGTAGCAATCCAGTGAAGTTGAAGGGTTGATAAGAAAATTGGCTAGTGCAGGCAAAGTGATTGATCTAGGGTAGAAAGAACTCTAGCTGCAGGTAATTTTACTTAACCTGACAATAAAATTGGCTTTTAAGGATCCACTCGTAGTAAGCTTTTCTGCAAAACAGAGTCTTTGATTCTTGATAAGCCACTCCTTGAATCCCTCTAGCCAGCATACCCTTGAGAGTCTTTTCCTTAGTCAGGTAAGACTTGCTGAGTAATTCCATACTCAGGGTTTATCCCCTTGTTGTTTTTAGGTGAGGAAGCAGCAGAGTTCTGTTGCTTCTGTACCAAGGTGGTTCCTAATGAAGAAAAGCAAGAATGAAGTGCGGGAGGAAAGGATCCTCCATTAAGACTTTTTGTGTGATAGCTGTCGGGAGGAGTTTTTACCTCCCTTGGTATGTGTAATAATAATACTCTGCACTCGTTATATATTCCTGGTCTGTAATAAACAACGTGATCTTACTTTTTAATAAATGTAAGCTTATGTAATCGCTTCCGCATTTCTTTACCTCCGATGTTCTGTAATGTCTGCAAGACGGGTGAGACGTTCCTGGAAAGGTAAGGAAAGATACCGAGCTTGTCAAGTAGTTCAGGGGCACCTATAGGGTTGTCTGAAGTCCGTTGGACAAGGACAACTGTAGGTGGGCCTAACTACTTGGGAGGTTCCGTCACAATGAAACTCTTCGATCATACCTAAAAAGATTCCAGACCATGAGAAATCGTATCCCCGAGGTCGCGGAGGCAGCAGTGATCGAGGACTTCTACAGGGGATCCAATGACTCGGCGTTCGTCCGAACCATATTACAGAAGGCGCCGACTACCTCCAAGCAGCTGTTCCGGGAGGCCGACCTCTACATCACCGCAGACGAACAAGCTCAGGACCTCATCGGAGGAGCGAAGCCTGCACCAGCGGTGCCACGACGCGACATGAACCAGCAACCCAACAAGCGCTGGGAGAAGAGGCCTCGTGAAGAGGTCCACGCCGCCGGACCGCCCGCCTCTCGCGCCCGAGGAGGACCTCGCGGAGGCGAACACACGCTGGACAACATCCTCGACGCCCAGTGCCCATACCACAAGGACATGCACCACACCCTCCGGAACTGCAGGGACTTCAAACATTCCGTCGGGCACGGTCGACCTTTTCAACCTCTACCTCCTCCCCCACCGCGAGGAGGACCGGGAGAACCGCAACAACCCCAGCAGCAGGAGGAGGGAAGAGGAGGAGCCTTCTCGCGTGTCGACAGAGAAGTCAACGTCATCTTTGGCGGACACGGGTCACAAGAAAGCAAGAGACAACAAAAGTTCAACGATCGTCAGATACTGGTAGCGGCCACCGGTCCTCCCGCCCTGTACCGATGGTCTAAGCACCCGATCACCTTCACCCGGGCAGATCAATGGCTCAACTTCAATCACCCAGGCAAATACCCGCTTCTCGTCGATCCAGTGATCCGAGAGAGCAGGGTAAAGAAGGTACTAGTGGACGGGGGAAGCAGCATCAACGTCACCTTCCCCCGGAAGCTCCAAGGCTTGGGAGTTCCCCTCAAAGAGCTCCACGAGTCGGACACACCCTTCTTCGGCATCGTGCCGACTAAAGGAGAGTACCCGCTGGGCCACATCTACATGCTGGTCACCTTCGGAACTCCGAAAAACTACAGAACCGAGTTCCTGAGGTTCGAGGTGGCAAACTTCGACTGCAGATACAACGCCATCATCGGGAGGCCCGGATTGGCAAAGTTCATGGCTATTCCACATTATACGTACATGATATTGAAGATGCCAGGACCACAAGGGATCATAACTGTGCGCGCTGATTTCCAAGGCGCCGCAGAATGTTTTCGAGTGGCCATTCAGGAGGCCCTCACCACCAAACCATCGGTGATTTCCTCTGCACGGGCAAACTCAAAGCCTGAGGAAGACCTCGCGGTACCTGCGAACGAAGCTCAAGCCGTGACCTCTATGCGGCCGACTGAAGAAACCAAAAGGATCAACCTCGGGTTCATTGACGAGTGCAAAACCGCCATCATCAGCTCTAGCCTGGATGACAAATAGGAAGGCGCGCTCGTCCAGTTTCTACAAGATAACCGAGACGTATTCGTATGGCAACCTGCGGATATGTCGGGAGTCCCAAGAGAGCTGGCCGAGCACAAATTGAAGGTCTACCCCTAGGCGAGGCCAATACGACAAAAATTACATCGCTTTACGCCCGACAAGAGAGAAGCCATCCGTGCTGAGCTGGCTCGCTTGGTCGCGGCCGGATTCATTAGAGAGGTGTTACATCCTGAATGGTTAGCCAACCCTGTTCTTGTACTCAAAAAGAATAAATTGGATTGGCGCATGTGCGTTGACTATACGGATCTCAACAAACACTGTCCGAAGGATCCCTTCGGGCTTCCTAGAATCGACCAGGTGGTGGACTCAACCGCCGGATGCTCTATGCTGTCTTTCTTGGATTGCTACTCTGGGTATCATCAGATTAGTCTGGCAAAAGAAGACGAGGAAAAAAACGGCATTTATCACCCCGTTTGGAGTCTTCTGCTATACCTCCATGCCGTTCGGCCTCAAAAACGCTGGAGCAACTTATCAGAGGGCTATTTAGACATGCTTAGCCGATCACTGGGGCAAGCGTGTAGAAGCCTATGTGGATGACGTGGTGATCAAGACAGAGGATTCAGAAAATTTCATCAAAGATTTACAGATGGTCTTCAATAGTTTACGACGATACGGATGGAAGCTTAATCCCGAAAAGTGCGTTTTCGGAGTGCCCGCAGGAAAGTTGCTAGGGTTTATTGTTAGCCACCGGGGAATTGAAGCCAATCCAGAAAAGATCGAAGTTATCATGAGGATGGAAGCACCATGATCACAGAAGAAAGTTCAAAGACTCACCGGGTGTATGGCAGCCCTAAGTAGGTTCATATCAAGGCTGGGAGAAAAAGGCTTACCATTCTATAAGTTACTCAAGAAGGTGGACAAATTTCAGTGGACTTCAGAGGCACAAGAAGCTCTAGATGCGCTGAAAAAATTCTTGACAACACCACCAGTGCTGAAACCGCCACACCGAGCCACGCCGACTCAACCAGCAGAAGATCTGCTATTATACATCTCTTGCACGACTCACGTGGTGAGCACCGCGTTGGTAGTCGAGCGAGCGGAAGAAGGACATGCATACCCAGTACAGCACCCTGTCTATTTCATCAGTGAAGTTCTGGGCTCTTCAAAGAAGAAATATCCTCAGGTTCAAAAGCTATTGTATGCAGTACTTCTAACTGCACGCAAGCTCCGTCACTACTTCGACGACCACAAAGTCATAGTAGTCACTGGATTTCCAATAGGGGATATTCTCCACAACAAAGAAGCCACCGGAAGAGTAGCCAAGTGGGCCTATGAATTGGGATCTCATGACATCGAATTTCGACCTCGCACTGCTATCAAAACTCAAGCACTGGTTGACTTCGTATCAGAGTGGACTGAGCAACTGGTACCGGATAACCCGAAAACCGCAGAAGTGTGGCGAATGTATTTTGACGGCTCATTGAAGCTGCAGGGAGCAGGTGCAGGGATCCTCTTTATTGCACCTGGAGGCGAACAACTCATGTACGCTCTTCAATTGTTATTCCCGGCATCTAACAACGCAGCCAAGTACGAAGCTCTGATTCACGGGCTGAACATTGCCATATCACTGGGCATCAAGAGACTAATGGTATATGGAGACTCTCTGGTGGTCATAAGTCAGATAAACAAAGAATGGGATTGCTCGAATGATTCCATAGGAAAATATTGCACTGCTGTCCGGAAACTAGAAGATAAATTTGAAGGTTTGGAATTTCATCATGTGGAGAGAGACCGCAACACGGCGGCTGATGCATTATCTAAGCTAGGGTCCAGTCGGACTCAGGTCCTGCCTGGAGTTTTTGTCCAAGAAGTGCCGCGCCCGAGCATTTCAGTGGATCGGGTAGAAGAATGCAATACTCTGAGCCAACCAGAGTCAAATTCTGATGACTGGAGGGAGCCGATCATTAGATATATAAGGAATGAAGAGGAACCAGATGACAAAAATACAGCCGAGCGCATTGCAAGGCAGTCAGCTCACTATACACTCATTGGGGAAACACTATACAGAAGGGGCGCATCAGGAGTCCTCATGAAATGTATTCTCTCAGCTACTGGAAAGCAACTTCTGGATGAGGTCCATGCTAGGCAATGTGGAGTGCACGCAGCATCTAGGACCCTGGTTGGGAAAGTCTTCAGGTCGGGTTTCTACTGGCCAACAGCAAAAAGTGATGCAGCCGAGTTAGTTCAGAGGTGCGAAGCCTGCCAGTACTTGTCAAAACAGCAGCATCTACCGGCACAGCAACTACAAACCATACCCGTAACTTGGTCGTTTGCATGCTAGGGATTGGATATGATTGGACCTTTCAAAAAAGCTCAAGGAGGGTCACTCATGTACTGGTTGCTATCGACAAATTCACTAAGTGGATAGAATTCAAACCCATTGCTTCTCTAACTTCAGCTAAGGTAGTGGAATTCATACAAGATATAATATTCAGGTTTGGAATACCAAATAACATCATAACCGACCTAGGATCCAACTTCACAAGCTCAGAGTTCTTCGATTTCTGCGAGCAAAAGAGCATTCAGATGAAATATGCCTTGGTGGCGCACCCAAGAGCCAACGGGCAGGTAGAAAGAGCCAATGGGATGATATTGGAGGCGCTCAGAAAGAAAGTTTTTGACAAGAATGAAAAGTTCACAGGAAAGTGGATCAGAGAGCTGTCGTACGTTGTTTGGAGCCTGAGAACTCAACCTAGTCGAGCCCTGCATGGAAACACTCCTTTCTTCATGGTCTATGGTTTGGAGGCAGTGCTACCTGCTGATCTCAAGTTTGGGGCGCCAAGGTTGATCTTTGAAAACATAGCAGAAGCTGAGGCTACTAGGTTGGAGGATGTTGATGTACTCGAAGAAGAACAACTGAACACAGTGATTCAATCCGCACGGTATCAGCAAACTCTGAGGCGCTATCACGATAAGGCCATACGACATCGATCCTTCGCAGTGGGAGATCTCGTCCTCCACCGAATTCTAATGGCGGAGGGGCGGCACAAATTGTCACCTCTATGGGAAGGACCATTCGTAGTAGCTGAGGTCACTCGGCCGGGATCATACCGCCTCACTCAGATGGACGGCACGGAAATTGGGAACTCATGGAACATAGAACACCTCAGGAAGTTTTATCCCTAGCTATATTTCAAAAGCTATTGGGACGACAATGTTGTAAACTGGGAAATATATCATCAATAAAAAGACTTCAAGAATTGTTCATTGTCAATCTGCATTCTTGCTCACGCTTGCTTAACTCGGGGTGACCACTATACCCTACTAACGAAGCAATCAGCTTAAGTCGGTGATGACTTAAGACGGTGCGACATGCTCACGCTTACTTAACTCGAGGTGACCACTATACCCTGCTAACGGAGCAATCGGCTTAAGTCGGCGATGACTTAAGACGGTGCGACATGCTCACGCTTACTTAACTCGGGGTGACCACTATACCCTGCCAACGGAGCAATCGGCTTAAGTCGGCGATGACTTAAGACGGTGCGACATGCTCACGCTTATTTAACTCGGGGTGACCACTATACCCTGCTAACGGAGCAATCGGCTTAAGTCGGCGATGACTTAAGACGGTGCGACATGCTCTCGCTTACTCGACTCGGGGTGATCACTATACCCCTGATAACGAAGCGATCGATTTAAGTTGGCAATGACTTAAATTGGCACGGCACATTCGACACGTTTGCGATTATTCATTCCAGGGCGATCTCTATGCCCCACGAAAAAATTCAAAACCATCATGATGCACTTACTTTTATGACTATAGATACCGTTGAATTCTAGCAACAGGAAAGCAATAACAGCATTCAGTACTAAAAAGTGTTTTCTAACGAAGCGTCAGAGCACACTAACCACATGATCAAAGCACACAATGTTTTCTATTTGGAAATGTTTTTCTCAGGAGCAACCGACGAGGAAGGATGACTCGAAGAATCGGGAGCGGCATTCACATCTGCCACTATGTCGTCGGGAACAACCACGTCGGGTCTCCTCATCAGGATTCGCCCAGCGCGAACGGCTTTGTCCATGGCTCTGTCGCGCTGGGCCTTCAGAGTAGCAGAAGTATCTTCAGCGGCCTTGACAGCCAACCGAGCGGCTTCTAGCTCCCAGACCACCGACTTTTTGGAAGCGCGCAGATCCTTGATGATAGTATCCTTGTTCGACACCAATTGCCTGAGGCGAATCATATCATCTAGAGACTCTTGCAGCTTGTAGCGATGGTTATCCAAGTCCTCCATGGTGAAACGATGGCTCCTCTCCAAGATAGTCAACGAGTTGCTGGCATCGCGGTATAACTTTTCCAGATTGTCGCGAGAAGTGGCAAGAGCACGTTTCTCCTCCTGAAGACAAGAACCGGTTTCTCCAACGTTAAGCAAGTACTAAAAACATAATAGATAAGGGCAAGTGAAAGTTCAATTCAGTGGCCACCTTTTCAGAATCAAGTTGAGCACGGAGAGCAGAGTTAGCGTCATTCAGAGAAGCAGAAACATGGGCCAGTTCAGCCTGACTTTGAGAATACCTTCCTTCAAGGTCAGAATATCGCCGGGCCATATCTGTCAGGAAACAGTCAAGCAAAGGTGTTCAGCCATAAAGCAGATTAATCAAATAGCCAATGAAGGAACAAAGGGCACTAACCAGCATTTGCCATTTCAAAGTCACCTAGAGGGGGGTGAATAGGGCGAAACTGAAATTTACAAAGTTAATCACAACTACAAGCCGGGTTAGCGTTAGAAATATAATCAAGTCCGAGAGAGAGGGTGAAAAACAAATCGCAAGCAAATAAGGAATGAGACACAAGGATTTGATTTACCGAGGTTCGGTTCTTACAAACCTACTCCCCGTTGAGGTGGTCACAAAGACCGGGTCTCTTTCAACCCTTTCCCTCTCTCAAACGGTCAATTAGACCGAGTGAGGTTCTTCTTCTCAATCACACGAGACACAAAGTCCCCGCAAGGACCACCACACAATTGGTGTCTCTTGCCTTGGTTACAATTGAGTTTGTCACAAGTAAGAATGAGAAAGAAAAGAAGCAATCCAAGCGCAAGAGCTCAAATGAACACAAGTCACTCTCTCACTAGTCACTATTGATTGGAATTGAACTAGAGACTTGGGAGAGGATTTGATCTCTTTAGTTGTGCCTAGAATTGAATGCTATAGCTCTTGTAAGGTGTAGAAGTTGGAAAACTTGGATGCCATTGAATGTGGGGTGGTTGGGGTATTTATAGCCCCAACCACCAAAATGTGGCCGTTGGAAGTCTGTTGTCGCATGGCGCACCGGACAGTCCGATGCGCCACCGGACACTGTCCGGTGCGCCAGCCACGTCAGCCAGCCGTTGGGGTTCGACCGTTGGAGCTCTGACTTGTGGGGCCTCTGGGCTGTCCGGTGGTGCACCGGACAGGTCCTATAGACTGTCCGGTGCGCCAACTACGCGTGCTCTGACCTCTGCGCGCGCAGGCGCACATTAAATGCGTTGCAGTTGACCGTTGCGCTTAAAGTAGCCGTTGCTCCGCTGGCACACCAGACAGTCCGGTGTGCCACCGGACACTGTCCGGTGCATACACCGGACGGTCCGGTGAATTATAGCGGAGCGGCCTCCATTTTCCCGAAGGTGAGGAGTTCAGCTTCGAGATCCCTGGTGCACCGGACACTGTCCGGTGGCACACCGGACAGTCCGGTGCGCCAGACCAGGGTGCCTTTGGGATTTCTTTAGCTCTCTTTATTTGAACCCATCTTTGGTCTTTTTATTGGCTTGTTGTGAACCTTTGGCACCTGTAGAACTTATAGACTAGAGCAAACTAGTTAGTCCAATTACTTGTGTTGAGCAATTCAACCACCAAAATCAATTAGGAAAAGATGTAAGCCTGTTTCCCTTTCAATCTCCCCCTTTTTGGTGATTGATGCTAACACAAACCAAAGCAAATATGAAAGTGCAGAATTGAACTAGTTTGCATAATGTAAGTGCAAAGGTTGCTTGGAATGAAACCAATAAATATTACTTACTAAATGCGCATGGATGTCTTTTCTTTTTTTATTAACATTTTGGACCACTCTTGCACCACACATTTTGTTTTGCAAAATGTTTTGGAAATTCTTTTCAAGGTTCTTTTGCAAATAGTCAAAGGTAAATGAATAAGATTTTTTGAGAAGCATTTTCAAGTTTTGAAATTTTCTCCCCCTGTTTCAAATGCTTTTCCTTTGACTAAACAAAACTCCCCCTTAATGAAATCCTCCTCTTAGTGTTCAAGAGGGTTTTAGATATTAATTTTGAAGAGGGTATACCAATTTGAAATTATATCAAAACAAGATGCCAATTGAAAAACTTCTTTTAATATCAAATAAAAGACTATAATTTTTGAAGTTGGTGGTGGTGCGGTCCTTTTGCTTTGGGCTAATACTCTCTCCCCCTTTGGCATGAATCGCCAAAAACGGATATTTGAGTGAAATATAAGCCCTTCTAAACTACTCTCTCCCCCTTTGGACGGAAGTAAAGGAATGAAGATTATACCAAAGTTGGAGAGTTGGTGCGGAGCGACGGCGAAGGATGAATGATTTGATGGAGCGGAGTGGAAGTCTTGTCTTCGCCGAAGACTCCTTTTCCCTTTCAATCTATGACTTAGCATGAAATGGACTTGAAACCACATTAGTCATAGCATATGAAAGAGATGATCAAAGGTATATATATGAGCTATGTATGCAAGACATCAATAAAAATTCCTAGAATCAAGAATATTTAGCTCATGCCTAAGTTTGGTAAAAGTTTGTTCATCCAATGGTTTGGTAAAGATATCGGCTAATTGTTCTTTGGTGCTAACATATGCAATCTCGATATCCCCCTTTTGTTGGTGATCCCTTAGAAAATGATACCGAATGGCTATGTGTTTAGTGCGGCTATGCTCAACGGGATTATCCGCCATGCGGATTGCACTCTCATTATCACATAGAAGAGGAACTTTGGTTAATTTTTAACCATAGTCCCTAAGGGTTTGCCTCATCCAAAGCAATAGCGCGCAACAATGGCCTGCGGCAATATACTCGGCTTCGGCGGTTGAAAGAGCCATAGAATTTTGCTTCTTTGAAGCCCAAGACACCAGAGATCTTCTCAAGAACTGGCAAGTCCCCGATGTGCTCTTTCTATTAATTTTGCACCTTGCCCAATCGGCATCGGAATAACCAATTAAATAAAATGTGGATCCCCTGGGGTACCAAAGGCCAAACTTAGGAGTATAAACTAAATATCTCAAGATTCGTTTTACGGCCCTAAGGTGAGCTTCCTTAGGATCCGCTTGGAATCTTGCACACATGCATACGGAAAGCATAATATCCGGTCGTGAAGCACATAAATAGAGTAAAGAACCTATCATCGACTGGTATACCTTTTGATCTACGGATTTACCTCCCGTGTCGAGGTCGAGATGCCCCTTAGTTCCCATGGGTGTCTTGATGGGCTTGGCGTCCTTCATCCCAAACTTGGTTAGAATGTCTTGAATGTACTTCGTTTGGCTAATGAAAGTGCCCTCTTGGAGTTGCTTGACTTGGAATCCTAGAAAATACTTCAACTCCCCCATCATTGACATCTCGAATTTTTGTGTCATGATCCTACTAAATTCCTCACATGTAGATTCATTAGTAGACCCAAATATAATATCATCAACATAAATTTGGCATACAAACAAATCATTTGCAAGAGTTTTAGTAAATAAAGTAGGATCGGCCTTTCCGACTTTGAAGCCATTAGCAATAAGGAAATCCCTTAGGCATTCATACCATGCTCTTGGGGCTTGCTTGAGCCCATAAAGCGCCTTAGAGAGCCTATAGACATGGTTAGGATACTCACTATCTTCAAAGCCGGGAGGTTGCTCAACATAGACCTCTTCCTTGATTGGTCCATTGAGGAAGACACTCCTCACGTCCATTTGATAAAGTTTGAAGCCATGGTAAGTAGCATAGGCAAGTAAAATGCGAATTGACTCAAGCCTAGCTACGGGTGCATAGGTTTCACCGAAATCCAAACCTTCGACTTGTGAATATCCCTTGGCCACAAGTCGCGCTTTGTTCCTTGTCACCACACCATGCTCGTCTTGTTTGTTGCAGAAGACCCACTTGGTTCCTACAACATTTTGGTTAGGATGTGGAACTAGATGCCAAACCTCATTCCTCGTGAAGTTGTTGAGTTCCTCTTGCATCGCCAGCACCCAATCCGAATCTTGAAGTGCTTCCTCCACCCTGTGTGGCTCAATAGAGGAAACAAAAGAGTAATGCTCACAAAAATGTGCAACACGAGATCTAGTGGTTACCCCCTTATGAATGTCGCTTAGGATGGTGTTCACGGGGTGATCTCGTTGGATTGCTTGGTGGATTTTTGGGTGTGGCGGCCTTGCAATTTGCTCATCCTCCTTGTCTTGATCATTTGCATCTCCCCTGTTGGGGACTTGTTCTCAAGTGCTATGAATTAAGAACAAGGCAACACAAAAAGGTTAATGATTAATGCCCTTCGTCCTTCAGAGCATTATCTCCCTTAGGATATAATGATCTTCAGACGAAGGTCATGAAGGACGTACCTTCGACATTACAGTATATCTCAATGAAAGGAGAAGCATATGAAACGTGAGAAATAACATGAATAATCATATGTCATCATTAATATCATTTAATCATATAGTCATGAATGTACTTGAACAATATTGAATTACATTTTTACCTTCGGCTCGACAGAAGGCAAAAGTCCAAGCGTGACGCGCGAGTGAATACAAGTCAGCGTGAACAGTACGGGGGTACTGTTCATCTATTTATAGACACAGGACGCAGTCTGTGACGAATTACAATTATGCCCCTCATAAAAGTTTACAACATTGACTCAGACCTTTATGGATTAAGAGGTCATTCTATCTCTATGTCGGTTTGTAATGCCGAAGCTTCATGAAAAGGAACCTTCGGTCATCTCCTGAGGACAACTTCAGCCGAAGCTGCTTCTTCCCGTAAGACCTTCGGCGCAACGAAGCATGGCCCCAACAGTAGCCCCTTTTGCGGCGCTAGATCGTTTTTCATAACGAGCTTGATCCGTGAAAAAAGCCTCTTAAGCTTCGGGAAGCCGAAGGTCCAAAAAAACACCTTCCCTGAGCTCGTTGTCGAGAAACGATCCAGTTTCCGAGCGCGTGCCAGGCCCACCCTGCAGAGTTACTGTTTGGTCTCTGCGGTCCACTGCTCAGCGAGGGCTAATGACTGTCCGCCTGGTGTAAAAATCCTGGCGCTTCGCCTTCTTACCTGCAGCACTATATAAACAGACAGGTAGGTGTGAAGTTACCACGGCATTCATTGCTATTTGCACTGTTTTGCTGCCAAAATTTTTAACCATAGCCGAAGCTTGACTCTCGGATTTGAACGAAGGTCCAACTCGAAGTCTGCTTCGTCAGAAGGAAAGGCTTCGGGAGAAAAAAGTATTCAATTTCCACAAACTCAGAATCAAATGGCCAGGGTGCGATCTACCGCCAGAGTTGAGCGTGAAGGAGACGAAGCTGAAGGTTTGGAGACTGTTCCCATCTCCGAAGCAATGCACCGATCCGGACTGGTAACTGCGGAAGAAATGCCCGCTGCTGAAGCAGACCCGACAACTGCCGAAGGAGAAGAAGAGAACATTGAAGAAACTGATCCCGAAGATGATTATCGCATTGCCATGCCCAGTAAGCCCAGCCACTTGGACTTCGGAAAGTCGACCGTTTCGAAGGGTGATCTCTCCAAGATGGTAAAGTCAGGTTATTTCAGTGAAAATCAGAAGAAACTACTTCGCTTCGGAGGAGAAGAGACTACCCCGAAGCCAGAGAAGGACGAGATAGTCATTTTCAAGAGCTTTTTAAAGGCTGGGCTGAGATTCCCCCTTCATGGAATTATTGCAGATGTATTGAAGAAGTTTGGTATTTACTTTCATCAGTTGACTCCTAACGCTATCGTTAGGCTTAATGTCTATATCTGGGCCCTCCGAAGCCAGGCAGTGGAGCCGTTTGCCGACAGCTTTTGTCGAGTCCATGAACTGCATTACCAGACAAAAGCCAGAAAAGATGGACTACATGATAACTTTGGTTGCTACAATTTTGCCTACCGGAAAACCACAAAGTTTCCTGTTATTAGCTACCGAAGCAAATGGCCGGCAGGCTGGAAGTCTGAGTGGTTTTATGTGAAAGTTGACGAAGACAAAGAGAAGTTGGTACAAAGCCCACTTGAATTAATCTTCGGAGAAACAAGACCGTGATGCCACATGACATTAGAAGGTCCCACCTGGGCTGCACTGGGTGAGTTTAAAATTATTTCAGAGCATATCAGTACCAGGGATCTGGTTCAAGAGTTCTTGGCCTTCAGGGTTTTCCCTACTCTAAAAGAATGGGAAATGCCGAAGCTAGAGGGGGAGAAGAAGGAAGGAGAACTTGTCCGGCTTCCTTACCATTTCAAGTTCAAGAAATACTTTAAAAAACCTTGCCAAGAGTGGCTGGACACAGTTGAGGTAATGTGTAATGAAATTCTTGGGAATTATTCGAAAAAAGAAGATCAACTGATGACTGCGACCTTCGGCACCCGTCCGAAGCGAAGGCTGAACCGAGTGTTTGATGCCCTGGGTTTCGAGTACCCTGACTATGAACGGTTGAACAAGGGTGCTGAGGGCCAAAAAAGGAAAAGAGTGGCCGAAAGTTTGAACAAAGATGAGGAAGGACCACCAAAAGAGAAGAAAATTCCAAAGAAGAGAAAAATATCATCCCCAAAGCGAAAATTATCCGATGAAGAGGGGACTCCTGCACCACCCTCTACCAGCGACGTGGAGGAAATCTTAAAGGTAATGACTGAACCCCTGCCCGCGAAGCTAAGTCCATTAGGGCCTCAACTGACGAAGCTTTTTCGAAAGGTGGAGAAGCCGGAAAAAACGAAGGCAACCAAAACAAAGAGGCAAAGAATTATTGCAGTGACCGAAGTTATCGACAAGACGCCACCGAGGGCTTCAACTCGGAAAACGCCAGCGGTTGAGGGCACAACAAATGTCGAAGTCGCACCTTCGGAGGTCACGGCTACCGAAGCCGCTTCAGCCGAAGATTTGAACTTGGAAACTACCATTGAAGACATCGACAAAATTTTGCTAGACATGGCCGCAGAAGAAGCTGCCACTGCTGCTGAAGAAACCATGGCCACAGTGCCTGGAAAGGGAAAGGAAATAGCCGAAGATACTTTGGAAGACGAAGCCTACATATTTCAAAATTTAGTTGGGCATGAACTGTCGAAGGCCGAAATAGAAGAGCTTAAAGACTATGCCAAATCTTGCGGATATAAGCCAGGAGCTCTTCTTTTCGGAGGCATTGACGATGAGAAATTGGGCTGCATCCGGGATCAAACTGGGGCTAAGGTCATCGGTACTCTATCAAAGAGTATCGGTTTTCCGAAGCTAGAAACAGATATCAGCCGCTACCGACGACAACATATCGTCGGTAGCTTATTTTATTCCAATTTCAAGGTAAACAACTTTTCTCTGACTTCTATTGTTTTTAATAATGGGAATATTCCTAACGAAGGTTGTTTATGTGCAGAGCATGCTACTAAGCAAAGCTTTGAAGATGCAGCAAGATCTAGAGGATAAAAAACACGAAGCTATAATTGAAAATCTGGAGAGCAAAATAAAAGAGCAATCAGCTATTATTGAAAAGAAAGACTTCGAACTCCAAACAACTGAAAGCTTGTTGGCAGAAACTGAAGCTAAAGTAGCAGAATTGAATTCGAAGCTTATCTGCCAATCAAAACAATTTGAACAAGAGAAGCTAGAGCTTAATTCAAAACTTGAGGCCGAAGTCCAAACCAACTCAGATTTGAAGAAATCATTAACAAGCCTTCAAGACAAATGTTTGAAATTTAGTAACAACTGTATTCAACAATTAAAGAGGATCTTTTACTCAGTTGGAGCCAGCAGTGGAAAGTTCACCCCTGCTGCTGAAAATTTGCCAAGAGCCTTCGAACATATTGAAGCTGAAATTGAAGAGCTTGATGAAGTTATAGCCGGGCACGGTGACTTCTGTGCCTGGGTAGCTTCTCGGGGCACTGCTGCAGCGTTCCTGAAGGCCGGCTGTGATCATGGAAAAATCGTCAACAGGCCGAATTTCACTCTGTCTCCATCAATTCTAGACGATATTCCTGACCTCGCCCGAAGCATTTCAAACAGATTTATAAAAATGATATGGACAAAAGGCGGGCGAGAGAAGGCTGGAGACGAAGCTCGAAGTCATCTTGAACCAGTAAGAAATCATACCTTGTGGTTACCTTCTCCTTCACACTTGATTTTTACTCGCAATACCTTGATTCATGTAGGATGACGAAGCTGAAGGTGATGCTTAAAAAATATGCCGCCGAAGCTGAAGCTCGGTGAAGATCAGTAGGAGTACTCTGTAGAAAAAACTCGATAGACTTTTGTAACAACTTTTGTAAATACAGCTAAACTGTTCTTAATGAACTTTGTCCATACCTTGTAATATATCCTTACCCTTCCATTGAGGTGCTTTGATGTGGACGAAATTAGTATTTTGAGCCGAAGGCGAAAAAAACACCTTCCCTTCTTTTCGTACACAACGAAGCATAAAAGACCGCTTCTTCTTTTTTGCTGAAACCTCTCTTTTTTATACACAACGAAGCATAAAAGACCGCTTCTTCTTTTTTGCGGAAACAACCACTTATGCCATGAATGAATGTTTATGAATGCAAATGCTATGATGCAATGTGATGTGCGAATGAATGTCCAAACACATATCCGAAGCCATACCCTCAGCCATTATTTCCTTAGAAACAATCACACATTAGCTCTGCATTCCCTTAGGAACGACTTTGGAGCTTCTTCGCCTTTTACTTTCGGCGGAATCAGCGTTGACTTTTCGCTGTAAGCTCTGCATTCCCTTAGGAACGTCTTTGGAGCTTCTTCGCCTTTTACTTTCGGCGGAATCAGCGTTGACTTTTCGCTGTAAGCTCTGCATTCCCTTAGGAACGTCTTTGGAGCTTCTTCGCCTTTTACTTTCGGCGGAATCAGCGTTGACTTTTCGCTGTAAGCTCTGCATTCCCTTAGGAACGTCTTTGGAGCTTCTTTGCCTTTTACTTTCGGCGGAATCAGCGTTGACTTTTCGCTGTAAGCTCTGCATTCCCTTAGGAACGTCTTTGGAGCTTCTTCGCTTTTTCAGTTTCGGCACTCGATGGTGCGTTCTCAGCTTTTACATTTACATTCTTTGGGGGATTTTGCTCTTATAAAACTAAAAAGGAAATTACATATGATGGCCCCATTAAAAACCTTTCTCCCCCTTTAGAAAGGAAAAGGGTGCCATGAAAAAGAAAAGAAAAAACATAAAAAGTTACATCAAGTTATACATAATATCGCCGAAGCTCATCCGCGTTCCAAGATCTTGGAATGTCGTTGCCGTCCATGTCCTTCAATCTGTACGAACCAGGCCTTGACGAAGATACTACTAAGAAAGGTCCTTCCCATTTCAACTGTAACTTGCCCACTGTGTCTGGGTTGGCCACTCTCCGAAGCACCAAGTGTCCCGGCTCAATATTCTTGAGTCGAACTTTTCTATCTCGCCATTTGACTGTTTCGGCCTGGTATTTATTGATATTCTCCACAGCTTGAAGCCTGATCCCTTCTAAAGCATCTTTTTCCACAAAACAAGCATCTTCAGGGCCTGATTCTGCCGAAGCTACTACTCTTATTGATCCAGTTTTAGCTTCTTCCGGAGTTATTGCTTCGTCACCGAATAGTAACTTGAATGGAGTAAAGCCTGTAGATCTTGATGTTGTTGTATTGTGGCTCCACACCACTTTGATTAACTGATTTGGCCACTTTCCCCTGGGTTGATTGAAGATTAACTTCATTATTCCTGTCATTATAATGCCGTTGGCTCTTTCAACGAGCCCATTCGACTCCGGATGCCTAACTGATGCAAAATGGATCTTCGTACCAATTTGATCACAGAAATTTCTGAAAGCTTCGGAGTCGAATTGTGTTCCGTTATCCACAGTGATGGCCTTCGGTACCCCGAAACGACAAACAATATTCTGCCAGAAAAACTTTTGGACGGTAGCCGAAGTTATTGTGGCTAATGGCTTCGCCTCAATCCATTTAGAAAAATACTCCACAGCCACTATAACATATTTTAGATTCCCTTGAGCCGGTGGTAATGGACCTAACAAGTCAAGGCCCCACCTTTGCAATGGCCAGATGGGTTGTATCAGCTGTGTCAAAGACGAAGGTTGCTTTTGATCTCTTGCACATTTCTGACAACCTTCGCACTTTTGAACTAACTCCGCTGCATCCGAAGCTGCCTTCGGCCAATAAAACCCTTGGCGGAAAACTTTTCCAAGTAACAGCCTAGATCCAATGTGGGATCCACACAGGCCTGCATGTATTTCTTTCATCAACTCTATACCTTCGGTTCTAGATAAACACTTGAGCAGCGGAGCGCAAACTCCATGTTTGTATAACTCCCCTTCTATCATGACATATGGACGAGCTCTTGCCTCTATCCTTTTATTATAAGCTTCGTCATCTGAAAGGAACTTGCCCTGAAGGTAAGAGATGATCTCAGTTCTCCAATCTTCGCTATAAACAGGAGATATGTTGAGGACTGCTCTTTCAAGGAGCTCCACTGAAGGTGCCTTTATTGTTTCGAAGAATACATCCGAAGGTAACGGCAGCCCCTGTGCTGCTGACTTAGCTAACAAATCAGCATGCTCATTTTGTCCTCGAGGGATATTTTTGACAGAAAATCCTTCGAAGGAAGCTTCGATCCTTCGGACCGTGTCTAGATATTTTTCAAGCTTCGGATCTTTAGCCTTGCAACTTTTGTCGATATGACCCGAAACAACCTGGGAATCAGTTTTAAGAATCGCCCTTCTGATTCCCATTGCCTTTAATTTCTGAAGGCCCAGGAGCAGAGCTTCGTATTCAGTAATATTGTTTGTACAGCTGAAATCAAGTCTTGCCGCATAACAAGTTTTAACCTTGGATGGTGAGACCAACACAGCTGCTGCTCCTGCTCCAAAAGTTCCCCAAGAGCCATCCCAAAACACTGTCCACACTTCGGCATCTTTATTTGCTTCTTCGTCCTGAGCCCCTGGCGTCCAATCGGCAATAAAATCTGCCAAGGCTTGAGACTGAATCGAGGATCTATGCACATAATCAATGTAAAATTCATTGAGCTCTGCAGCCCATTTTCCAATCCGTCCAGTAGCTTCTCTATTTCTCATGATATCCTTCAACGGCTGCGAAGAAGGAACAACAATATTGTATGCTTGAAAATAATGCCGAAGCTTCCTGGATGCCATTAAGACGGCATATAATACTTTCTCCAGTTCCGTATAATTTTTCTTTGATACACTAAGGACTTCAGATACAAAATATACTGGAACCTGCTTCTTGACTTGACCATCAAGCTTCTCCTGGACAAGTGCTGCACTTACTGCCGAGTGCGAAGCTGCCACATATAACAACAAAGGAGCCCCTGGCGTTGGTGGAGTTAATGTTGTTAGATCTATCAAATATTGCTTCAGCTCTTCGAAGGCTTTTTGTTGGCTTGGTCCCCATTGAAAGACTTCAGCTGACTTCAGCACCTCGAAGAATGGTAAATTTCTTTCTGCTGATCTGGATATGAATCTATTGAGGGATGCCAGCCTTCCTGTCAATCTTTGGGCCCCCTTTCTTGTAGTTGGTGGCTCCATTCGAAGTATAGCTTCAATTTTATTTGGATTAGCTTCGATTCCCTTTGTTGAAACCAAGCATCCAAGAAATTTCCCCTTCTTTACTCCGAAGACACATTTTTCTGGATTCAGCTTCAAACCAGCTTGTCTGAAACTGGCGAAGGTCTCCTGCAAATCAGCAATATGATTTTCCTGCTTCGTGCTTTTTACAATGATGTCATCGACATAAGTCAACACATTTCTGCCTATCTGAGACTGGAGGACCTTCGCAGTCATTCTGCTGAAACTTCCTCCAGCATTTTTGAGCCCCTCAGGCATCCGAAGATAGCAATATGTGCCACTTGGGGTTATGAAACTAGTCTTCGGCTCATCTTCCTTCTTCATCCAGATTTGATGATAGCCTGAGTAGCAGTCTAGGAGACTCATGAGCTCTGAAGAAGCTGCTGCATCGACTAAAGAGTCTATCCTTGGCAGTGGGAATTCGTCCTTCGGACAAGCCTTGTTGAGATCTGTGAAATCGATACACATTCTCCACTTGCCATTGGCCTTCTTCACCATAACAGTGTTAGCTAGCCATTCTGGATACTTTACTTCTCTGATAACTCCTGCACTGAGGAGTCTTTTTACTTCATTGCGAGCCCCTTCGGCCTTGTCATCAGACATTTTCCGAAGCCTCTGCTTTCGGGGTCTGAAGGATGGGTCAACATTGAGCGAGTGTTCAATAACATCCCGATTTACTCCACAGAGATCATTAGCTGACCATGCAAAAACATCTTTGTTGTTGAACAAAAACCTTATCAAGGTTTTCTCCTGCTCTTCGGATAATTGAGAACCCAACAACACCTTCTGCTCTGCTATGTCCTCACACAAGAGCATGGGCTTCGGCTGATCTGCTGAAGCTGCTTTCTCCCTTCTGAATTTGTACTGTTCACAAGCTTCAGCTCCATCTATGTTATGGATTGCTTTGGAGTCAGTCCAGCTTCCTTCGGCCCTTCTAGCAGCTTCCTGGCTTCCATGAACAGCGATAGGCCCTTGGTCCGAAGGTATCTTCATGCAGAGGTAAGCTGGGTGAAGAATTGCTTCGAAGGCATTGAGAGTACCGCGACCAATGATAGCATTGTAAGGATACTCCATGTCAACAATATCAAACACAATTTGCTCAGTCCTTGTGTTGTTAACAAATCCAAAGGTTACTGGCATGGTAATCTTTCCAAGTGCTGCAATCTGCCGTCCTCCGAAGCCACAAAGAGGATGCGTAGCATCATGGACCTTGTCTTCGGGCTCTTGCATTTGTCTGAAGGCCTTAGCAAATATGATATCAGCTGCACTGCCTGTATCAACTAAGACATTGTGGACCAGAAATCCTTTGATCACACAAGAGATAACCATGGCATCATTGTGAGGATAATCCTTAAGCTGAAGGTCTTCCTGAGAGAAAGTGATTGGAATGTGGGACCATTTTGACTTGATGAAGGGTCCCTGTACTCCAACATGTTGCACCCTTCTCTGAGCCTCCTTCTTTTGCTTCTTGTTAGCCGGCTCTGAGCAAGAACCGCCTGTTATCGGGAGCACCAGCTTCGAAGCCGAAGCAGCTTCAGCTTGATTGTTGAACGAATCCATCAGCTCAGAAAAGTGGAAGTGAGTTCACCGGAGGTGGGCGCCAATGTTGGGGACTTGTTCTCAAGTGCTATGAATTAAGAACAAGGCAACACAAAAAGGTTAATGATTAATGCCCTTCGTCCTTCAGAGCATTATCTCCCTTAGGATATAATGATCTTCAGACGAAGGTCATGAAGGACGTACCTTCGACATTACAGTATATCTCAATGAAAGGAGAAGCATATGAAACGTGAGAAATAACATGAATAATCATATGTCATCATTAATATCATTTAATCATATAGTCATGAATGTACTTGAACAATATTGAATTACATTTTTACCTTCGGCTCGACAGAAGGCAAAAGTCCAAGCGTGACGCGCGGTGAATACAAGTCAGCGTGAACAGTACGGGGGTACTGTTCATCTATTTATAGACACAGGACGCAGTCTGTGACGAATTACAATTATGCCCCTCATAAAAGTTTACAACATTGACTCAGACCTTTATGGATTAAGAGGTCATTCTATCTCTATGTCGGTTTGTAATGCCGAAGCTTCATGAAAAGGAACCTTCGGTCATCTCCTGAGGACAACTTCAGCCGAAGCTGCTTCTTCCCGTAAGACCTTCGGCGCAACAAAGCATGGCCCCAACATCCCCCTTGATCATTGCCGTCTTCTTGAGGTGGCTCATCATCTTGATCTTCTTCTTCATCATCTTGAGCCTCATCCTCATCTTGGGTTGGTGGAGATGCTTGCATGGAGGAGGATGGTTGATCTTGTGCTTGAATAGGCTCTTCGGGTTCCTTAGGACACACATCCCCAATGGACATGTTCCTTAGCGCGACGCACGGAGCCTCTTCATCATCTAATTCATCAAGATCAACTTGCTCTACTTGAGAGCCGTTAGTCTCATCAAACATAATGTCACAAGAAACTTCAACTTGTCTAGTGGACTTGTTGAAGACTCTATATGCCCTTGTGTTTGAATCATATCCTAGTAAAAAGCCTTCTACAACCTTAGGAGCAAATTTTGATTTTCTACCTCTTTTAACAAGAATAAAACATTTGCTACCAAAGACTCTAAAATATGAAACATTGGGCTTTTTACCGGTGAGGAGTTCGTAGGATGTCTTCTTGAGGATTCGGTGTAGATATAACCGGTTGATGGCGTAGCAAGCGGTGTTGACCGCCTCGGCCCAAAACCAATCCAAAGTCTTGTACTCATCAAGCATAGTTCTTGCCATGTCCAATAGAGTTCTATTCTTCCTCTCCACTACACCATTTTGTTGTGGCGTGTAAGGAGAAGAGAACTCATGCTTGATGCCCTCCTCCTCAAGAAAGCCTTCGATTTGTGAATTCTTGAACTCCGTCCCATTATCGCATCTAATTTTCTTGATCCTTAAGCCAAACTCATTTTGAGCCCGTCTCAAGAATCCCTTTAAGGTCTCTTGGGTTTGAGATTTTTCCTGTAAAAAGAATACCCAAGTGAAGCGAGAATAGTCATCCACAATAACAAGACAGTACTTACTCCCGCCGATGCTTATGTAAGCGATCGAGCCGAATAGGTCCATATGGAGGAGCTCGAGTGGCCTGTCAGTCGTCAAGATGTTCTTATGTGGATGATGAGCGCCAACTTGCTTCCTTGCTTGGCATGCGCTACAAATCCTGTCTTTCTCAAAATGAACATTGGTTAGTCCTAAAATGTGTTCTCCCTTTAGAAGCTTGTGAAGATTCTTCATTCCAACATGTGCTAGTCGGCGATGCCAGAGCCAGCCCATGTTAGTCTTAGCAATTAAGCAAGTGTTAAGTTCAGCTCTATTGAAATCAACTAAGTATAGCTGACTCTCTAACACTCCCTTAAATGACACTGAATCATCACTTCTTCTAAAGACAGTGACACCAACATCAGTAAATAGACAGTTGCAGCCCATCTTGCATAATTGAGATACGGAAAGCAAATTGTAATCCAAAGAATCTACAAGAAAAACATTGGAAATGGAATGGTCAGGTGATATAGAAATTTTACCCAATCCTTTGACCAAACCTTGGTTTCCATCCCCGAATGTGATAGCTCGTTGGGGATCTTGGTTTTTCTCATAGGAGGAGAACATCTTTTTCTCCCCTGTCATGTGGTTTGTGCACCCACTATCGATGATCCAGCTTGAGCCCCCGGATGCATAAACCTACAAAACAAATTTAGTTCTTGATTTTAGGTACCCAAACAGTTTTGGGTCCTTTGACATTAGATACAAGAACTTTGAGTACCCAAACACAAGTCTTTGATCCCTTGTGTTTGTCCCCAACATACTTGGCAACTACTTTGCCGAATTTGTTAGTCAAAACATAAGATGCATCAAAAGTTTTAAATGAAATGCTAGGTTCATTTGATGCACTAGGAGTTTTCTTTCTAGGCAATTTAGCACGAGTTGATTGCCTAGAGCTAGATGTCTCACCCTTATACATAAAAGCATGATTAGGGCCAGAGTGAGACTTCCTAGAATGAATTATCCTAATCTTATGCTCGGGATAACCGGTAGGGTACAAAATGTAACCCTCATTATCCTGAGGCATGGGAGCCTTGCCCTTAACAAAGTTAGATAATTTTTTTGGAGGGGCATTGAGTTTGACATTGTCTCCCCTTTGAAAGCCAATGCCATCCTTGATGCCAGGGCATCTCCCACTATAAAGCATACTACGAGCAAATTTAAATTTCTCATTATCTAGCTCATGCTCGGCAATTTTAGCATCTAATTTTGCTATATGATCATTTTGTTGTTTAATTAAAATCATGTGATCATGAATAGCATCAATGTCAACATCTCTACATCTAGTGCATATGGAAACATGCTCAATGGTGGATGTAGAGGGTTTGCAAGTTTTTAGTTCAACAATCTTAGCATGTAAAATATCATTTTCACTTCTAAGATCGGAAATGGAGGCATTGCAAACATCTAAATCTTTAGCCTTAGCAATCAATTTTTCATTTTCAATCCTAAGGCTAGCAAGAGAGGCATTCAATTTTTCAATCTTAGCAATAGAAATATCATGATCATTTCTAAGATTGGCATATGAATCATCACAAACATTTGAATCAACCTTAGCAATTAATCTAGCATTTTCATTTCTAAGGTTGGCAATCAAATCATGGCAAGTGCTTAGCTCACTAGTTAATTTTTCACATTTTTCCATCTCTAGAGCATAAGCATTCTTAACCTTAACATGTTTCTTATTTTCCTTAATTAGGAAGTCCTCTTGGCTATCCAAGAGTTCATCCTTATCATGAATAGCGCTAATCAATTCATTTAGCTTCTCTTTTTGTTCCATGTTAAGGTTGGCAAAAAGGGTAAACAAATTATCCTCCTCATTACTAGAATTGTCTTCATCACTAGAGGATGCATATTTAGTGGAGGATTTAGATTTAACCTTCTTCCTTTTGTCGTCCTTTGCCATTAGGCACTTGTGGCCGACGTTGGGGAAGAGAAGTCCCTTGTTGACGGCGATGTTGGTGGCGTCCTCGTTGGAGGAGGAGTCGGTGGAGCTCTCGTCGGAGTCCCACTCGCGGCACACATGGGCATCGCCGCCCTTCTTCTTGTGGTACCTCTTCTTTTCCTTTCTTCTCCCCTTCTTGTCGTCGCCCCTATCACTGTCACTAGAAATAGGACATTTTGCAATAAAGTGACTGGGCTTACCACACTTGTAGCAAACCTTCTTAGAGCGGGGCTTGTAGTCCTTTCCCCTCCTTTGCTTGAGGATTTGTTGAAAGCTTTTGATGATTAAAGCCATCTCCTCATTGTCGAGCTTTGAGGCATCGATGGGGAACCTACTTGGTGTAGACTCTTCCTTCTTCTCCTCCATTGCCTTGAATGTGACGGGTTGTGCTTCGGGCGTGGAGGAGGTGCCTTGCTCGATGATTTTCTTTGAGCCTTTGATCATTAGCTCAAAGCTTACAAATTTCCCTATAACTTCCTCGGGAGACATTAGCTTGTATCTAGGATCACCTCGAATTAATTGAACTTGCGTAGGGTTAAGAAAAACGAGGGATCTAAGAATAACCTTGACCATCTCATGGTCATCCCATTTTGTGCTCCCGAGGTTGCGCACTTGGTTCACCAAGGTCTTCAAGCGGTTGTACATAGCTTGCGGATCCTCCCCTTGGTGAAGCATGAAGCGACCGAGCTCCCCCTCGATCGTTTCCCGCTTGGTGATCTTGGTCACCTCATCTCCTTCGTGCGCGGTTTTGAGCACGTCCCAAACCTCTTTGGCGTTCTTTAATCCTTGCACCTTGTTATACTCCTCACGGCTTAGAGATTGGAGGAGTATAGTGGTGCTTGAGAGTTGAAGTGCTCGGTTTGGGCCACCTCGTCCTCATCGTAATCCTTATCCCCTACGAAAGGTACCTGTACTCCAAACTCAACAACATCCCATATACTTTTGTGGAGTGAGGTTAGGTGACATTTCATCAAATCACTCCACCTAGCATAATCTTCACCGTCAAAGGTTGGCGGCTTGCCTAATGGAACGGAAAGTAATGGAGTATGTCTAGGAATGCGAGGGTAGCGTAGGGGGATCTTACTATACTTCTTGCGCTCTTGGCGCTTAGAAGTTATGGACGGCGCGTCGGAGCCGGAGGTCGATGGCAATGAAGAGTCGGTCTCATAGTAGACCACCTTCCTCATCTTCTTTTTCTTATCGCCACTCCAATGCGACTTGTGTGAAGGGGATTCCTTCTCCTTCCCCTTTCCTTTGTTGCGGGACTCTCCCGATGGAGCCTTCCCGTGGCTTGTAATGAGCTTCTCGCCGGTCCCCATCTCCTTCTTGGCGTGATCTCCCGACATCACTTCGAGCGGTTAGGCTCTAATGAAGCACCGGGCTCTGATACCAATTGAAAGTCGCCTAGAGGGGGGGTGAATTGGGCGAAACTAAAATTTACAAAGTTAATCACAACTACAAGCCAGGTTAGCGTTAGAAATATAATCGAGTCCGAGAGAGAGAGAGAGAGGGTGAAAAACAAATCGCAAGCAAATAAGGAATGAGACACAAGGATTTGATTTACCGAGGTTCGGTTCTTACAAACCTACTCCCCGTTGAGGTGGTCACAAAGACCGGGTCTCTTTCAACCCTTTCCCTCTCTCAAACGGTCACTTAGACCGAGTGAGGTTCTTCTTCTCAATCACACGGGACACAAAGTCCCCGCAAGGACCACCACACAATTGGTGTCTCTTGCCTTGGTTACAATTGAGTTTGTCACAAGTAAGAATGAGAAAGAAAAGAAGCAATCCAAGCGCAAGAGCTCAAATGAACACAAGTCACTCTCTCACTAGTCACTATTGCTTGGAATTGAACTAGAGACTTGGGAGAGGATTTGATCTCTTTAGTTGTGTCTAGAATTGAATGCTATAGCTCTTGTAAGGTGTAGAAGTTGGAAAACTTGGATGCCATTGAATGTGGGGTGGTTGGGGTATTTATAGCCCCAACCACCAAAATGTGGCCGTTGGAAGTCTGTTGTCGCATGGCGCACCGGACAGTCTGGTGCGCCACCGGACACTGTCCGGTGCGCCAGCCACGTCAGCCAGCCGTTGGGGTTCGACCATTGGAGCTCTGACTTGTGGGGCCTTTGGGCTGTCCGGTGGTGCACCGGACAGGTCCTGTAGACTGTCCGGTGCGCCAACTGCGCGTGCTCTGACCTCTGCGCGCGGAGGCGCACATTAAATGCGTTGCAGTCGACCGTTGCGCTTGAAGTAGCCGTTGCTCCGCTGGCACACCGGACTGTCCGGTGAATTATAGCGGAGCGGCCTCCATTTTCCCGAAGGTGAGGAGTTCAGCTTCGAGATCCCTGGTGCACCGGACACTGTCCGGTGGCACACCGGACAGTCTGGTGCGCCAGACCAGGGTGCCTTTGAGATTTCTTTAGCTCTCTTTATTTGAACCCATCTTTGGTCTTTTTATTGGCTTGTTGTGAACCTTTGGCACCTGTAGAACTTATAGACTAGAGCAAACTAGTTAGTCCAATTACTTGTGTTGAGCAATTCAACCACCAAAATCAATTAGGAAAAGGTGTAAGCCTGTTTCCCTTTCACCATTTCCAAGTCAGATACTTGCCGCTGAAGCAGCACTGGATTCCAACGCGTTAGAGACAAAGCCCCTTCTGGGACAGAGGTGCCCTGCGATTTCAACCGGCCAGCCATCTCATCCACCAGTGCCTGACATTAAGAACAGATGAGTATAATAACAGCGGTCTACCTGAAGTAAAAGTCAGGACAGAAAAAACCAAGTTACCTGGAGGTTGGAGAAGAACGAGGGAACCCCCAAGTCGTGGGAAATCATTGACGGCTTGCTGAAGGATCATCAACTGGAACGACCCGCAATGCTCCGGTGGGAACCAAGTCAGTGTCATCAGCAGAAGGCAAAATTCTGTCATCAGGAGCGCTGACCTCTAAAGCGACTCCCTGGCCCGAAACTCATGCTACTGCCATACCATCAGAGTGCGGAGGAGAAGATCCCACGTGAACATCCATGGAAGTGTTAGAGAGAGAACCAACTCGGACACCCTCGGGGGCTGGGTCATCGCTCGCGCTACCCATCCGAGCCGGATCATCCCCGGCAACACCCTCGGGGGCTGGGTAAGCACCAGCGCTATCTTTGAGGGCCGAGCCTTCCAAGGCAGCCACCTCTAAGGCTGAAGGACCTTCAACCACTTCCATAGGAACAGTGCAATCAGGGCCAGCCTCCTGACCCTTAAGACTGCGCTCCAAGGTCGATGAGGTGCGGGACGCCGCCCGGGATAACTCCAGCCCAGCATTAGGCACATCAGTGCAAACGTCCATCATGCCACCATCTACTGGCTCGGACAACAGATCTTCTGGGACCATATCCTCAAGAGTCTGATCAAAGTTGGCCAGAGACAATTCTTGCAGACCAACAAGAGCAGACAGGGCTGGAGAAGGAACACCACTACTTTCGCCACTGACAATATAGCGTCGGTTGTTCTTCCGAGTTAGAGGGATTTCATCCTCCTCCTCCTCATCTTCATCAACAACGCGGACAGTACACCCATTGGGGTCAGCGTCATCCAGGTCACACCCATTGGGGTCAGCTTCATCCATGTCACACCCATTGGGGTTAACAGTAGGCAGGTTACACCCATTGGGATCAGCTTCAGCAAATGCAGGCACTGGCACTTCCTCAGCAGCAGGAACAGAAGGACCAGCATCCTGATCCAAACTAGACACTCGACGAAGACGTCTCTTCTTCTGTTTCTTCCCCTCAGCAGGAGAAGCATGCTGATTGGCTCGGCGAGAACGCTTCGGACGAACATTGTTAGACTTCTGAATATCTAAAGCTTTGCTAGCCTCTGGGATGGGTGCTACCACTAGTATTTCAGTAGGGACTGCATCAGAAGAATCTTCAGCTAACATATCCAGCATGTCACTTATCTCTGCATCACTTGGATTCAAAGGCACCTCAAAATGAACCTGCCTCTCGTCGTCAGAAATTTCTTCAAGTGAGGCAACCAAAGCACTAACCTCTTTGGGAGAGGGTCGCACTCTAAGGCCCAAACTGCTATCACCAGCAGGAGGATTTGACACAAAACTGGTAAAGGCCTTGGAAGGAGGCATATTCCAAGCCGAGTATGCAACAGGAGCGCCGACATTTGACACCTTGCCTCTGAGTATCATCTCGAGCTGGCCCACCAAGTCCACGGCAGGAATTCTTCTGTTGGTTACCCGAGTTGAATCAGCAAAGCCTCGATACAGATAGGCTGGATATGCTCTGTCTTTCAGCGGTTGAATGTTCTTGAAAACAAAGTCAGCGACCACAGCTTCTGCAGTCAGACCCCTTTCTTTTAGCAATCCAACTTCAGCTAGCAAAGCCCCTGCTTCAGCCACTTCCTGGTCTGTGGGGGATTCGGTCCAGCTCGGAGTGTGAACATCCGGCTGTCTCCCTGACCGTGGGGGGAGAGAATTCCCATGATTCTCCACGATGAACCATTCCAAGCGCCATCCCTTGATGCTGTCCTTGAGCGGGATGTCGAGGTAACCAGCCTTCCTCCCACGGCGCATCTCCAAGCTCGCGCCCCCCACCAGCTGGTGCTACCCTCCGGCCATCCCAGGGCGACAGTGGTACAAATACTTCCACAGGCCAAAGTGTGGCAGAACTCCGAGAAAAGCTTCGCATAAATGAACAAAGATAGAAACTTGCAGAACGGAATTGAGATTCAGATGGGTCAGATTCAAGCGATAGAAATCAAGGAGACCGCGGAAAAAAGGAGAAATGGGAAGAACAAGGCCGCGGAGGAGAAAAGGAACGTAGATGACGGATTCGTGAGTGTCCTCTATTGGAACAGTGACCCCACGGCAGATCCGCCAGGAACAGAGCTCCTTCGGAGGAAGAACCCCGATAGATACAAGATGGAGAAGGTCGGATTCAGAGACAACAGATATATGGTTACCTGCGAATGGCAACTGACTGTTGGGGTCGATGGGGGGAATGACTGCGACCGACGAACTCGAAGCTTTCCGCTTGGGCGCCATTTCAACCTTGCTAGCGAACGGAGCGGAAGCAGCGTTGCAAGAGAGTAGAGAAGGCCTGGATGAAGAAAAGCAATAACCAGGGCACGGAATGCGGAGGCGCATGACAGTACAGTGCATATGGGGTTTTCCGAAGCCAGATGCCAAATCTAAAAAGCGCCCAGTCATCACCCAGCTGTTATTTCTAAAACGCTGGCGTGCCACGTCATCACCCGACCGTTATTTCTAAAGCGTGGACATGCCACATCATCACTCGGCCGTTATTTCCAAAACGGCCGACGCGGTCCATTCTAACTCAGCGGTTATTTCTGAGAACGCCGACGTTACCAGACTCCACTCGGCCACTATCTCCAAAGCGGCCGGCGTGGCCCGTTATCACTCGGCTGTTACCTCTAAAACGCCGACGTTGCCATCGATCACTTGGCTGTTACCTCCAAAACACCGACGTCGTCATCAACCGCCTGATTGTTATTCCTAAAGCGGTGACGTAGTTCCAAGGGATTCGGCTGTTACCTCTAAAACGCCGACATCACCAGTAACCGCTTGGTCGTTATCTCTAAAACACTGACGTGGCCGCTATCGCTCAGCCATTACTTCAAAAGGTGCTAACATCGCCAGTAATAACTCGGCCGTCACTCCTAAAGCAACAACGTGATTTCAGATGACTCGGCCGCTACCACCAAAGCGTTGACATCGCGAAGAAAATAGTCAGAAGCGTGATTCGTTGATTCCAAACATTCCTTAGGCATTAATGAGATCGGTGAATGACAGGAAAGCAAAATAACGCGCACAGAAGTGGGGCGAAATCACTCTTCATTATAAGGGAAGCATTACCGAACTTACAAATCAACTCATTATGAGCTGATGACCTCCCTACTACTACACCATACTTCACTACTCTATACTACTAACTACTACTACTACATTATTTCATTATACTACTACTAATCTATACTAATAATTAAAACCAGTGGCATCTAGCCACTGGCCTTGTTGCTGCCCTTGCTGCTGCCCCTGCTGCCGCCCTTGCTGCCGTTGCCACCGTCACCGCTGCCACCCCTGCCGCCGCCGTCGCCATCGCCTTCGCCGCCGTCACCGTCGCCTCCGTCACCGTCACCGCCATCGCCGTCGCCGCCGCCCTCCTCGGACAAGTCCGAGGAGTTCTCCTCGTCCGAGGAGTACTCCGACTCATCCGAGCCCGCGAGCCCGGCGCGCTCGACGGCCCGGATGTAGGTCCAGACCTCCGCGGCAATCCCCTGAGAGTCGTCTGAATCATCAGACGACGCCGGGGGAGAGGCAGGAGCCAGAGAGCCCTCGGACTCGGAGGAGAACTCCTCCTCCGAGTACTCCGAGTCGCCGAAGTCCTTCAAGGGAGGAGTCGGCTCGCGTTTACGCTTGTCACCAGAATGATGCGAAGAACTGTTACCTTTCTTGCTCTTGCCCATGGCGGAAATGGAAGGAAGAAGAGGAGAGTAAACAGCAAGCAGCAGTAAGAGATGTGAAAATGCCGGAGAAGCAAGAGCACTATTTATAGAAGAAGAAGGCAACCGCTTACCTCCTACCACGGCCACTGAACAGTCGCAAAAATTCAATATGCAATTCAAACCATCTGAAGACACGTCAGGCGGCTAACGCCGTTTCACGTAACACGACACCCATTGGGACTCCAGTCCACTGCGCGGGCGATACGATTACGCCCGCGGTCACATCAAGTTACTACTCAGAAGCAGTTTGCTAAACGCTCAGCGTACCAAGCCATCCCTTGCCTACACCCATTGGGGGGGACGCCCAGGAATTATCAGTATATTTTCAACACTGTCACATCTGAACAGTATACGCAATGAATACTTCAAGACAGAAGAAAGATATCAGCAGAGATCAAAGGAAAGCCAAATATAGCCGATGAGGTACAAGTCTTATCGACAGAAGCATCAAAGCATGAAGTGACATGAAGACTAGCCAAGGGCCATCTATCGAATGTCCAATCAGTCGCAGATCAAATAAATGGCAAGACCTAGCAAGATATGGGCAGATCGCGTACTCGTCCTCAAAGACAAAAATGTACGTTGACCTCTAAAGCGTAGTACTAATAATATAATGCTGATCTCCAAGGCATTCGGCAAAGGGGAAGGATGATTCCCAGAAAAAGGCACGAAATGAAGACCTTCGAGTGGATTATTTTCAAAAATCCACTCGAAGCTTGGGGGCTACACCCATTGGGTGCACCTTTAGTGCACCCAATGAATCATCATCTCCGAAGAAGCAAAGTGCTGACTTCTGAAGCATAAGAAAAGATCAAGACAAGGCTGACCTCTGAAAAAGCGCAAGTGGAAGATAAAAGTGATCTCTGATAATACTTGAAGTGAAGACCTTCGAGTAGATTATCTGCAAAAATCCACTTGAAGCTCGGGGGCTACACCCATTGGGCGCACCTTCGGTGCACCCAATGAAATTTGAAGTCCTACGGTACAAAAATGCTGACTTCTGAAGCATGAGTCTGAGATAGAACACCAAATTTCGAGTGATAAAAGCAGAAAAGACAGTGAAAAATTGTTTCTAACGGATCATTCAGAACTCAGAAGCAGTGGCCCGGCAGGCTTATCTCCAAGGCATTCCTTGTTAAAGTCAAAGACTGCAAGCTGGACCTAGGATCCTTGGGCCGTTTATTTCAGAATCGACCCAAAGATCAGGGGCTTGTGGGGGACAGATATCCCCCGGGTCCACCAGAAGGATAAAAGACCTCACGAAAGGCCCAAGGGCCCCATAATTCGTAAGGTCATCCCCCTCGTGGGCCTGGGGAGGAACGACCAGTGAAGCGAATCGACACAAGGCCGTATCGGCACGAGCCCAAGACGGCCCAACGAATTCGAGCAGTAATCACAACAGAGGCTCGACCTTCCTGCGCAGGAGCCCCGTACAACGGAACCAAGCGAGAATGGGTCGACGGAATTATAGGAGGATAAACTCAGTTGGTTCACTATTTCTTAGGTACACGTTGTTGTCATACCTACATGTACTACCCCACGGTCAAGTATATAAGGCCTAGGGGGCACCCCTTCAGATCATATGCTCGCTACTTAGCCTTCCACCCAACTCTCTATGTTTTCAGCGCTAGAGAATTCTCTTGTAACCCACCACATAAAGCACTCTCGCCAGGACGTAGGGTGTTACGCATCTCAAAGCGGCCCGAACCTGTAAACCACTGTCCACTGTTTCTCGTGCATCCAGCATGAACCATCGAGCTACAGTCGATAACACCGTCCTACTCCTGAAAGCACCTTGAGGGGTAACCCCAGGTGCGCGGTCGGACCCAAAACACCGACAACTTATGCACTTACAGTATGCAAACTAGTTCAATTCTGCACTTATATATTTGCTTTGGTTTGTGTTGGCATCAATCACCAAAAAGGGGGAGATTGAAAGGGAAATAGGGTCAAACCTCTTCCTATAAATGATTTTGGTGGTTGAATGCCCAACAAATATTGAACTAACTAGTTTGCTCTAGATTATGTATTCTATAGGTGCATAAAGGTTCAACACAAACCAATAAAAAGATCAAGTTAGGGTTCAAAAGAAAGGAACAAAAGAAACCGAAGAGAACCCTGGTCTGGCGCACCGGACTGTTTGGTGTGCCACCGGACAGTGTCTGGTGCACCAGGGCCGATCGACTCAAACTCTTCACCTTCGGGTTTCTGAAGCCACGCACTGCTATAATTCACCGGACTGTCCGGTGCACCAGTGGAGCAACGACTACTTCGCGCAACGGTCGCCTGCAAAAGCTGAATTCCAGATGAACAGTGCGCAAACAGTGCGCATCAGAGCAGCGCAGCTGTCAGAGGCGCACCAGACAGTGAACAGGACCTGTCCGGTGCGGCACCGGAGTGTTCGGTGCCACATGAAGACAAAGCTCCAACGGTCGAAACCACCAGAACTCTAACGGTTGGGTGACATGGCTGGCGCACCAGACAGTGTCCGGTGGCGTACCGGACTGTCCGGTGTACCCATCGATAGCAGCCTTCCCCAACTGCTACAAGATGGTTGGTGGCTATAAATACCACCCCAACCAGCCATCTCAAGGGGGGAGCCCAAGTAACATTCCAAGTCATATAATTGACATATCCAAGCCCTCCCAACCACTTCCATTCATTGATCTATCTCATACATAAGATTTAGGCCACCACAAGCAACACAAGTGCCACAAAAGAGAGATCAAGCAAAAGAGAGATACTCGTGTGAGTGTAGCCTTAGTGCCTCGTGAGAATCATTGAGAGAAAGAGTGTGCTACATCTTGTGATCATTTGAGCGTGGAGTTTTTGACTCCCATTGAACTTCCTCCAAAGTTTTGGAGACTTGTAAAGCTAGCAAGAGACACCTAAGAGTGTGGTGATCCTTGCGGGGTCTTAGTGATCCTTGAAAAGAAGAAGAGCTCGCCGATCTTGGTGATCGGTGGAGAGAGGGAAAGGGTTGAAAAAGACCTGTCCTTAGTGGACTCCTCAATGGGGACTAGGTTCTTGAGAACCGAACCTCGGTAAAACAAATCACCTGTGTCCCTTGTGTTTATTGCTTATGATTTGTTTGTTTTCTTCCTCTCTAAGTTCTCTTGCACTATTTTTTGCTTATATTATTTTATGTCGCTTCAAGTTAAATTCTCATTTTGTGAAGCAACGCCTTGCAAGAAAGAACTTGTGTTATTGCTCTTCTTATCTTAGCCCTCTATTGTATTCATCATAAACTTGTTAGTTGTATTGATTTGATATTTCCACATTCTTTGAAAGCAACATTCTTTGCAAGCAAAGGACTTAGTTTTATACTCCGATAATTGGGCATCTTGTTCTAACCACTAATCAAGGGATCTAGTCGGGTTTAAAGTTATAATTTTCAGGTTTCGCCTATTCATCCCCCTCTAGGCGACTTTCAGAAAGCCATAACCAAAAGTATCTAATTTTTTCTTTTACCTCGTGTTTAGAAAGGTCATAGACATACTTATGTTTGCATCAAAGCCATCAGTCGCACATTGTCCATCTCTTAGGTAGATGTAATCCTACTGAAATTAGAAAGCAATTAAATACATAAGTTGTTGTTCTGAATTTGGAACTGTTTTCAAAGAGTGAGAGCACCTAGAGGGGGGTGAATAGGTGATCCTGCAAAATTCAACACTAATAGCACAATCTCGGTTTATAAAATGTTAGTTAGATTAAACCAAGTTGCTATAGCGAAAGCTCTTGAGAAGAAGTCAATCACAGAGAAAAGCGACACAAGAGACACAATGTTTTTATCCCATGGTTCGGCCAAGTAACACTTGCCTACTTCCATGTTGTGGCGTCCCAATGGACGAGGGTTGCACTCAACCCCTTTCAAGTGATCCAATGATCAACTTGAATACCACAGTTTTCTTACTTATCGATGTTTTCCCGTTTGTGAGGAATCTCCACAAGTTGGAGCCTCTCACCCTTACAAAGATGTTCACAAGAAAAGCACAAGAGTAAGGGAGGGAAAGAAACACACACAAGACTAGAATCGCAGCAACAATACGCACACAAGTCAAGAAGAGAGCACACAAGAATAATGCCACAAGTTCACAACACACTTAGTGCTCAAATCTCAGTCACAATGATCCAAATACGTATTTGCGGAGTCTAGGCGTCTTAGGATGTTTAGTGAATGCTTGGTGTACTGCTCCATGCGCCTAGGGGTCCCTTTTATAGCCCCAAGGCAGCTAGGAGCCGTTGGAGTTCCATTTGGAAGGCAATTCTTGCCTTCTGTCGGGTGGCGCATCGGACAGTCCGGAGCACCACCGAACATGAACAGCGCTTGTCCGGTGCCTGATCTCCTTCCTTTTCTAGTGAAGCCGACTGTTGCGCCCTTGGTCCTCTTGGCGCACCGAACACTGTCCGGTGCGACCAACTGACCGTTGGCTCAGGCCACGCGTCGCTCGCTGATTGCACTGCCGACCATTGGCGTGGGCGCTGTTGGCTCACTGGACAGTCTGGTGCACCACCGGACAGTCCGGTGATTTATAGCCACGTCGCCCTCTTCGATTCCCAAGAGCAACGACTTCGCTATAGAACTAGCCTGTGCACCGGACAGTCCGGTGCACCATAGGCTGGTGCAAATTTTGGCTAGACTTAGCCAAACTTCTCCAATTCATTTCCGCTTTTCTTGACATGTTTCCTAGCACTTAGAGAGATATGTTAGTATCAAAATCAATTCACTAAGGCTACAAACATACCTTGATTATTGATTTGCACTTCTTTGTCATTTGGCACATATCACCTTAAAACAATATGTGTTGGACATCTAATCACCAAAACATTTATAGAAATGGCCCAAGGGCACATTTCCCTTTCAATCTCCCACTTTTTGGTGATTTATGCCAACACATTTAAAAGCAACTTGAAGTGCAATTCATTCTCAAAAAGTGCAAATTGAAGACCAAATTTTCTCACTTAGAATTTAGCATATTTGGATCACTTTTGCCACCACTTGGTTTTTTTCACAAAACAAACTCTTTTTCCCATCTCTAAGTCAAACACACTTGTTTGGGCAAATAGAGAGATATTTCAAGAGTAAATTTGATCAAGTGCCAAAAACTCCCCCTTTTCCCATAATCAAAATTCTCCCCCATAAGAGACCAAATTTTGCAATGAGAGGATTTTGGACGAAATACAAATTCTAACTCTACAATTTTTGAAATTCACAAGTGGTTGGCTGATCCATTTGCTTTGGCCTTAATTTCTCCCCCTTTGGCATTAAGCACCAAAATGGGATAACTTTTGGCCCTTTAACCCCATTGCCTCACCAAAATGTCAAATAAAAGCAATAAGGCAATGAGAACACAATAAAGAACTTAGGACAAGATACATTTTACCGGAATGCAGTGGAAGCTCTTTCTATGTCCAAGTTCACTTTTCCCTTTCGATGTCCCTTTGAGACTATTTCAAGAATACTCAACCAAGCAAGTTAGTCTCACGGGAGTCAAGTTGTAGCACATCTCCCCCTAAATATGTGCATCATTTGCATAGGGACTTGTGAGGTCCGAGGATGACTTGTACAACTTGTACAACTTGAGAACCACATGTATGTTATAGATCAATCCAAGTTACGTGAATCTGAGACATTTAGCTCACTATGCAACCTGCAAAACCTTTTCTCATCTAAAGGCTTGGTGAAGATATCGGCTAGCTGGTTCTCGGTGCTAATTTGGTAAATAACGATATCTCCCCTTTGCTGGTGGTCTCTCAAGAAGTGATATCGGATGTCTATGTGCTTAGTGCGACTGTGTTTCAACGGGATTATCCGCCAAACGGATTGCACTCTCATTGTCACATAGGAGTGGGACTTTGCTCAGATTATAGCCAAAGTCCCGGAGGGTTTGCCTCATCCAAAGTAGTTGCGCGCAACAGTGTCCTACGGCAACATACTCAGCCTCAGCGATGGATAGGGCAACAGATGTTTATTTCTTAGAGCTCCAAGACACCAGGGACCTTCCTAGAAACTGATAAGTCCCTGATGTGCTCTTCCTATCAACCTTGCACCCAGCATAATCGAAGTCTGAGTATTCGATTAAGTCAAAGGTAGAACCCTTTGTATACCAGATCCCGAAGCAAGGCATAGAAACTAAATATCTAAGAATTCGCTTAACGGCCACAAGGTGACACTCCTTGGGGTCGGATTGAAATCTAGCACACATGCATACACTGAGCATTATGTCCGGTCTACTAGCACAAAGATAAAGTAATGATCCTATCATTGATCGGTATGCCTTTTGATCAATGGACTTATCTCCTTTGTTGAGGTCCAGATGTTCGTCCGTTCCCATCGATGTCTTCGCGGGCTTTGCATCCTTCATCCCAAACCTCTTGAACAGATCTTGAGTGTACTTTGTTTGGGAGATGAAGGTGCCTTCCTTGAGTTGCTTCACTTGAACTCCAAGGAAGTAGTTCAACTCGCCCATCATTGACATTTCAAACTTTTGCATCATCACCCTGCTAAACTCCTCACAAAACTTTTGATTAGTAGAACCAAATATAATGTCATCGACATATATTTGGCATACAAAAAGATCACCAATACAAGTCTTAGTGAATAGAGTAGGATCAGCTTTCCCAACCTTGAAAGCATTAGCAACAAGAAAATCTCTAAGGCATTCATACCATGCTCTTGGGGCTTGCTTAAGTCCATAGAGCGCCTTAGAGAGCTTGTAGACGTGGTCGGGATACCTGTCATCCTCAAAGCTAGGGGTTGTTCCACGTATACCTCCTCCTTGATTGGTCCATTGAGGAAAGCGCTCTTCACATCCATTTGGAATAGCTTAAAGGAATGGTGAGTAGCATAGGCCAATAAAATCTGAATTGATTCTAACCTAGCCACAGGAGCAAAAGTCTCCTTAAAATCCAAACCTGCGACTTGGGCATAACCTTTTGCCACAAGTCGAGCCTTGTTTCTTGTCACCACTCCGTGTTCATCTTGCTTGTTGCAGAACAACCATTTGGTTCCTGCAACGTTTTGCTTTGGACGTGGCACCAGGCTCCAAACTTCATTTCTTTTGAAGTTGTTGAGCTATTCCTGCATGGCCAACACCCAGTCCGGATCCTGCAAGGCTTCTTCCACCCTGAAAGGCTCAATAGAAGAAACACACGAGTAATGCTCACAAAAATTAGCTAATCATGAGCGAGTTGTTACTCCCTTACTGATGTCACCCAAAATCTGATCCACTGGATGATTTCTTTGGATCATCGTTCGGACTTGAGTTGGAGGGGCCTGTGATGGTTCTTCCTCCTTATCTTGTTCCTCCAACTTGCTTCCCTGCTTGGCATGCGCTACAAACCCTGTTCTCAAAATGAACATTGGTTAGTCCTAAAATGTGCTCTCCCTTTAGAAGCTTGTGAAGATTCTTCATTCCAACATGGGCAAGTCGGCGATGCCAGAGCTAGCCCATATTAGTCTTAGCAATTAAGCAAGTGTCTAGCTCAGCTTGATTATCATTAAAATCAACTAAATATAGCTGACCATCTAACACTCACTTAAATGCTATTGAATCATCACTTCTTCTAAAGACAGTAACACCTATATCAGAAAATAGATAGTTGTAACCCATTTTACACAATTGAGAGACAGAAAGAAAATTGTAATCTAAAGAATCTACGAGAAAAACATTAGAAATGGAATGGTCAGGGGATATAGCAATTTTACCCAAACCTTTGACCAAACCTTGTTTTCCATCCCTGAATGTGATAGCTTGTTGGGGATCTTCGTTTTTCTCATAGGAGGAGAGCATTCTCTTCTCCCCTGTCATGTGGTTTATGCACCCGCTATCGATTATTCAACTTGATCCACCGGATGCATAAACCTACAAAACAATTTAGGCCTTGTTCTTAGGTACCCAAACAGTCCTTGGGTCCTTTGGCGTTAGAAACAAGCACCTTGGGTACCCAAACACAAGTCTTGGGACTCTTGTGTTTGCCCCTAACATATTTGGTAATTATTTTGCCTGATTTGTTAGTCAGCATATATGAAGCATCAAAAGTTTTAAATGAAATATTATGGTCGTTTGATGCTGTAGGAATTTTCTTTCTAGGCAATTTAACATGAGTGGTATGCCTAGAGCTAGAAGCCTCATTTTTATACATGAATGCATGATGAGAAACATAGTGAGGTTTCTTAGCATGAATTTTCCTAATCTTATGTTCGGGATAGTTTGCAGGGTATAAAATGTAACCTTCGCTATCCTGAACCATGGGAGCCTTACCCTTAACAATATTAGACAATCTTTTAGGGGAATTAATCTTGACATTGGATTTGTTTCCATGTTGGAACCCAATGCCATCCTTAATGCCAGGGCGTCTCCCATTATAAAGCATACTATGAGCAAATTTAAAATTTTCATTTTTGAGCTCATGCTCAGCAATTTTAGCATTTAATGTAGCTATGTAATCATTTTGTTTTTTAATAATGGCAAGGTGATCATCAATAGCTTCAACATTAACATCTCTATATCTAGTACAAATAGCAACATGTTCAACAGTGGATGTAGAGGGTTTGCAAGCATTCAATTCTTCTATCTTAGCATTTAACATGGCATTTTCATTTCTAAGATAGAAAATAGAATCATTGCAAATATTTAATTTTTCAATCTTAGAAACTAAATTAGCATTCTCAGTTCTAAGACTAGAAATTGAATCATTACACATGCTTAGCTCCTTAGACAATTTTTCATTCTTCTCTACTTCTAGAGCATAAGCATTTTTTAATTTAACAATTTTTTTGTTTTCTTTAATGAGGAAGTCCTCTTGGCTTTCCAAGAGATCATCCTTCTCGTTAATGGTCTCAATTAATTCATTCAGTTTCTTCTTTTGGTCCATGTTAAGGTTGGCAAAAAGAGCAAGTAAATCATCTTCATTATCGCTAGAGCTACCCTCATCACTAGATGTTGTATATTTGGGGGTGGCTCTAGAGTGTACCTTCTTCTTCTTGCCATCCTTAGCCATGAGACATTTGCGGCGACGTTGGGGAAGAGGAGGCCTTTGTTGACGGCGATGTTGGTGGGCTTCTCGTTAGAGGAGGAGTCGGTGGAGCTCTTTTCAAAGTCCCATTCCCGGCATATGTGTGCATCGCCGCCCTTCTTCTTGTAGCATTTCTTCTTCTTCTTCTTCTTCTTCTTCCCTTTCTTGTCTTCATCCCTGTCACTTTCACTAGAAATTGGACATTTAGCAATAAAGTGACCAGACTTACCACATCGGTAACACACCCTTTTGGAGCGGGATTTGTAATATTTCCCCCCTCCTTTGCTTGAGGATTTGGCAGAAGCTCTTGATGATGAGCGCCATTTCCTCATTGTCGAGCTTGGAGGCATCGATTGGAAGCCTACTTGATGTATACTCCTTCTTCTCTTCTTCTGTTGCTTTGAATGCAATGGGTTGCACCTCGGGTGTGGACGTGGCACCTTGCTCCAAGTTGACAATGTGTTTGGAGTCTTTGATCATTAGTTCAAAGCTCACAAACTTGCTAATCACCTCCTCGGGAGACATCTGTTTGTATCTAGGATCTCCATGTATTAGTTGAACTTGAGTGGGATTACGAAATACGAGAGATCTTAGAATAACCTTGACCATTTCATGGTCATCCCATTTTGTGCTCCCAAGGTTGCACACTTGATTGACCATCGTCTTGAGCCGGTTATACATGGCTTGCGGCTCTTCCCCTTTGTTGAGGACAAATCGACTGAGTTCTCCCTTGATAGTTTCACGCTTGGTGATCTTGGCCACCTCGTCCCTTTTGTGCGTGGTTTTTGAGGACGTCCCAAATTTCTTTGCCATTCTTTAACCCTTGCACCTAATTATACTCCTCTCGACATAAAGAGGCGAGGAGTATAGAAGTTGCTTGGGGGTTAAAGTGCCGTATTTGGGCGGCCTCATCCGAGTCGTAGTCTTTGTCCCTCACTTTTGGTACCTGCGCTCCAAACTCAACAATATCCCAAATACTTTCGTGGAGTGAGGTTAGATGGTGCCTCATTTTATCACTCCACATACAATAATATTCACCATCAAAATATGGTGGTTTGCCTAGGGGTACGGAAAGTTATGGAGCGCGCTTTGAAATATGAGGATAGCGTAGGGGCATCTTACTATACTTCTTTCGCTCATGGCGCTTAGAAGTAGTGGACGACTCGGAGCTCGATGTGGAGGGTGACGAAGAGTTGATCTCGTAGTAGACCACCTTCTTCATCTTCTTCTTCTTGTCACCTCTTCGATGGGACTTGATGGAGGGAGAGATTCCTCCTTATGCTTGTTGCCAGACTCTCTTGAGAGAGTCCTCCCCGAGCTCACGGGCTTTTACCAGTCATGATCTCCCTCTTGGCGTGATCTCCAGACATCACTTCGAGTTGGTTAGACTCTTAATGAAGCACTAGCTCTGATACCAATTGAAAGTTGCCTAGAGGGGGGGTGAATAGGCAAAACCTGAAATTTATAAATTTAAACACACACTACAAGCCAGGGGTTAGCATTAGAATTAAATTCAAGTCAAAAGAATGTTTCTCTTGCTAAGAGTTGCTCAATCAATGCGGATAACGTTCGGGAGCAAACTCAAACCAATACTAGCAAGAGAACTATTTAGAGAGGGATAACAAATTGAGTAAGGATCAAGCGAGTAGACATGGTGATTTGTTTTATCGAGGTTCGGTTCCAAAAAACCAAATCCCCGTTGAGGAGGTCACACAGACCGAGTCTATTTCAACCCTTTCCCTCTCTCAAATGGTCACTTAGACTGAGTGAGCCTTTCCCTTAATCACACGGGTCACTAAGACCCCACAAGGACCACCACACTCTTAGGTGTCTCTTGCTTTACTTACTAGCACTTAGAAAAGAAGTGAGGAAGGAAGAAAGGCAATCCAAGCAACAAGAGCGCAAATGAACACGAACACACTCTCTCTCAAGTCACTAAGTGGTTGAGATGAATTTGAGACTTAGAGAGGGTTTGATCTTTGGAAATGTGTGTTGGAGTGAATGCTCTAGCTCTTGTATTCAATGTGATCTTCTGAAAAACTTGGATACCAAAGGATGTGGTGGTTGGGGGTATTTATAGCCCCCAAGCACTTTGTAGCCGTTGGCCAAGGCTGCCGGCGATGGACGCACCAGACAGTCCGGTGCGCCACCGGACAACCACTGTGCACTGTGCGGTGCGCTCTACATCAGCGCAAACCGTTAGGGTTTTGAGTAGTTGACTGTTGGAGCGCCTTGTCTTTCTAGCTACACCGGGACAGTCTGGTGCCCTCTGACTTCTGCGCTCTGACTTTTGCCACTGCACTGTAGCGCACTGTAGCACTTTGCAGAGTCGAACCGTTGGTGCAGGGAGCCATTGCTCCGTTGGCTTCACTGGCAGTCCGGTGGCACACCGGACAGTCCGGTGAATTATAGCGGAGCGCAGCCTCCATTTTCCCGAGAGTGGCTGGTTTACATCTATACGTCCCTAGGGCACCGGACACTGTCCGGTGCGCCAAATTCAGCACACTCAAGTCCTTTTTGCTATGTTTTGATTGTGTCCCCTAACTGAATTCTTTCTTAGTTTGTGTTGAATCTTATGCACCTGTAATACATGAATTCTAGACAAACTAATTAGTCCATGTGTTTGTGTTGATCATCAACCCACCAAAATTAATTATAGAAAAATGGTTAACCCAATTTCCCTTTCACTCCCCCTTGATCCTGCCTTCTTCTTGAGGTACCTATTCATCGTCTTGAGTTGGGGGATGCACCACCGAGAGGAAGAGGGTTGATCTTGCTTTGTAGTTCCTATGGTCGCACACCACCTATCGCCATTGTTTCGCATTGTGGTCGTTGGAACCTCACTTCATCTACATCATCAAGATCAACTTGCTCTCTTAGAGAGCCATTAGTCTCATCAAATACAACATCGCTAGAGACTTCAACCAATCCTGATGATTTGTTGAAGACCCTATACGCCTTTGTATTTGAGTCATATCCTAGTTGAAAGGGAAAATTGGGCTAAACCATTTTCCTATAATTAATTTTGGTGGTTGACGACCAACGCAAACAAATGGACTAACTAGTTTGCCTAGAACTCATGTATTACAGGTGCATAAGGTTCAACACAAACCAATAAAAGAATCAAGTTAGGGACACAATTTTATTGGAGCAAAGGACTTGAGTGTGCTGAAGAATGGCGCACCGGACTGTAACGGTGCGCCCGGACCGTACAGATGCAAAACTAGCCGCTCTCAGTTATTTGAAGACACACTCCGCTATAAATTCAACCGGGACTGTCCGGTGTGCCAGCGGAGCAACGACTCCCTGCGCCAACGGTCGACTCTGCAAAGTGCTACAGTGATGAACAGTGTCGCGCAGAAGTCAGAGCAGCAAAATCAGAGGGACACCGGACTGTCCGGTGTGGCAAGAGGACAAAAGCCTCCAATGGTCGACCAGCTCCAGACCCTAACGGTTGGTTGGCGTGGCGGCGCACCGGATAGCGCACAGTACCTGTCCGGTGGCGCACCGGACTGTTCGGTGTGCCCATAGCCAGCAGCCTTGGGCCAACGGCTACCAAAGTGGTTTGGGGCTATAATACCCCCCAAACCACCACAACCTTTAGCATCCAAGTTTTCTGAAGATCACATTCAATACAAGAGCTAGTGCATTCACTCCAAGACACATTTCCAAAGATCAAACCCTCCTCCAAGTCTAGAATCTCCATCTCAACCATTTAGTGACTTGAGAGAGTGTGTGTGTTCGTGTTCTTTTGCGCTCTTGTTTCTTGGATTGCCTTTCTTCTTTTCTCATTCTTGTCTCAAGTGACTTTGTAATCAAAGCAAGAGACACCTAAGTGTGTGGTGGTCCTTGTGGGGTCTTAGTGACCTGATTGATTAAGGAGAAGGCTTACTCGATCTAAGTGACTGTTTGAGAGAGGGAAAGGGTTGAAATAGACTCGGTCTTTGTGGACCTCCTCAACGGGGACTAGGTTCTTGGAACTAAACCTCGGTAAAACAAATCATCGTGTTCACGTCGCCTTATTTTTTGGTTGATTTGTTTCCCTCTCTTCGGACTTGAATTTAACTTCTAACGCTACCCCCGACCTTAGTGCTTGTTTAAAGTTATAAATTTCAAGTTTCGCCTATTCACCCCCCTCTAGGCGACTTTCAATTGGTATCGGAGCCAGTGCTTCATTAAGAGCCTAACCAACTCGAAGTGATGTCTGGAGATCACACCAAGAGGGAGATCGTGACCGGAGAGAAGGCCACGGGCTCGGGGAGGACTCTCTCAAGAGAGTCCAGTAACAAGTATAAGGAGGAATCCTCTTCCTCCATCAAGTCGCATCGGAGAGGTGACAAGAAGAAGAAGAAGAAGAGAGTGGTCTACTACGAGACCGACTCTTCGTCACCCTCCACGTCTGGCACTGAGTCGTCTACTACTTCTAAGCGCCATGAGTGCAAGAAGTATAGTAAGATGCCCCTATGTTATCCCTGTATTTCAAAGTGCGCTCCATTACTTTCCGTTTCCCTTAGGCAAACCACCATATTTTGATGGTGAAGATTATTCTATGTGGGAGTGATAAAATGAGGCATCATCTAACCTCACTCTATGAAAGTATTTGGGAAATTGTTGAGTATGGAGCGCAGGTACCTAAGGAGGGGGACAAGGACTACGACTCGAACGAGGCCGCCCAATTTAGGCTTTTTAACTCCCAAACCACGTCTATACTCCTCGCCTCCTTGCATCGAGGAGGAGTATAACAAAGTGCAAGGGTTAAAGAACGCCAAAGAAATTTGGGACGTCCTCAAAACCGCGCATGAAGGGGACGAGGTGACCAAGATCACCAAGCACAAAACGATCGAGGGGAGAACTTGGTTGATTGGTCCTCAACAAAGGGGAAGAGCCACAAGCCATGTACAACCAGCTCAAGGCAATGGTGAACCAAGTGCGCAACCTTGGGAGCACTGAGTGGGATGACCATGAAATGGTCAAGGTTATTCTTAGATCTCTTGTTTTTTGTATACCACTCAAGTGCAACTAATTCATGGAGATCCAAGATATAAACAGATGTCTCCCAAGGAGATTATTGGCAAGTTTGTGAGCTTTGAACTTATGATCAAAGACTCCAAACATATTGTCAACTTGGAGCAAGGCACCACCCTCAACACCCGAGGTGCAAACCCGTCGCATTCAAAGCGACGGAAGAAGAGAAGATGGAGTCTACACCAAGTAGGCTTTCCAATTGACGCCTCCAAGCTCGACAACGAGGAAATGGCACTCATCGTCAAGAGCTTCTGCCAAATCCTCAAGCAAAGGAGGGGGAAGGACTACAAGTCCCACTCCAAGAGGATGTTGCTACCGGTGTGGTAAGTCCGGTCACTTTATTGCTAAATGTCCAATTTCTAGTGAAAGTGACAGGGACGAGGACAAGAAGGGGAATAAGAAAGAGAAGAAGAAATACTATAAGAAGAAGGGCGGCGATGCCGACATATGCCGGGAATGGGACTCCGACGACAGCTCCACCGACTCCTCCTCCGACGAGGACGCCGCCATATCGTCGTCAACAAGGGCCTCCTCTTCCCCAAGGTCAGCCACAAATGTCTCATGGCTAAAGACGGCAAGAAGAAGAAGGTACACTCTAGAGCCACCCCAAATATACACATCTAGTGATGAGGGTAGCTCTAGCGATAATGAAGATGATTTAATTGCTCTTTTTGCCAACCTTAGCATGGACCAAAAGAAAAAATTAAATGAACTAATCAAAACCATTAATGAGAAGGATGATCTCTTGGAAAGCCAAGAGGACCTCCTCATTAAAGAAAACAAAAAATTTGTTAAGTTGAAAAATGCTTATGCTTAGGAAGTAGAGAAGAATGAAAATTTGTCTAAAGAGCTTAGCATTTGTCATGATTCAATTTCAAGTCTTAGAACTAAGAATGCTCATTTAATTTCTAAGATTGAAAATTGAATGTTTGCAATGATTCTATTTCCTGTCTTAGAGATGAGAATGCCATATTAAATGCTAAGATAGAAGAATTAATTCTTTGCAACCTTCTACATCCTACTGTTGAGCATATTTCTATTTGCACTAGATGAGAAGATGTAGATGTTGAAGCTATTAATGATCACCTTGCCATAATCAAACAACAAAATGATCATATAGCTAAATTAGATGCTAAAAATTGCCGAGTGTGAGCTCGAAAATGAAAAATTCAAATCTGCTCGTAGCATGCGTTATAATGGGAGACGCCCTAAGATTAAGGATGGCATTGGGTTCCACATGGGGAATCAATCCAATGTCAAGCTTAATGCCCCTAAAAGATTGTCTAATTTTGTTAAGGGTAAGTGAAAGGGAAATCGGGTTAACCGTTTCCTATAATTAATTTTGGTGATTGATGACCAATGCAAACACGTGGACTAACTAGTTTGTCTAGAATTCATGTATTATAGGTGCATAAGGTTCAACACAAACCAATAAAAAGAATCAAGTTAAGGACTCGATTTTAAAGGAGCAAAAGGACTTGAGTGTGATGAGAGTGGCGCACCGGACTATCCGGTGCACCAGGACCGTACAACTCAAACCAGCCACTCTCGAGAAAACAAAGGCGCTCTCCGCTATAATTCACCAAACTATCCGGTGTGCCCCGGACTATCTGGTGTGCCACCGGACTATCCAGTGAGCCAGCAAGCAACGGCTATCCAGCACTCTACAAAGTGCTACAGTTGTGAACAGTGTCGTGCAGAAGTCAGAGCAGCAAAGTTAGAGGGGCACCGGATTGTCTGGTGCTGCACTGGACTGTCTAGTGCCGCAAGAGGACAAGGCTCCAACAGTCGACTTCGCTCTGAACCCTAACGGTTGGGTGACGTGGTGACGCACCGGACACGGAATAGTGCCTTTCCGGTGGCACACCGGACTGTCCGGTGCGCCCATCGCCAGTAGCCTCCCCAACGGCTACCTTGGTGGTTGAGGCTATAAATACCCCCCAACCACCACAACTTCAAGCATCCAAGTTTTCTAAAGATCACATTCAATACAAGATCTAGTGCATTCACTCCAAGACACATTTCCAAAGATCAAATCCTCACCAAGTTTAGAATTCATTTCCAACCACCTAATGACTTGAGAGAGAGTGTGTTCGTGTTCATTTGCGCTCTTGTTGCTTGGATCGCTTTCTTCCTTTCTCGTTTTGTTCCCAAGTGACTTGTAATCAAAGCAAGAGACACCTAAGTGTGTGGTGGTCCTTGCGGGGTCTAAGTGACTCGTTTGATTAAGGAGAAGGCTCACTCGGTCTAAGTGACCGTTTGAGAGAGGGAAAGGGTTGAAAGAGACCCGGTCTTTGTGACCACCTCAACGGGGACTAGGTTCTTTGGAACCGAACCTCGGT